>BMAU01013683.1:0-210000 GCA_019973935.1 Trichonephila clavipes
CGCCATTTTCGGATTTGCACATCTTCTATCGAGCACCAAAATGAGCTACTGCAGCGCATTAAATTGTCGTAATGCAAAAGGAAAGTCTGACTGTAGGTCAAAAACCTTTTTTTCGTTTCCGCTAAAGGATCCATGTTTATTAAAAAGTGGTTGCAAAACTTGGGCAGAAAAAAATTTCAAACCGACTAAGTATTCCTCAGTATGTTCGAACATTTTGAAGAAACTTGCTTTTTGTATCAGACTTTCACTAACAGAAGGCAATTGAAACCGAATTCAGTGCCCACAAAATTCTGTTTTTCGAGCCACCATCTAATCAGATTTTGCAGAGAAGGAATAAATATTCAATGTCACAGAAATTAAAAAGATGTTCCAAAAAAGACATTTCGACTGAAATGTGTGATTACTTTTTAATTATTTCATTTTCAATATTTTTTTGTTTTTATCAAATACGCCGGCGATATTTCAAGTTTTAAAAGAGTGATATATTTTCTGAGCATTTTTAATTCGAAGAATTTTAATTTTGCAAACGTAAAGAAATACACAGATTAGGGTACCACTATTGTTATCTATTCTGGGTGCTCTGTAACTGGTGAGTAAGTATGCAGTTGATCGCCATTGTTTTTTTTTGTCATTTTAAGATTATTTTCAATAATAACTATGGAGAAGTTCTACTTTGTAAACAACAACATTGACCTGGAGCCCAACAATACTTCCGGTGTAATGTTCAGTATCTTTGCAAAAATACCTTGTAAACCTTTTTGTTTCATTTAGAGCAAGGTTGACACAATTTCTTGCTTATCGCTGTTTTTGGCCACTAATAGAATGTTTAAAATGAGAACATCTATTATCATAACTGTATTGATTTCTTTAATTTTTTTTTGTTTATCAAATGAAAAGTAATGACAAGTATTTTGGAATTTTTTTAAATAATTGTGTTTGTTAAATTTTATATTTAGAATATAATTAGATACACTGCATGTACTTATTTTTACATATAAAGCTTCATTTTAGATATAGTATTACATTTTTTCCCCTATTTAACTAAAGAAAAATAGCTATAAATATGTGAAAAGTACTTATTTTCATTTTGTTAATTTTTGGTTGGTTTAAGATTAATCAGAGTGTTTAATTTCTGAATTGTATGCACATATTTCACCTTAACAACTTTTTTATAGTGAAAAATATTGATAAGTACATAGAAAATGCATTTAAGTATCTTCTTTATTCTTACTTTACTGTGTAATTAGTTAGTGTATTTTATTGCTGAGAGAGAGAGAGAGAACTGTCCCATCCACATCAAATCCAAATTCTTTCTTTAACTTAAAAAACTAATGTTTGAAAAATTTTCATTTCAATTTTGTTTAATTTTATGCGAATAAAGATTAATTATGCTAATTAAGATTAGCAATAATTTTTAATAGTTATTTAATCAGTATTCTAAATCTATAATATGTATTGTATTTTATAAATTATATCATGTTTAGAAAAATACAATATATGCATATTAATATCTTAATTTATATGATTTGTAGATAATGTCGAGTGATTATAAGGAATTGGAAACAATATCAAAGGCTAGATATGATGAAAAATCAACATGCAATGGGAACAAACTTTCCAATCCATTTGTTCAGAGAGACAACAAAACATGTATATAATGAAAAGCTATTGTTTCATATCACTTTTGGAGACATTTATATGCACTTTGTGGAAAAAGAATGTACTTATACCAGGGGGGGGGGGAATAGACTAAAAAAATTAAATTCATTCCTGTATATTGTAATTTAAATATGTATATAATTTTGTACAGTCAAAATTCTCTCACGAGGGGCTGCTAAGAGAGGAAATCACTGCAAAGTAGCAAGTTTAGGTAGTGATTATGAGGAGAAGCACAGACTTAATAGTGTCAATGAGAACCTGCTCTTTTGTACTTTTAAAGAATTGGTTGCATGTAATTAAATTCATTAGTTTTGTAATGCTGGCCTTAGTCATGGAATTCTGTCAAGGACAGATTTGCATATATTGGAATAATATATTTTTTTATTTGTAAGTATTTGAAGTATAAAGTGATTATTTGTCAAGTTTCAATATCCACTTAACAGTGGACCTTCCATTTTTGTGGTGAGTAGTCTTCTGCAATCTTTACCATTGGAAATTTAAAAAATTGCTTACTTGCCATTATTTTGAACTAATCAGTGTTTATTTACTATTTAAACTACATATTTTTCTATTTGTAATTGTTTGAATTATATACTGTTTACTTGTAATTATTTGAATTACACACTGCTTATTTTCAGTGGTAGGATTACACAAAGGTAGGATTAAGAATCTCAAGTATCTCCCATAGAACCAAATTTTTTTAAAATTTTTAGCACAAATATCACACCTAGATGCTTTCCTCAACAGTTTTTTAGAAATATAACTTCTCCCATGAAAGTAGTGTGTGTACTCCACTCTGTTTAGTTTCATTTATTTGAATTATACAATTCTTTGAATTGCACAAAGTTAATATGTGGTTACTTCAAGCAGTGCTTATTGTAACAATTTAAATAGCATAGTGTTGATCTGCATAAAGTTTTTATTTGCAATTATTTGAATAGCACATTAATTCTTACTTTGTAGCTAAGATGTAGTTTGCATTATGATATCACATTTCTATGTTGAAATTCCTTTGTTTTGAAATATTCTAATTATATCAATGCTAATTATGTCAACCCATTGATATGTTTTTGGTAAAATTAAGAATTGGTATATCTACACACATGCACACAATAGATTACTAGAAATTTTATTTGAAATTTTCATCGTAACAGTATTTCGAATTTTTAATTTGGTTACAATAGTTTTTCAAGAAACATTTAAATTATTAGACACTTTTTTCCTTACAAAGAAAACTGTTTTGGAAACGATGCCAAAACTTTTTTTTTGTTTGAGAATAAAGGTTATAGAGTGATCATTGTCTGTACAGAATTTACAATTAAAAAACCCAACCGTCCTTTACAGCAACAAAGAACATTTAGTCATTACAAAAATTGTAATACTTTAAATGTTATAATAGGTGTTATGCCTCCAGGGGCTATCTGCTTTGTATCACATTTACATTGTGGCAGAAGTTCAGACAAGGAACTTTTTTTTTTTAAAGTAAACCAATGAATGAACTAAATGATGTTTTTATGTTTATAAAGGGTTCTTAATTGAAGAAGAGTTAGACAAAATTGGTTGTAAATTAAAAAGCCCTCTTTTTTTTTCAAAGATAAAATTCAATTTTATGATTCTGAAATTGTTAGTAACTGCAAATTGTCTGACAAGCGAGTTACTGTGGAAAGAGCTGTTTCAAGAATCAAACGATATAAATATTTTGATGGTGCTCTTCTATATGAAAGTTTACACAATGTTGACAGTTTATTTATTATAACATGTTTGTTGTGTTATTTTCATGACACTTTAACAAATGTAACACAAGAAAGCTCTTAATATAATGTTTCACTTTAACTATATACTTATTCTCTGAACATATACAAACATTGAAACTAATTAATCGATAATTGAATTCCAAATATGGTAATAAATTCAGGCATTAAAATTTTCAGATTAAAATGTGTGTATAGTAAAATATAAATTTGTGTCCATATATAAAATATAAAAGTCCTGTTCACACATCCTTACATAATCAAAATAAAAAAGCCATTTTTGAATCTATAATTATCTTTCAAAAAAATAAAAATTGCTACATATTTGTGTGGTATTTATGAACACAACATTTGTGTTTTTCAGAGTTTGAATGTGGTATAAACCTATCATACAAATGTAAAAAAGTTTTTTACTACATGTAATAAATATGCACATTTATTGGTTTTTGCACAATTTGAAAATTTATCACTATAGATTAGATTTATTTTTGCATAAATATAAAAGTCTGAAAAAAGACTCATGTATATTGATATTATCCTGCTTATAAGCCCTGAATGAATTGGTTGCATTGATTTAGTTACAAGTATTGACTCAAGAAGAGAACTTGGAGCAATTGTATATTTATCGAGAATTATGATCATGAAACACAGTAATAATATAATTTTTTGGTTTACTTTTTAACTTTAAAGTACCAAAATATAGTACTACAATATATTATCGCATAGTTTGGTACATCATGAAAATATTCAGTTTTATCAGCAATACTAGAATTCAAAAGTCTAATTGCATTATCAGCTGAGGGTGATTTTTAGATGCATCATTTTCAATAGTGTTCCATCTCTTTGAAATATTGTTTCTCAACAAGAAAATATTAATGATAAAGCTTCTAAGTTATATAAACAATTTTTAAAACAGAAATTGGCCTTGAAATCAATCTTAATTAAATAACTATGAGAATTTAAAACATAATCGAGCAGAAATGCTTTTAGTAATGTTAACCGAAATAATTAATCACATTTCACACTGCAAGAGTCAATTGTGCTGAAAAATATTTTTCTTTCAAGTTAAGAGTGGACAATTGATTTAAAATGAAACTGAAACCAAAACCTAAGCTGTAGCCTTAAAATAGTATGATTTGTACCAATACAGTGTGAAGCCTTTAAAGATATGTTATAAAATAATAATATTTGGCGCTTTGATAGTGTTAGTAATTATCACCTATAAATGTTTGAAAATTATTTTTTTATAAATCATTGTCTCCTTAATTGGAAAAAAAGAAATATAAATGAATCATACTAAGATATGTGATTGTTTTTAGGAATTGTTTGAAACACAAACTATTACACTATAGGGAAATATCCCAAGTTATTTTCGAGAAAATTTTTCCATACAGGAGCATACAAAATTTTTGTTAGATAGCTAGTTTAAATTAGTAATTAAAATTTATTTAATATGCATTATTTATCAACATTTAATTTTAATATTACATGATTATAATACAAGTGAAGCATATGAATTTTTTTTTTTTTTTATTTTTAACTAAGAAATTCATTGTAGTAATTTATAAAATGCTTTTATCATATTCTGTTGAAAGACTATCAGTGACATCGCTTCATTGTGTACTCATGAAGAGTATTTTTCTAAGATGTATGACAAAAGAGGGTTTTTTTTGTGTTGGTTTCAAACTTTATTTGATTTAATATGGATATATAAAGTTTAAACATTGTTATTGTATACTAATTAATGAAACACAACTGTTCTATAAAAATTCCCAAGTCACAGTAAGATTTTTTGAAATATACGATGACTCTGTAATGAAATAACATTTGCTAGCTTTGATTGTCTGACTTTAATTAATAATTATCATTTATGAAGGTTTGAAATTTCTTTTAGAAATGACTGTCTTCAAAGATCAAAAAAGAAAATACTCTTAGTTCAAGAAAGGAATCATGTTAATACACAATTTTTACAAATAATGACTAAATTTTATTGGATTATTCTTTATTACAAATTATTTCTTATGAGTTATTCAATTACATATAAATTGTTTAATAGATGTAAACCACACAAATATTTCCATACACTTTTAAAAAATAAATCAATGAATAATATTAAAAGTTTTGATATTCTAACAATAATACTGAAATGGATTTTCAAGAACAGCAAAAAGGAAACTTTATATGAATATTAAAAAATAACAAATCAGGCTATTTTTTTCATAATTACAAGATGTTTCTATGTAAAAAATATAATAAAATTTACAAAGGAATAGGTTTGCTTACAAAGAACGAATGAATGTACTTCAGCCGATCTGCTCTGAAACAAGACATTTTAGAATGTAAAAATTTTGTTCGGAGTTCCAGGATTTAATGCGTGGCCGCGGTAGCCGAGTGGTATAGGTATCGGATCGTGGCTTGCCTTGTCACGAGTTCGAGCCCAGTACCACTAAAGACCCGCCGTGTATGGCAGCGATGCACGTTAAATCTGTCGAGAGCTGAAACGTCCTCCCGTTGGTGTGGTGTGGTAGTTAGGAGAGGGGGGTGCCAGCTCAGGTGTCGTCCACGTCACTTGACCATGGTTCTAAATTACGTGGTCCGTCGCCAAAAGCCCTTGTGTAGCTGAACAGTGCGACGTTAATATTCAATCAATCAACCAGGATTTAATGCTATCAATCCAAAAGAGCAAGGCAGTCTTCAGGAGCGATGAAAATTTATTGTTTATAATCCTTAGAAGTGCCAGATAAAGTACCTTTACAGCTATAGAAATACAAATAACTAATGTATTCCATTAGCAGTCACTCATTCTATTCAACAGCTGAAGTATTAACTAATCGTTGGCTGACTTTGCAGTAGTCAAAACAATACTTTGTTTCGGCGAGCACCAAGCCCTATTTAGTCTGCTGGAATTTTTCTCAAGAATCCGTTTATTTCAGAGACTGTGATATTAGTAGATTTCTTTTTAGAAGCATCAATATATGTTCGCCAGAAATGATGCCAACTTGGCTATGCTTCCATTGAATCGCCATTTTTTATGTAACGAACGGAATTGCTTGCGATTTTAACATAAAATAAATACAACAGAAAGTAATATTAACGAATTACACATTCAGAACTAATTATTTACACCATTTTTAGCGTTCAGTGCACAAAATTTGTAACAATATATATAGATTAAGTAACAGCAACAAATAACTTGCAAAAAGAATAATATAGCTATACGAAGTAACAAAACAAAGTACGAAAGTGTTTTGCGTTAGGCGGGAAACAATTGAAAACAAATATCACTAGATTATAATGTCATATGAATTTAGTCCATTATAATATTTTACATTTTTAAATAAGTAATATAAAAAAAATAAGACAATTCCTTATCAGGGTCAACAAAGAAAAATTTTACTAAAGTTACTTTTTACTAAATATAAATTAGTATATACATATGACGGATTCACAATATTAAGTGGCAAAAAAATTTTGTTCAATAGAGCGCGCGTTGCATAATTATTTAAATCACAATGTGGCTGGCACTAATAAAAAAAGAATTTCTGAACCTAAAAGTATACAAAAACACGAAGCTGAAGAATAGAAGAATAAACTTAAATCTAATACTAAAACTATTTATATATATTTAGTCACGAAACAAAAACTTAAAAGACTAGAAAATATATTAAAAATATTTAACGTACTAAAAAGAATTTAAAGAATATAAAATAGCAAATTCGAAAGTTAGCGCACAATCAGAAGTGTAAAACGATCGGCTGTTATTGTTTACTTAAACGCACATGGAAAATCACGTGTCATCGGAATGATCGCAGCGTCCTCTAGTGATGGATCGAGTCCATTGAATAGGCAGATATTGCATTTTTAAGTATAAAAATAGTTATAACTACTGTACTGTATTTTTTTCAGTGAGTGAATATTAACGTCGCACTGTTCAGCTACATGAGGGCTTTTGGCGACGAACCACATTATTTTGAACCATGGTCAAGTGACGTGGACGACACCTGAGCTGGCACCCCCTTCTCCTAAGTACCACGCCACACCAATTTAGAAATAATATTCTACCAATACTTAGCTGTAATATTCTTTGATATCCACTCTTTCAAGATATATGACAGCACGGGTTCTATGATGAGTATTTTAGCGGGGAAGGCAAATAGTTTTGTTGCAGATATTACATTATCAGCTGCCAGCGTTTTCAGCGGATTGTAAAGATTATCATTTTTGTCCCCCAAAAATAGTTAATGTCAAAATTTAAGTGTCTTAGGTTTTTGTATGTTTATGGAGACCTTAAAAACGATTTGACTATTTATATTAAGTGAATGGTGTATATAATTAATTTTACAGTGGAATATCTTTACTTAATCTATTAGCTCTAACGGATTAAATTTCCCAAAATGGAGTATTTTGTTTATGTATATCCCTTAATTTTCTTTCTAGTGATAAAAAAATATTGTATGAAAAAAACTGCAGTAAATCATAATGCGGTGTTTAAAGTATGAACGTGCTGCGCTCTCCTACACGGCGGGTTTTACAAAGCTCTAATAAAGTTTGAGCTGTGAAAGTAGCTAGACATTTGCCAACTTGACTCTATAGTCAACATTTCGCTATTTTTTCCATTGAATCACCATTGTTATTTAGGAAACGGCGTTGCTTGCGAGTATTACAATTTTAACATAAAATAAATTCAACAGAAAGTTATATTAATGTATGACACATTCAGTTATAAATTATTTACAATATTTTAAGCGTCACAAAACTTTTAACAATGTGTTACTTTTGCTGAGCAGATATCAGCTTAGGGAGGTATTTTCAAAAATCCACTCTCAAGAGTGTTACGGGGAGATATAAATATAAAAAAAAATCCTTTTTATCAGCTATTAGATCTACAGACTTAAAATTTAACAAAGATATTTTTTTTTTCAGCAGAGATATGTGAAAAGCTTTTTTTTTGTTTAATTTGCAATTCACTTAAAATTAACTCATTTAAACTTCTTTATCCTTCAATCTGTGTTGTTTAACTTTTCAGTTCACCCGTGCGAAGAACGTGTATGCCAGCTAGTATATATATATAGATATAGATATATATAGATATACATATATATATATATATATATATATATATATATATATATATATATATATATATATATATATTTAAATATATTTAAATATAAAAACAATCACAATTATCAATTTAAAAATTGAAATAAATGAATCCTAAAATACCAAAACACTTTAGAATATCAATGGCGAATATAAAAGATAATGTTCCATCATTTTCAAACAAAATTAAAAAAATATAAAATAAGATAAAAATTTAAAAATTTCCAAGTGCAATCTCGGACTTATGACCGATAAATGGGGTTATACTAGTTTGATTGCGCCAACCTTCCCCCTATTGCAACTTGGTAAGTAAATTGGAAAATTTTTTCAAATTTCAGAAAAAAAAATTTAAAAATTAAAAAGTTAATATTAAACCATTATACTTTAAATTAAAAAGTTAAAATTAAATCATTATACTTGAAAAATAAAACTATTCGCCATCACATTCCGAAAGATATTGCAAAATTGAAATTTAAAAACAATTTAGTGCATAATATAAGTGAACCTTCAAACTCCCAAGATGATGCACCCATCTTTAAAATAGTTGTAAAGGTAGAAAAAATAAATTGCTGATCCGAAAGTTAAATCAAAAAATATTTGAGATCCGAAAGTTCAAGTTAAAAAATTCGAAAGTTCTAGCTAAAAAAATCCGAAAGTTCAAACTAAAAATATGTGTATATATATATATATATATATATATATATATATATATATGTATATACGAGTATAAAGGGTGTTTTTTGAGAGGTATAGAAATTTAAATTGCAATAAAACAACGATGCATTATTCGATTCAAATATTTTTTTTTTATTCGAAAGATAATCTTGTGGCATTACATTTTAAATATGATTCCTGCCATATGACTGTCACGGCTGGCTCGGATGTAGTCCAATCTGGACGTCCAATTTTCGATGACTTTTTCCAGCATTTGTGGCCGTATATACGCAATAACACGGCGAATGTTGTCTTCCAAATGGTCAAGTGTTTGTGGCCTATCCGCATAGACCAATGACTTTACATAGCCCCACAAAAAATAGTCTAGCGGTGTTAAATCACAAGATCTTGGAGGCCAATTCACAGGTCCAAAACGTGAAATTAGGTGGTCACCAAACGTGTCTTTCAATAAATCGATTGTGGCACGAGCTGTGTGACATGTTGCGCCGTCTTGTTGGAACCACAGCTCCTGGACATCATGATTGTTCAATTCAGGAATGAAAAAGTTAGTAATCATGGCTCTATACCGATCACCATGGACTGTAACGTTGTGGCCTTCACCGGCTTTGAAGAAGGATTCCACCAGCCCATGAAGCGCACCAAACAGTCAGTTTTTCTAGATGTAACGGTGTTTCGACATACACTTGTGGATTAACTTCACTCCAAATGCGGCAGTTATGTTTGTTGACGTAGCTATTCAACCAGAAGTGCGCTTCATTGCTAAACAGAATTCGCTTATCTAAATCGGGAACAACGGCAATCTCGTTTTTGGCCCAATCGACGAATCTACGCCTTGCCTGATCATATTTAAAATGTAATGCCACAAGATTATCTTTCGAATAAAAAAAAATCATGTTAATCGTTGTTTTATTGCAATTTAAAGTTCTACAACTCTAAAAAAACACCCTATATATCGCTTGTGGGTGACATTGTGGTCCCCTTTGACATCATATATGCATGACCCTTGTATATACATACATATATATTTGTTTTAACATAAAAAATTCCTCGTACGGAGAGTTTTATTTTTGCAAATAAAAAAATGATTAGAATGTTGAATATTATCTGTAGTTAGTACTAGGTCAAAGAACAAACAGCAAAAGAGAAGTATTTACAAATTAGTCAAGTAACTCACTATAATCCACAAGTATTGCTGGCAAACAATTGACTGGTAATTGAGCACCATTTGGATGTGGTTTGAGACGTAATGATCGAACATACTGAAATAATATGGTTAGTGAGTATATAACAGACATGTATATGAATTAACGCTGCGCTTTTGTTACAACAAAATAAATTACATGACATTTTTTACGATTCTTGCTCTTAATGTTTCGTCTGTTGGTAGAATACATCTTAAGAAGAAATTTTTAAAGACAATAAAGAAAAATTTGCAATTAACATGGCTTTTATTTCTAGAATTTAGAAGGTAAAGGATGATTCATTATGACTGTTTGAATGAAACGTTTATAAATGTATGGGATTATTCTTATATTATTGGATCTAGACAGAATAACTGCTGCCTAAGTATGTGATTATTTATGTATATTGATATGTATGCATGTATTTTTATACATATATAGTTATAAAATGATTTGTATTTAAATCAGCTTTCCCGTCTTCTTTTTTTTTCAGCACTTACAACATTTACATAACTCATACAAGAAAAATAAAATAGTTTTGTATCACATGTCGAATTTTGGGTTATTTCTTAATTGTAGAATAATTCGTATTAAGTAATAAAAATATATTGATTTTTAACAACTAGAAAAATACGAGTATAAAGCCAATTTTAAAAATAAATAGAAAAATTATATATGATAAACCAAATAATAAATTGTCTCTATTTTATGGCATGGAATTACTTTATACATTCATAAACAGAATGCAACAAAACATTTTTCAGAAGAAAAGTTAATATAGAGATTAACACAGTGCTTCTCAAACTTTCAATACTGGCGCCCCCCTTTTCGATCACAATTTTTTCGCCCCCCCTTATACCTTAATAATGTACTGAATGCAATAATAATGCACATTGACGCTAAAGCTACAATAGACGATCTTAATTATAAACCATACAAATTAGTAACATAAGTATTAAATTTTGTATACTAATTTTAAGCACAATAAATAAATAAATAAAATAATAGGATAATTATTATGTTATTTTTCCTTTCTCTAATTTTTAAATTGAGCATATTGCAAAATGCGGTAGCTGCTTAGGAGACAAAATATGGATATCTGCTAAATATAGAAAAAGAACTCAGGGGGTCAATTTCTAATCATAAGGATTCCTTATAAAAACTTTGCTTTCCAAGACAAGCCCATGGAAGTCACTAATACTTATTAAACTTGTTCTTAATGTATTATTAATTAATTAGTTATGAAATATTCTTTGCAGCACTGATGCATTAAAAGTATACCGGCTGAAGTGCCTACTCTTTGCACGAGTTCTTTTATAAGAAAATAAAACATTATTGAAATAATAGCTGAATTGTAAGGAGAGCAAAGCCAAGTGCTCGACAATGTTTACAAAAACGTAAAATGGATTTTTTTAAAATGGTTGCTCAAATTAAAATTAGTTTTAAGCGAATTGTAATTTTAAGCCTCACAGAATTAGCATTTATAATTGATGTTAAACAGTAGCGCACACAGGAATTTTTCAAGGGGAGGTCCGGGGTCGAAAGTTCACCAATCTTATATCAAGTTCCTTTTGATTTTGTCGATTTTCGGGAACAAAACACAGTAAAAAACTAATTATTGAATAAATAATTAGCATTAATTAATAAAATTAATCATTAATAACACATACTTAATTAAATTTTGCGTACTATAAACTTAGAATTATAATCAATCGGAAAAAAATCAAGGGCTTTGGGGTGGGGTCCGGACCCCCTCCCCCCTTGTGTGCGCCACTGATGTTAAATAATGATCAATAATATAAAATATCGATGAAGAATAATTGAATTATTTTTAATATTTAAAGCGAAAAGACTTCAACATGTTTTAACCCGGGAGCAGGCGCGCACTTGATACGGTCGGGGTTATTGAATCACCCCAATCCATTTTTTTATAATTATTTTATTGTACACGATACAAATTATGATTCCAGTGAATAATTTAATTAAGAGAAAGTTTACTTACCTACTTTCAAGGATTTTTCAATTTTTCTTTGGTAATAAATAAACAGTTTTGCCAGAATTAACGATTTCGTAATCTGTGTGTCCCGCGCGACCACTTCCGGGTAAAAAGTATACTCATTATGATAATATGTATGTTACTGCTAAAAAATTGTGTGAAACGTTTTTCGTTATGCTTTATATGTTGAGAATATTTATAAAAATATGTCTTCGCCAAGTAATCCTTCATGTGCTTGTGTGTGTGTGTGCTCTCTCCGTGTTTTTTTCCAAATATCATAAAACTCTTTTGCATGGAAAAAAGCGCAAACAGAGAACACATAAGAGAGGGGTCTTAACTAACTGTACCAATAATTTAGAAGGTCAAACAGATTACAGCTATAATGTGCAGTATTTCAAAAATAATGACAGTGATCAATTTTTTATGTTCCTAAATTTTTTCGATTCTGGGTCTGGGATTTGTTTTTTTCTCTGAAAGAGTAGTATGTTAGGTTATAAAAAAAGCGTAATAAAAAAATCTCTCATCATGGGATTACAGCAAATCAAATAAACGTTTTTTTATTTGGTTATAGGATCAAAGATAGCTAATTAGGTATTAAAGAAGTTTTTATTTTTGCTGACTATATATCGCGCGCGCCTATAACTTATATCAGAGTAAAAGTGCATTTTTTATTATGTCTGAAAGTATTTTGTTTTAATTCATTGCAGTAAACTAATTACTTTTTAAATCTTTTATTTTCGATATGCTTGCGCCCCCCTAGGGGGGCGCGCCCCACAGTTTGAGAAACACTGGATTAACACATATATAAGTGTCACTTATTTCTTCGTGTATAAGCGATTTACATTATTATTTCCCTGAAAAACAAAATTATACTAATAATGTCTACAGAAATTTTTTTTAAAAAAATAATTCTTATAATATGCTGTTTAAAACAAATGCAATCACTGAAAATGGAGGATTTCACTGTGGTGATAAATACAATCTAGTGTTCAGAATTAAAATTAAGTATTATGAACAAGAGGGATTTCCTGGTTAATAAATATTTACTGCAAATCGACTCGATACAAAATACTTGAAAATGTAAATTTAAAAGAGAGGTATTTAGTTATTTATTCAAGTGAGATATTTTGTAAAATGATTTTTATCGTATTAAAGTTCTTTTTCGTTTCGTTTTTTGAAAAATATTTTATTGATATTAAACGATCAATGGATATGCAATTTTAACGAAAAGTCGTAACAAATGCATTGTTCAAGAGAGAGAGAGAGAGTATTACTTTTTAAGTATGATCGGCTTTTTTTGTTGTTCTCTTTAAATAACTTAAAAGTGAACTTTACAGGTTTATTTAATCATATATTGAGATACATAGTTAGTGAGAAATTTAACAGTTTTTTATTAGATATACTCATATATGATACAAACATTTTTGACATCTTCATTTTTGTAAACATTTTAAAAATAAAATCAACAATAAAAAAAAAATGTCAATTCCTTCACAAATATATACGTAAAAAAAATTTCCATGACTGTATGCAAAATTATGTAAGAAAGGCGCTTAGTTTTACGTGGATAAAATAGTAATAATAGTTCATTTTTCTGAGAATTTTGACGAAGATAAATGTTTTAAAACTATTAACAACATCGTATAGCAGGTCATTGTAGTGAAAAAATTCTAATCCTCAAGAACTTTGTCTTACAGAAAAGCATAGTTTTTTAAAATAGATTTGGAGCCCCGTTCAGCTAACTGACAAAAGTAGTAATACCATTTCAGATTATTTTAAAGCACTTTCTTAAAATGACTTTATGATGTATTTGCTTGAAAACCAGAAGAAAATAGATATTGTCATATATATATATATATATATATATATATATATATATATATATATATATATATATATATATATATTTAAATATATAAAATCAATCACAAATTCACAATTATCAATTGAAAAATTGAAATATATGAATCTTATAACACTAAATCCCATTTCAAAATATCAATGGCCAATATAAAAGATAAAATTCCATCGTTTTCAAACAAAATTAAAAAAATTATAAAATAAAATAAAAATTTATGAAACATCCAAGTGCAATCCCGGACATAGGACCGATAAGTGGGGTTAAACTAGTTTGATGGCACCAACCTTCCCCCTATTGCAACTTGGTAAGTTAATTGGAAAATATCTAAATTTCAAAAATTAAAAAATTAAAAAGTTAAAAGTAAATCATTATACTTGAAAAATTAAACTATACGCCATCGCATGAAAGATATAACAACACTAAATATTAAAATTTAAAAACAATTTAGTGCATAATATATGTGAACCATCAAACACCTTTGATGCACCCATCTTTAAAATAGTTGTATAGGTAGAAAAAATAGTTGTATATGTATAAAAAATGTTTGAGATCCGGAAGTTCAAAGTAAAAAATATCTAAAATCAAAAAGTTCAAACTAAAAAATACGAAAGTTCAAACTAAAACATCTGAAAGTTCAAACTAAAAAATCCGAAAGTTCAAACTAAAAAAGTCGAAAGTTCAAACAATAAATCCGAAAATTCAAACTAAAAAATCTGAAAGTTCAAACAAAAAAATGCGAAAGTTCAAACTAAAAAATCCGCAAGTTCAAACTAAAAAATCCGAAAGTTTAAACTAAAAAAATCCGCAAGTTCAAAAAAAAAAAAAAACGAAAGTTCAAACTAAAAAATCCGAAAGTTCAAATTAAAAACCCAGTATATTTACAAATGAATAGCGTAAATCATTAAAAACTCACCAAAGAGCATCATATCAAGAATTCAATCCATATCTTATAGAACGACTTTTCATATTTAATATATAAATTACCACATCCATATTTTGCTCATAACATCTACCAATGCCATGTCAATCCAAACGATTCATGATTTAACACTAGAGTTTAACCACCTGGCATTAGATGCAAGCCACACCGCATGTAAAAAACTTGCTTGATTGGTCATAAGCATTTGATTGGTCATAAATGTGTGATTGGACATAAATGTCTAATTGGTCATAAATAATTTTAAAGTGTAGTCGTGTAAATATTGGTCTAAGCGTGTATTAAAATGTATCCTGTGTGTGGAATGCAGAAATAATTCACAGATGGACCACTAACAAGCTGACATTGTGGACCTAATGTTGTGTGGTGGATTTGTGCATTTACGAGTTTAAAAATATTTTTAAAAAATATTTCTGATCTATGTATTTTCTCAAGAAGTTGATGGGATTATATATATATATATATATATAGGTGTGTGTGGGTGTTGTGTAGGCGGAAACTATTTTCTATTACCTTAAACAAATTAGAATTTCACTGATATTTTGAGTATGATTTTCTCCTGTTTTGAGAAATAATAAAATTAATTGGTTGCTTAGAAATTTAAATGGATCAGGTATTTTTTAAGGTAGAAAACAACAAGATTTCGTTTGCATCCAAAACGTTAACTAATTTTTTTAAAAAAAATAAGGAAAAAAAAACAATTAAAAAACAAATTTTATAAAAACTAAGACTTTGTACTTTTTTGTAACATACTGATTGCATCATTTTAGTTATACGTAATAGTAGAAATTGATTGATACACAGCTTTAAAAGAAACAGTGAACCATTTCATTTTATAGATCTTCTTTCCTCCATACTAACAAACATAATGCAAGAAATCAAACATCAGACTGAGAACATGTTCAACTTAAGAGCCTGTTTTTTTCTTTTATTTCTGAATCATTACACATTTTACCTTTTTTTGCTCACTCGCACAAAAAATAAAAGTAACAACCTGAAGAATATTTCCTCGGATGGCACGTAGTCGTAAATATGAATTTAATGTTTCTTTCGACTCCAGTTACTATCAAGAAACAATAAAGAAACTCCTAGAACTCGTTTGAGGTAACGGTCTGAAAGATGAAAAAGTTCTTTACTGATACTACACGTACAAAATCAACAGTTCACATCCGATCATTTTGCTCTTAGGATTATGAACAACAGCAAAGAAATTGTTTAGTGATTTCAAAAGGTATATTTACTCAATTCAAACATTTTGCCTTAGAGAACAGGATTTTGTGATTGCGATTCCTGTGTGTCTGTATGTATGAGGTTTTATTTTTCTATATAAGATATGATGTCTTGATATACTTTTAAATATTGAATTTTTTTTTTATTTTGCCTATGTGCACATACATTTGTAAAAAGTGAGAAAAGCTATTGATCGTCTGCTTTTGAGCCGCATATCTATTTTTAAATGTAAATGCATGTTGTTAATATCTGTGTAATGTACATATGTAAATGCCTGTGTAATGTATATATGTAAATGTATTGTGTATATGTAAATATGTATATATGTATGTAATGTACATATGCAGATGTATATAAAATGTATATATATAATGTATATAATATATATATATATATATATATATATATATATATATATATATGTAAATGTACATATGCAGATGTATTGCGTAAACGTGTAATGCACATTTGTAAATGCATTGTACAATTTACATTTGTAAAGGTATTGTGTAAACGTGTAATGCACATCTGTAAATGTACTGTACAGTTTACATTTGTAAAGGTATTGTATAATGCACATTTGTAAATGTATTGTGCGATGTACAGTTGTAAAGGTACTGTATAATTCACATTTTAAGTGCAGTGTATAAAGTACATTTGCAAATGTATTGTGTATCGTGTAATGTACATACGTGGATATATTGTGTAAATACATTCTGTAAGTCTTCTGTGTATTGTATAAAGTACATACGTAAATATATTGTGTAATTTCTTTCTGTAAATCTACCGTGTATTGTAAAAAATACATACGTAAATGTATTGTGTATCGTGCAATGTACATACGTAAATATATTCTGTAAATAAATTCTTTAAATCTGCTGTGTATTGTGTAAAGTACATACGTATATACATTGTCTAAGTATACCGTGAATTGTATAAATACATTGTGTAAAGCTACTGTGTATTGTGTACATATATTTTGTATGTCTACTGTGTATTGCGTACATATATTGTGTATGTCTACTGTGTATTGTGTAAATCTACTGTGTGTTGTATAATGTTCAGATGTCAATGATATTGCGTTTCTACTATTTAAAATAGTTTATTGAAGTTTTTAATATAGCATTGTGTGTAGTAATTACAAAAGGAAGAAGTTAAAATATTATTCGTTTCTCTTTAGGTTTATGATCGTAGTTCTTCAAAAGTAAAATATATAAACAAGGCTATTTAATGAATATTTATAGTTCCATTCTAATCTCACAATAAATAGATGTTGATGCATGTTAAACCTATCGATGCACAAAGTCATTTATTGGCGTCGTGTGGTAGTTTAGAGAAAAGATGCCAGAGCTCGGGCGTCATCCTCACCAACTAACAGAGTTTAAAAATCCCTAGCTACATTTTCAATAGTCCTCGTGTTGTTTTATCGAGGAAAGTCAATAAACACAGAATCATATTCATAAGCGTTTTCAAATGGTTTTGGTTTTACTTTGTTAGTTTTGTGAATCCATATTCTTTCAGCATAGACTAATATTATACATTTAAATGAATGTTATAGGTAATTTTTAAATACATTCGGGCATAAACTTGTTCAAAAAAAATTATAATTGCTTACAAAGTATTTGTAAATATTTACATATATCATTTATATATTACCAATTTCATTTAAATGGTACTTATACAATGTAATTCATAAAATTTAAATATCATTATGGGAGATTATTATTATTACTATTACTATAATTTTCATTTCAGAATTCTTCACAAAATATAGCAATGAATCAAAGTAGATAAATCTGAACATTGGAGGACATTCACTCTTAATTAAGATATTCAATTAATTGCAATTTTTTTAAGTTGAGATAAGGAGAATGTTTTTGTTATTTTTAGATTTATTTAATACATTTTCGAAAAAAAAAGGCTAACCTTAAGAAGAGAAAAATAAATTATTACCACTAAAATGGGTAAAAATTGACAAAAAAATTACATAAACGGGGCCCACACTGTATAAACAGTAAAGGAACAAATTCTTTATTTTTAAATGTTGATGTATTATTTTGCTATTCTTTTTTGAAATGATCTTCAAGATAAGAGGTATTTTTATTTTTACAAAAACTAGAGTACTTTATTTTAGGTATTATATGAATTTGCATTAAAAAAACAGTGCTTATATTCACATAAAGAACTACAGTTTTGTAACAAAACAGTGATTGATTAATTGGAAGGTTAAAATACTTCTACTGTTATACAAAACATACACACAAAATTTCAACATTTTTTTAAAAAACGTTTTGAGCAATCTATGTCCCCGTTTAAACTTTTCGAGAGAAAAAACATATTTCAAATAAGGAGCATTTTAAAGTTTGACATCTTATGTAAAGTTATGACACCTGCCTTCAATAAAACACTTCTAGTTTTTGTTGTCGTGAATAGAAAATAAAATAGCTGGTATTTTTATAAAGTTATATAAGATTGCCTATAAAATAAAGTCATAAAGAAAATTATAATTTTTTTTTAAAAAATCATGATTTTAGTGTAGTCGGATACCTTAACTACATAAGATCAGAAATCAAATTATTTAAAATAATTTATCAATTATTAATTAAAACATTTCATGAATTATACCACTTTCATCAAAACCTATAAGAAGGAACAAAAAATTGTAGAGAAAAGGAGAAAAAAAGAAAGAAAAAAGACCATAAGTTCTTCTGAAGAAAAATCATAAAATTTAGGAAAGTTAATGTTAGACAATTCGTATTTAATTACATGATTTAAAATAACAAGATATGAAACGGTTATTCTTTATCTAATATTAATGAGATTTCTCATATATTTGCCATTTTTAAATTCTATTTTTGAAGTCTTAACTTTTTAAGAAAATTTTTGATAAAGAAGAAACATAAGCTATAACTTATAAGATGAGAATCGACAAATTACTTTGCAATAAAATGTCAAATGATGCAAGAACTTAGCATCAGATTAATACGCTACATTACCCGAAAATTCTTCCGCCGCATAATGTATAGAAGCTAATATCGGTTTTGCATGAAACCTGCCAATATATTTCGATGAATGATTTCTTTGGCATTTGGTGCCTTACGATTCTCGATAAAAATCGATAGAACCCTATGGCATTTAAGAATTGCTCCATTACAAATAACGGTATTCGGCCTTGAACTAAGATCATTTTTAAAATGTTTAAAGAAGTTATAAAATTACAATCCATAGTTTATACGAAACGACTCAGTATTAACTAATCTGATAAATTACAAAAAATTATCTGATTCGATGAAAATGTAAGTTAATTATAAAATAAACACATATGAAAGTAAAAATGCACAATCACGCGATTAAACTTTAATAAATGGAAACACATACACCTTACCACCTCTCTCTTTCTTCTGATATTTAGTATATATGTACATGTAATATATATATATTTGTATATAGTAATATATGTTTTATATTATTGCTTATTTCATTTTGGAAGACAGTAAATGAAGTTCAACTATCTTACTGAAATAAATGGTTACGTATATAAAGATCATTTTAAAATAAAATATTTAGGGGGAATCATTTTAACCCTCTAGAATACTACCTATTCGTCTGGCAGACGATGTCCATAACAATTAACCTTTCCGAAAACCGGAAAAAAACGTGCTACTCAGTACCTTCATACTACTTTGGCTACTAGAGATAAGGACATTTCTTTTTCTAGAAATATTTTTCCGTGTAGTATTTTAGAACTATATATATATATTAGTCTGACAGACGAATGGGTAGTGTTTAGAAGTCAGAATATGTGTTAGTTTTTTTCTGCCCTGTCATAATGATGTCAAAACGTTTACGAGGATAAAACTTTTGGGGTAAACTTGACGCTATCCAAAAATCATTAAAATAATTGGTGATGATGCAAATTTTATTTCTGAGGATGAATCGGAAAGTAAATATTTTATAGAAGTCCAAATTCACAAATTTACAGATAGCTTGATAAATATTAGTTTAGTAAATGCACATGCTATATATGTACATAATATGTCTTGCAAATCTAAAAATGCAATACCAGGAAGAAAGTTTGTGATAAAGTTAAGGGATGATCTCCTTGAACCATGTTTGAGGAATCGTCTAAATGTTTCAACTATGATCCGATCAACAATGATAATTATCGGTGAACTTCTGAAATTGGAGACGAATATCGAACCACTTGAGCAAATAGAAACTAAAAAAGGAAACTTTGTACTTATTTTTCATATAAGTTGCATTGAATGAGACGTAAATTTTGTTTATTACGCTCTAGAGCATTGTATGGGAGCATTATGCTGATATATGTACAGATTGCTTCGAAAATAAGTGAAATTTACTTTCGTGTTTACCTTAAGATTAGATGTCATGAAATCATCTGTAGGTGTGTAACTTTTATGTTATTAACTTTTAAATTATGTTTTAAGCATGCTAAAACTCATGTCGTCTGGGAGACGAATGGGTACCATTCAAGTAAGCTTTTCAAAGGGTGGCATTCTAGGATTAATTATGATAATTTAATCACGTTTAAAATATATGCGCTAAGTTACAGTCGTCTCTTAGAGTAAAAAGTAATTTTTACTAAAATGTATTTTAAAATAAGCTTAAAATAATAAATAACCATTTTAATATTAATATGAAACGTAGATAATCATAGAGAGGTAATATAAGTTTTTAAATGCTGGACATAAAATGGTTATAATTAATCGGAAAAAGAACCAACAAGTATATCAAAATAGTGTGTATAGTGAAATATACGTTTAACTCAAAAACGCTTAAGATGAAAAATCGCTTAACGCGAAATAATACAACCGTGCGCAAGACTATAACGTACTTCCATGATTTTTTTTTTTTAACAAGAAGCGAAAATCACTTAACACGAAAAATATTTCCCTTCCGGTAATGGACTAAATATGGAAATCCCCAGTCACGCAGGCGATATTTAAGAAGAGTGTGAAATGAAAGTTGATTTTACATGCTTCATAGAAATGAGACTAACTTGACTTTAAAATGCCTGTGGCATGGGCTAATTTGATTTATCTAAGCTTCGTTCATCCTCCACCCCTATAAACGCCACAAAATCTTCTCATCTCACATAAGTTAGCTTTGGAATTCGGCGACAAGTATATCGCAAAGTGGGTTCAAATCAGTAAGTTCGGTTCATGTTTTTTTCTCTTACTTTAGGAGAATTGTTTTGCGAGGACTACTTCTATTTCTCTTAAAATGAATTTGGAGCTCCTTAAGGCTTTTGATGAAAAATAGAAAATTAAAACAGATATCTATAAAGATTTTGACAATGCTAACACTACACCATAAGCAATAATTTTTTTAAAAAAATAGAGCGCTGGTGAAAATAATTACAAAATGGAAGACACTGTACAATTTATTGACAATCTGATGCTAAATGGGAAAATGCAGCTAAAATATCAGATTATTTTCTAAACACTTAATAAGAAAGAAATAATAATAAAGAAATAGTCCCATCACAGCATTGTGTTAAACGATCTTCACTGTGTAAATGCATTTAACATAAATAGTCTATCTGTAATATTTTGATTCACACTACGCATAATGCATACTTTCGTAGATATTTTTCATAACTTTTGAAAAAAAAAGAGTATTTAAAATTTTAGATAATTGATTTTTGACTGTCAATTACGTGAAACAGATAGTATAGGTATATTTTTTAATCATAACACGAAAAATAAAAAATAGTATAAAGAGATCCATGTTACAGCTTTTTATATATCTGTGTATATAACGTATACTAATTTATAAAAAGAAAAAAATCCTTATTCTTCTGTTCATTTTTGTAATATACATCTTCAAAAACAAAAGATACACAAATCAATGGATTCTAACCCTTCAATCTGAGTTTCTAGAGTCTACTTCGAAGAATGTATGCTATAAAATAATAGTCTACTGACCTAGAAAATTACCATTGATGGAAATTTAGCTTACAACATGTTTATTTCCTAGTGTTATACCGATTGTATATTTCAGTTTATGGTTAAAAAATTATCCTTATGTTAAGCTAATGCTTTTAGTTTCTACAAGAATATATGATAGTCTAAAAATGACGCTTAACGGTAAATTTGTATTTAGATGAATTTCATTATTCTCTTAGCTATATTTGATTTTCTAAGCAACTGATTTAGCTGTTTTATGATATTAAAATATATTCATGCAAAAAATTTTGTTTTCATTTTTTTTATTTCTTCTTGCTGTAGACAATCAGCATGCTTAATTTCATTTCTTACAAAAAGTTATAATTTTTGCTCATGCAAAATGTGAAATTTGTCAAGTTAGCAAAATGGAGGATTTTCTTAGGGTTTTCTTTTCAAGATCAATTTGGGTGAAAATGTTGTTATTGATAGTAGTAGTTTATAGCTATTTCGTACAGATTTCACACTATTATCTAAATGTTTTAATCCCAAAGCATTAAAATTGATATAGTAGCAAACCTACTCTTGTTTTCAAGGGCAATTTTTTTTATTATTTAATTACTGCATTTTTTAATATTTACCTTCTGACGATAACAATATTTGCCAATGACCTTAAATACAGGCTTTGTCTGAAAACATAATATTTTCGTGATTAATAACTAAAATGTAGAAGAAAGTATCTGTTTCACATTTTTTTCAAAGAAATGCTAAATTTTAGGAAATTATAAATATTTTGTATATTTTATTTCCTATATAAATTACAAAACATAAGTCATAATAATGCGTAAGACTTGATGCAACTAATTAAGAGTAGTATGCTATATCTTTTATTAGTAAAAATGGGAACTATTCTTCAACTAGAACAAACTAGTGTAAATTTGATTTAAAACGATAAAAGTTATTTTTTTCCCTTCTATGATTCAGTATATTTTGAAACAAGCAATTGATTAAGTAACATTAATCAACTATTCAATATTTCTTCTTAAAGTTAGTTTATCAGGTATAAATTTACAATTGCAATCGTATAAACAAATAGGTATCCCTGATACACAAACTAAAATCGAAGTAATCCTTAAAGAATCACACTAAAATGTATTTCTAGATTGAATATGTTTTTACGAATTTTATAGGAAATAAACGTAAACAACCAGCTTCAGGGTCTTAAATAGAAAGCCAGCTATAAATATCCATCAATTGATTTAAAGAAGTAATGTTACACCAGCAACATAAAACTGGAATGAGATTTTCCATTTCCAATTCCTAGGAAAGTTTGTGTTTCGTTTTGTGCACTATATCAGTACCCTCTATCAAACTGAGAAACAATATCCTCTAGTGGCATTTAATGCAGGAAATCAGAAGACAAAATTCGGATGAAATTGAATGAATTGTTGCGTCATGTAGCTATTTCCTTTTAGGATTTGCTAAGACTGCCATTTTTTTAAGAACGAGTTTTAAAGAATTTCGCAATAATAGATTGCTCTAAAAAGATTATTGTTTTCGATTCGACTCTCTGCCAAAAAAAAAAAAATGTAGAAACTTCCATAGATGTATTTTTTAGCAATTTCTATTTTTCCACCGTTTGTTTATTATTTATTTATTCGGTGATTCTTTTTCTTGTGGCGGAAGCTTACGAAGACAAATTACCGGTCAGGAAGTTGGCCGTCGAAATCAGCCGCCATGTCACGTGATAACGGTCAGCTATTTTCATTCACTTTATCCGGTGTAGGAATAAATGAAGAAGTAAGAAACAGTGCCTTTCAAAAATTGAATATAGGGGGAGGATAAAAAAAATGTGTTTTTATCGTCAAAACTTCTAGAAACTGCTTTTTTCTCATGACAACAATACTTTTATACAAGATTTATCTTTTTTCTCAGCTTGAAGAAGAAAGAACTTCAACATCATCTAACATTGTGGAAAGAAATGCTGCATTCTATATATTTTAACCACTTTATGATTTCAATCGGATCATATTTTCATTTTCTGAAATAAATCAGAATGATGGAAATCATGATACAGTACTCGGAAATAAATTCAATATAATACATTTTTTGATTAACTGATTAATATATTTCATTACAAAATTCATGTTTTGGGTAATGTACATGTTATTCAAATTCGTTTCAACTAAATTTATAAACATAAAGTAAACACTAAATCAAAGAAAAGAAAAGAAAAGATAGCTATATGTTCAAAAATATTTATTTTGAGTGAGACATTCTCTATATTGAAACAATTATTATTTTTTAAAAGAAAAAATAACTATTTAATTAAAGAAAGACAACGTGTGTGTGATTTTTTCTCGAATCACTTGTGAAAACATTCTATTTTCTTTTATTTACCAAAAACTGCTGAAAAATTTTATATGTATATTTTTTTAAATAAATCCATAAATAAAGTTAAAGTAATTGTATGTACATATTACAGTTATCTTTTCTCAATAAAAAAAAACATCTGAAAATTAAGTCATTAGTACTTTTGAGATTCAAATAAATCGTAACAAAGCTGACTGTCTAGAGAGGTGTCTGAATTTATTTTAAAGATGAGTATTTTTAACAAACGAAAAAAAAGTGTGTATGTACTTATGTACGCACGTAAGAAGTTATACTTCTTTGGCGTAACAAGATTAAAAACTTTCCAAAACTCTTGAGCAGGGCAAGTTGGACCAAGAACGAAAGGTGGTCACTAGCAGAATAAAACAATACTAACCTTAAGTCAATTGGACAAGCTAAGCCGAGCTAATCACGATTTAAATACATTTAAACACCTCTGTACAATGATAATATGACCAATATTATGGAGGGGGTTTAGGCAGACTGTACCTGGATATGAGGGGAACCGAATGTGACACCTGAGACCTCAAATTGAATTTCTCGGCGGGAGAAATCGTTCCTGAGAAAATTAAGACATCTGCCTGAAGAGGCCCCGAGTTATGGTAATTTTAAAATAATTTAAAACATTTAAAATAATTATATAAAATAGAAACATGACACCCAGGAACTCGAAACTCGGCTTGGTTGTGAGGAAACACAGGAGGAATTCATTCGAATCGGTCCGGAGTCTGTAGTTGCAAATTGGGCGACGTTCTAGCTCGGGAAAGGAAAACTAAACTAACTCCCCAGGGTGGGAGGTAACTGTGAAGTAATTGGCCACGTACATCTCAACGATACACAGAGTAGTAGGAGATCCCAAAGTTTGATTTTTCTATCTCAGTAATATCATGACGTCATCAAAACATCGAACCCCTTAGGAAACACATCGGGATCCTAATGTTAGGGATAACGCCCCCCTAGTTCCACTATCTACACACGGAATACAACATATGAAAAAGCTCAACGAGGAGAAACTATGATCCGAGTTTTATTAGCAAAATTCCTTAGAGCTATGTGGGATTTAAACAAAATTAAAAATAATTTTAGAATGTTAAACGTGGGTGAAGAAATAGGACAATGATCCTGAAAAAAATATATCTTGGATGTTCATAGAGAAAACAATCGAATCCAGCTGGTGCGGTTGACCAAAGTAGCACGGGATTCGAGTTATTACTGAGGAAGCCCTGTAGAAGAGAAGCACCAGAGGGGGACAATTCCACATAAAAATCACGCTAATACGAAAATATGGCCGACATCCAAAAATCAAGTTCCAAGCTCAATTCTTTAAGAGGGGAGGGCGTTTTTGAAGTCCCCATAGGATTAACATGGGAGCATGATATTTTCCCTCCAATAGGAATGAAGTAGATGACTGGATGGGTCTCGTTAAGGGGAACAGTTGGTTCAAATCTCACGTCCAAGCCTCGAATAGGAGCCAAGGTATTGTGAACTTAAACAAATTTAAAAAGTTGAAACAATGAAAAACTATGGACGAAATAGACCTATGCACATGAAATTATAATAATTGGAACAGCAGATAGTTAAGGATCAAATGAGCCAGGTCCGAATGGACTGTGAGGCTCGGGTGACGAGAAATTCGCCAAAAAGCTGTAGAAGGAGGAATGCACCAAGGGGGAGCGTCCCTACAGATATAGTATAACACTAGTTATTACGTTCCCCAAAATATCAGGCACCAAAAAATGGCATCTACACTATTAAAATTATTAGGTAAACAAACGTATGAACATCTAACTTCACAGGAACCTCACGACGCAGCAACTTGCCAAAGGTACAAAAAGATTGAGAATGATTCGAAGAATCCGACCTCCCATTGGTGTGAAATGGTAGTTAGGAGAAGTGGTGCCAACTCAGGTGTCGTTTACGTCACTTGACAATGGTTAAAAATTACGTGTTCCGTCGCCATAAGCCCTTGTGTAGTTGAACAGTGCGAAGTAAATATTTACTCACTCGAGGAATCCGATTTTACCATATTTATTTCGATATTACAATTATATTAAAAATAATAATTAAAACTCAAAACGCATAATTAGTAGCATTTTACCGCCAGGAGCAAAGTTCAAATTATCCGAACTTTTTTTTTCTTTTCCAGACGTTTTTAAAACGCGATCTAATTTTTTTTTTTTTATGAGACTGAGCCAAAAAAATAATTACAGAATCAAGAAGATTCACCACGATGCGGTATAATTTATTTTACAAAACAATTATATTTTCTATTTATATGATCTTTCCTAAAATGAGTCAAAATCGGTACATTTTAGGAAAATGATTTCTAAATCATTCCGCTTGCATTTTCTATCAGTTAATGAAATGATATTTTACACTTAAAAAGTTCAAGCTTTTATCATTTAGATAATCATTCACTTAAAAAAATTAATCGTCAAAAACTTTTTTTTTTATGATTTTTCAAAAAATACAAAAAATTTTATTTAAATACTTAATAACGTCTTTGTTTATAAAAATAATGTCACAAAAATTTTATTCCGTGTGTAAAACGATATTAAATGTAATATGTACAAATACTGAACAAATTCCTTAAAAAGTACGGTTTTTAAAAAAAAAATGTGTTTTTCGTTATTTTCTCTTTTTGCGAGGAATATTTAAGAATTATTTTTGTTACATGTTTTGTTTAAAAATGACTGTTGTTTGCAATCATTATATGAAGTTTGAAAGCAGTAACTTCAAAATGAAGCCCGGTAAAAAATTAAATATTTAACAAATAAAGCATTTTTGCAATTGGAATAACTCTTCCTTTTATTTTGAAGGTCTTTTCACATATTTTTCTCAATGATTTCGCGGCACGATCATTTAAAGCGCTTCGTTACTAACTGTTGGACGCGGGTTTGAAAGAATATTTTATCGCTTAATGATTATGATTTTTAAAAAACACTTACACTTTGCTGGCAAGTTTAAATTTGAAAGCTAATTTATTTCGTCAAGATACAGGTTTTTTTTAACAAAACAACGATACATTACATAATTTAAGATATAACGAATGAATATCGATGTGTTTATTTAAAAATGATTTTTTAAGAAAACTCTTACTTTGATCTTTCAGAATTACTGATTTAAAAAATAAATTGCCGAAAACTTTTTTTACGAATTTGTAAAAAAATACTCACATTTTATATATTTAATAACTACTTGTCAAATTTAAAGTTTGTATAACTTCTTCATTTATAAAAATAATTGTATGTTTTTCCGTGTATCGAACATTTCAAAAAACGCTCACAATTTTAATTAAACATTGATAATACATTTGTGAAATTTTGTAACTGTAAATATTTCTATTTTTTTCAGCATACAACTATTTTTATATATTTACATATTCGTTTCCGGGTCCTAAAAAGTTGTAAAGTGTGTGAGTGAATATATACATTAAATCCCCACTGTTCACTTACTCGAGAGCTCTAATAGCGACAGAGGGCAACGGTAGCCCAGTAGTCAAGGTATCGGATCATGGCAGGCATGTCATGAGTTCGAACCCAGTACCACTAAAAACCCTGCCTCGTAGGGTAGCAATGCACGTAAATCATGCAGTCATTTTGAAAAAGAGTATTAAAAGTGCTGATTTTGTGCAGGAAAGGGAACATTTATAAAAGTAGAGAAAGCCCGTGCAACGCCAGGCCATGCAGCTAGTGTTAAAATATTAGACAACGGTGTGCACGCACATCGGTGACGTGACGGTATGCTCACGCATCCGTGTCGGTTTTGCGTCACATCCGTGATAGTGTGCGCGCGTAAAGTAAACATTTACCCTCGTCCTTTTTTCCAAACGCGCAATAACAAGTATGACTTAAAAAAAGCTCAACACATGTATATTTCAATAACTTAAATATATATATAATATATATATATATATATATATATATATATATCCCAAATTTCATCAAGTCAGTGGGGGCAGGGCGCACCAGACTGTGTATTCTAGTGTCCCTGTGTATACTGATTTTGATGTAACGAATCATATATTGCATATTTCCTTTCGACTCTGACCAAGAGCTCGTTCCCCCGTGAAATTTTCATCTTTGTAAAGTTTATTCTTGCTAATATGGCATCATCATTAAAATTAAAATAAACCGATACTGAATGAGATTATTTATGATGAATACGAAAGTGATTCTGATATGGATTTATGTATTTATAATGAAGAAGGTGAAGAAATGGAGCAAAGCAAATCGAAGCATTTATCTAACGCATACGCGAAAAAAATATTCAAAAAACATTTCGAGCAATCTGACGCAGATTTGTAATTTTAATTCTACGCTGGCCTTCTGCACATAAGGTTGTGGGTCTGACCCCGGTCCAAGTCGGTGGATTTTCATGATGCAGAAAATCGACAGCGCCCATGTGGTATAATTGTACGATGCGCTAGTGATCCCTAGAGTGCCTGTTTGTCTTGAGTACTCTCGGCAAAATTAAATTCTAGTACAGGTTCGTATCGTCAGAGTTCAGGTGCCTCCCTCTAGGGAGGAAACTGGGCTTCAAAACTACCTGTTTTGATTAGTATTCGCCTATATGATGCCGCACTAAAAATAGATACCAGCTTCCGGGGAATGTTCTAGTTCTGCAATTGTAAAACATCTATCCACAGCCCATTAGAAATTTAGAAAAAATATTTACTAGGTATCATGTTGACCATTTGTAAAGGTGTAATAAGCGAATACGAATGGTCAATTGCGACTCCTTGTTCGCTGGTTTTATGTAATGAGAAATTGGTACTACACATTTTACAACGGCATTTCTTAGAAGTGTAAGATAATTGCAATTATCAGCAAAATAAATTTATTCAATACAATACATATCTTCATGTTTACTCCAACTAAAATAACTTAATTTTATTTTGGAAAATATTTTGATCAAACAAAATGCATGAATGGACTTACTGTAGTATCTGAAAAAGGATCTATATTTATATATCATTTTTTAACGAAATATTTATTTCTTTGACAAAAAAGAATCCTTTTGTGTGTCCTACAGAAATTACCCTTTAATGCACACATTCCTTTTTTGAAGGGAATCAGAACAATTTCAGAATTTAATATTAGTGTTATTGTAATGTAGAACAGAACACTTAATATATCGAATTTAAATCAAATTATATAGAAAAAGAAAGAATATAGAAAGAGAAAAGAAAAAAAGAAATAATTTATATCAAAAGTCTGTACATAATTTTGTTATAGAGAAAATAACAGTATTTGGCAGATTTGTAGAATGGTTAGCTCATAAAGTTTTATGTTTTTGATAAACGCATGGAACCTTATGTTAACTAAATATTTATTTGCGTAAATGTTTGGCTATATTTTTTTACACATTTGAAAATGAAGTCAATATTTTGTTTGGAAAACTGTTTTTTAATATATCTTGGATGCGCTTATTTATAAAAGTACATATTTTTTGTATTATTGTGGCGCAAATGGTGTATTCTGAACGTGTTTGATGATTTCTCTTAATTGAGAAATAAACCCAGCATTAAAATCTGAATTTTTGCGCTTTAAAATTACCCAACATTTTTCTAATGAATGAAGATGATCTAGAACATTCCTGATGACCAATAAAAAATATATAGTTTTAATCTCCCCCCCTCACATCTTTTCAAACAATTTCATAGTTTTTGACTTTTAGAATCGTTCTCCATCATGCTGAACATGTTTGCAACGAGTAATCTCTATGTAAAGTGGTAATTTTTCGTTTAGTATAATAAGATATAAAATTCCACTGACGAACAGGCATGGAATTCAATCCGAATCTTATTTTAACACAAATGGTTCCCCACACCAAGACTTACAGAGGAAATGATGTAGCACGTGCAGCCTTACATTGCTAAGTCCTCATGTTCGTCTACAAAAAAATACAGTTTTACTGTTTTGTCTTAAGATATCTCGTTTCTCCGTTGTTTGGTAGTACATCCTTGATACTTTGAATGAAATGATAGTTGCTCAGCAAAGTTCTTCAAAAGCTCAAATTTCATTACTTAAATAGGTTCTCTGAATCGTCTTTTGTTACAAGTCCTTTAATTAGTTTGGTATCTAACGTTTGGTAAACCAGCTTGCAATATTTTGGTTGAACTTCCGATTTATTAAAACCTATGGAGCAACCCGTACAGTTATCACATCACTCAACAAATCCCGGACCTAATTAAAATACATTTACAACGTTTGGCAAATTTGAACCTTAGTTATCAAGATAGTTGAAGAGTAATACATTCAGCCCAGCGCGCTACTAATTTTTTAATACCTTTTCCGTAGAACAATTTGTCTTTGCTCTCAAAATATACTTCAACTTTGGCAATCAATTCTTCATTTGAGCCAAACCTCCTTACCTGTAGCATTCTTCTAGTGTGTGCAAACAGCCAGTAATCACTGGGGGCCAAATGTAGACTGTGCGATGTGTGATAAAGAAATTCGAAGCGCAATTACTTTAGAGCACAATGGGTTGAAATCTTTTACAATCAACACATTATTTATGCATGCATTTTCTGTGATATTTTCCCCTGATATAACTACTTTGTGTACCGTTCATCAAGGGTTTAGGTAATCAGATGCAACTACTAAATTAACAAAAAGGTCAATACACATTGTTGAAACTATGACAGACATCTAAAGGGAGAGATTGAAGCTATTATGTTGGTTCGATTTGGGGACAAATCACACGAGTTCAAGCAGCAAGACATGTGAGTCATCCATTTTGTTTAATACTGTGTGCAATTTATTTAATAATTTTTTGCGTAAATATATTGGTTGTAATTCTAGCTATTTCTTATTTTTGAAATTAACTCAATCCAAATGGTTAATAATCTTTTATTTTCATGTTTATCTTTTAAATAATTTTAATAAAGAATGAAAGTTTTAATGTGAGTAACGGAACATCTACCTTCATTTATTAGGTTAGCATATTTGTAAGATTGTCTCCAATATACTCAAAGTTAAACAAATATTTTACATAATCCTTAAAATTAAATTTAATGATTTAACCTTACAAGTTAATTTATTCAGGAAATAACAGTCCTAAAGGCACTACCCAACACTCGTTTCATGAATTTTCAAACTTTTAAGATATATTCATTACATTTGTAGCCAGAAAGATATTGGAAAAGTTTGTCTTATTGAATAACTAAAGCAGCCAATATCAGAAGAATCTTAAATGTCAGTTAAAAGTTACGATTGCTGCTACCATTATTTAACGAAATATATTCAAAAGTTCGCCGATTCTAGCATTATCTCGCAATCAGTTACGTTTATCGAATGTTTGAAATGGATTAATTATATTAAAAATGCGATTTGGCCTTACGGGCATTCTGTTTGGTGACAGTATCTAAATATAAAGGATAAATATCATTTCCTCAAAATAGCACATTCTTGTTATTAGGTAAAATTAATTATCGTTGTCTGATCGGACTTTCGTTGTGCCACAGAATTATTTACTTTTGGGGTATGCTATTATTCTGATACACAAGAATAAATTCACTTAATGGATTTAATCATTGATATTCATAAATAAATTTCTACGCTTAATATGGCTTATGGTTTGTGAAACATTATTTGGATATACTAAATTATATCGCAACTTAAGAAACAAGAAAAAAGCAAAATACTGAATCCATAAGGTATCAAGCTGTTAACTCCAACATCCATTAAACTACCAATTTTTCAATTATTTATTTAGTAATATCCTTTAAATAAATCATGAGCTTTGAAATAGATACATTATAGAATTTTAGTAATGATTGATGGATTGAATATTAACGTCGCACTGTTCAGCTGCACGAGGGTTTTTGGCGACGGACCACGTACTTTTGAACCATGGTCAAGTGACGTGGACGACACCTGAGCTCGCACCCCCTCTCCTAACTACCACACCACACCAACGGGAGGACGTTTCATCTCTCGACAGATTTAACGTGCATCGCTGCCCTACACGGCGGGTATTTAGTGGTACTGGACTCGAACCCGTGACAAAGCAAGCCACGGTCCGATACCTGTACCACTCGGCTACCGCGGCCACTAGAATTTAGTAATAGATAGATGTTATAGCGATATTTTTATATATATATATATATATATATATATATATATATATATATATATATATATATTTGTGTGTGTGTGTGTATATGTGTGTTTATGTTCGTGCGCGTGTGTGTGAGCGTGTGTATTTTCGTACGTGTGTGTGAATATGTATAATATGCTGTTAAAAGTTTTGGGTAGAATCATAAAGATTATAGCTGACACATGTGTTATACCCACTATCAATTATAAAATAAAATCTACACACATTTGAGACTATTCTTCTAATGAAAATACCTTTGTTGACGTTATATGATTATAAAACCTTTTTCTGTAAAGGAACCGTGATTTATGATAAAAAGAGTTACTATTTAAAGACAAATATTACAAAATGTGTAGAACACTACTAAAATCAAAGAACTGTAAAGGCAAATTTTAACCAGATACAATTATCTAAAAACCAATTCAAAGATAGGAAACATAAGAAATTAAAATCGTTGTAACAGATTTCTTAATTCTTCAAGTAGGTTAAGAAAAATCATAAATTAATATGAATTAAACGTATGTATCGTTTTATTTACATACATATCTATCTTTATACATATATGGGTGCGTATGTTTATGCATATATATACACTGCTGGACAATTGCTAAGGACGGATCACAAATTGCTATGTAGCATAACATTAAGCGAGACATGAGACCTAGTAGGATAAAATATAGTTGCCACAGTGTTCAGACATTAGAATAAAGAATATCTATTGTTCTGGAAAGTACAAAAGCTGTGAAACATCTGAAAGAAAAACAAATGTTTATTTGATCTGCGTACGGAGAAATGGAACAATGCATCTAGAAGTCAGCAGGCACCTTAAAGAAAGGTATCAGTACGGGATATGTCCAGCGTGGAGTGTGATGCAACATTTCACACGTCGTACCATACTTTGCACAACATTATCCAGCAGCTGTTGAGGCAATTTTTCCCATTCCTCTGTGAGTACATGGATGAGGGTGTTCTTGTTTGTCGGAGGATAGTTTCGACCAGCAACTTGCCTCCCCAAAGCATCCCACACATTTTCAATGAGGTTTAGATCTGGAGAACGCGCTGGCCATACGAGACGTTGAATACCCTCGCTGTCTAGACAATCCTGAACAGCGAGTGTTCAATGACATGTTGCGTTGTCGTCGATAAAAACAAATTTATCACCGACAGCACCACGGAAAAGACGAACATGAGGAAGTAGAACTTCATCAATGTATCGTTGGCCCGTCATAGTCCCATTCGCAACCACATGTAGGCGCGTGCGGCCATTGATTATGATGCCGGCCCACACCATGATACTGCATGTCGGATATCGGTCCTTTTCCTGGATATTTTCTGGACGATAAGCAGTGCCACTCTCGTGCCAGGTCAGTTGGCGTCTACAATCCGAAGCCAGACTGAACCTACTCTCATCTGAGAATAGTACGCAATTCCAGTCCTGTTCAGTCCAATTGTGATTCTCACGACACCATTGCAAACGGGCAGTACGGTGCTGCCTGGTCAATGGGACACACACAACAGGTCTGCGTGCGTATAGTCCTCCTCCCCTCAAACGTCTGGCAACAGTTTTTCGGAAGATCTGCTTTCCTGAGGCAGCAAGAAACTGATTTGCCACCTGCTGAGCTGTGGTGCGCCTGTTCCTTTTTGCTGATAGGACGATATATCTGTCTTCTGCCGGCGTCGTACTTCTAACACGACCTCCCACGTGCCGTCTACTACACATTTCAGTAGTTTTAAATGACTTCCACAGCCGTGAAACAACGCTGTGAGCGATGTCGAACTCCCTGGCAACATCTGTTATTTTTCGTCCTTCTTCGATATTTCCAATAATTCGGCCACGCATAAAATCATCTATGTGATGTCGGGAGAACATGCCAAAAATTTTAAATTCGTCTATTAAATCTTTCCTGTAAAACTTTGACTTGAAACAACAACTGTCCACACGCGTCAAAACCTTTAAAGTTCTTATGAACGCTATCACGTGATGAACAGACGTGGGGAAAAAAATTGCATACTCATACTTCTTCTTACTAATATCCCGCACTTATTCTAATTTTCCACATTTTGCTTCCTTTCATTTTGTGTTTGCTATGGATGATAGTGTTATCCGTCCTTAAGCAATTGTCCAGCAGTGCATAATAAAACTTATAATGGTGTAGGATTTGTCATGGCGAGTGGACGATTATACTGTAACAATGAAACAATAAGCCGTGACCATTGGAAGTGATTACTGTAGTACGTGGAGAGTGGATGATATTATTGTAATATCGACGAGGTAGTCTTGAAAGTTAATCCAGTGTATTGCACATCTTGAAACGCAGAGGAATTACAAACATAAAACATGGATGACACTACCAGGAACAAAGAAAGCACACACACACACAACAAAAATACAAACACGACAACTGCAGCATATTACATGGTGAAAGTAGACAAAGACAGAAGAGAAAAGAGTGTCAAATTTCTAGTGATGTTAGTATTTATGCCCAGCAGGACATTACATAATTTGGATGGTGGATAGATGTTGTTCAAGACACACTCGTTAGGCGGACAGCTAGGTTATTAATTAAACGGGTGTCGTGATGGAATGGACCATAGATAAATAAAAAGCTATTAAATATTAAATGACAAAGATATATATATATATTGTTACGTAGTTCCAGGTTCGTGGATTTTATGCAAATCAAATACAAAGAAAATAAGCATTTCTTTAGGAGCGATGCGAACTTATTATCAAGAATCAAATCCTTTAAGTACAGGATTCAGCAGCAACATACACAGAGTAAATCTACAAATGTCTTCACACCTTCGAAATCACTCAAACACAATTATCAGTGTTTAAAACTACACGTATGTAAAATATTATTCACAAGCACAGCCGAGTTAATCGCTAGTAAAACAATCATCACTCTTCGTTGACTAAAATCGGGCTGACTGGTTGTTGCAGGCCCTCCTATTTATAGGCGCAGCAGGAACTTCCAGAAATATAACAACTCGTGTCATCGAGCGTGACGTTAATGGAGAGATCAATTATCTTCTAGAATAATCCAAAGGGTTCCGAACACGCCAACATGGTCGCCAATTACACCAAAAGGGTTACCGAATTCGCCAAAATGATCATCAAAGTCGCCAAATTGGCTCCACCGCCAAGATTTTGCCAAGTTCTCATTGAATCACCATTATAACGTAAGGGGCGGCATTGCTTGTGAAAAGTACATTTTTAACATGAAATAAATATAACAGATTAATATAAATGCATTAAACAACCAAATACAAATTATTTACCTTATTTACACAAAATTCATAGCAATATATATAAATAACCATAAAACCTAAATATAACTAGTCAAGATAGTAGAAAATATTTGCCTCAGTAGTGCAATAGCAAACTCCTCGCATTAGGTTTAACCAGGATTGCAGGTTTTAACAAAATTTTAGGGATAGTTAACCTTCACCAGTAATTTGCCTACACTCTGAACCATATGGAAAGAAAGGGATAATGTCAAGAAAAATTAAAATATTAGATATAAATTACACACTGTACTAATAAATAAAACAAAATTAGAGTCTAATGGTATTTACTAGTATTGAGTTAAAATCAGTGCAATAAAGTACATGATAAGACTTACTTCATGAGTACAGCAACAAATTATGTTTTCCGCAAGATAGAAACAGTATTGTAGTACAGCATAAAATAAAAATTAATAAATTATTAAAAATAATATTAATTTATATATATATACATATATACACATTTAAAAACCTTAAATATTGATAAAAATATAGAGAAAACAAAAAAAAAATCTTCTGAAACATGCATATATATATGTAATGTTTTTTAAACAAAATATAATATTATTAATTTATTAAAATGTGGCGCTATCTTTTGAACTACTGTATAACAAATTTTTAAAAAAATAGTAATATTTTAAAATTTTCTCGTTTCACTGAGTACTATTAGAAATGTAATTGTAAAGAAAATTAGCAGAGTTATCCATATGCACAGTACAATGGCTCGTAATGTTACTAAAATTTAAATATATAATACATTTATCGCTAGCTAATACATTATTACGATAAATGTAATTAAAGATAATATTTGTAAGTATAGCTATTAAAAAGTTCGAATTCCAATATGGCACTTTATGAATGTTAAATATAAAAGCAAGCCTCTATTTTATCATAAAAATTACTTGGTAATTTATAATCCTAAATATACAAAGATACATCCAAGTAATTAGTTTTAAGATATGTATACACACACATACATGTATGTATAAATATATATATAAATATATGTATAACATATATATATGTATAATATATATATGTATAATATATATACATAATAGTTTTAAATTTATTAAAAAATATTAGATTAAAAGATAATCATGGATCCCACTTGGTAATGGATCTATGCAAATATATTACAAATAGATTAAAAATAAAAATAGACTCTAAGGAGGTTTAAAATATAGAATATTGTAATTTGCTATACATGAATTAATCATATAATTGGATACAATTTTCTAAAATATTTGGGAAACACATGGATTTATTCCCGATGAAAAATGTGTGAATAAAACGAGCGTTCAGGTATAATAAAAAATTAGATCAATTTTTAACTATAATGATATTAAGGAATTGGTAGACAAAAAAGAATGTAGTTGCAATGAATACAAGAATTACGTAGACGAATATCATGGGCACGTAATAACTGGCAACTTAGAAATAGTACCAGAACACACACACACAGAAATTAAGAGAAATTTTGAGCAAATGTACTGGTTATCGATTGACTATTTCAAACAGCAATTTAAATGTGAGAAAACTATATCAGAATATATTAATTAATTTATTCAAAATGTTGCAATTAAATATAATTTACCTGCTCAGGCTTTTAAAGAATATGGTTTTCATGTTCTCAAGAACTTAATGAATTTTAATTTTAGATAAAAAAATGAAGATTGTTATAGAAAATTAAGGGACCAATAGAAAGCTTACAAAAACACTTTGTGATTGTCTATGCAGATAAAGTTCCAGAAAATTATGCAATTATGTGTAAATATTATTATAGTAAATTAATAAATGATCATATACAAAATAATAATGCATATGATGTAAGTAAATTTAGTATGAAAGAAATTAACAACACATTATCGGCATTTTGTAAGCAATTAAATATTTCTAGCAATAAAATTAAATATTCCCATATATTTCTGACTCCTAAATTTCATAAGAATCCAGTCAAATTCCGCAGTGTAACAAATGGGTTCAATACTTATATATCCATATCGGGAAGAATTTTACAGACCATAATACAAGATACAATAAACAAATTTAAGGATACTTCTATTATAAAAAACAGCCATGATGTAATAAAGAAAGTTGATCAACAAGAGGTATTTTCTGTGAATGGGTTCGATTTCGAAGATTTATTTAACTCCATTAAAATAGAAGATATAGTTCAGGTACTTTCAGATGCATATGAGAAATATGATTTGAATAATTACATTAGTTTTGAAAAGTTCAATACACTTATTCGTTTTGTAATACAGGAGAACTTCATTATTTTTAAAAACAAACTTTACAAACAAATCAAAGGATTGCCTCAGGGTGGCCCAGCCAGTAATAGTCTCGCTAACCTGTATTTACACCACTATGAATCAATTCAAAGAAATGAACCATCTTGCCTCTTATTAAGATACATAGATGATTTAATCGTATTAGGTCATGATAGGGAATCTAAACCTAGCATTAATTTTTATCCGGAAAACCTAAAATTAATACAGACGAATTTTAACTCAAACAAAGTTGAATTTTTAGATTTAGATTTAACTGTTATTGACAACAAATTATATAGCAATATATATGATAAAAGGGAATCATTTAAATTCAATGTCATAAAGATATCAAACTTCAATAATTGTCTACATATATCAGTATTTAGAAATATAATTTTAAATTTTCTGATCAGAAATAATAATTTAACTACGCACACTATTGATAAATTCAAGAATATCCAGAAATGTATATTGTGTTACATACAGAATGATTATCCCATCAAATTACTTAGAAAATATATATATATAGATCAGAAATATTTCTTAAAATATATATTTTTAAACTCATAAATGCACAAATCTATCACACAACATTAGGCCCACAAAGTCAGCTTGTTAGTGGTCCAGCTGTGAAGTATTTGTGCATTACACACACATAATACATTTTAATACACACTTAGATCAATATTTACACGAATACACTTTAAAATTATTTATGAACAATTAAACATTTATGTCCAATCACACATTTATGAGCAATCAAATGCTTATCACCAATCAAGCAAAATTTTTGCATGCGGTCTTGTTTTCATCTAATACCAAGTAGTTAAACTCTAGTGTTAGATCATGAATCGTTTGAATTGACATGACAATGGTAGGTGTTATGAGCAAAATATGGATGTGGTAATTGATATATTAAATATGAAAAGTCGTTCTATAAGATATGGATGTGGTAATTGATATATTAAATATGAAAAGTCGTTCTATAAGATATGGATTGAATTCTTGATTGGTAAGTTTTTAATTATTTACGCTATTCATTTGTGAATATGCTGTGTTTTTAATTTGAACATTCGGTTTTTAGATATTTTTCAATTTGAACTTTCGGATGTTTTAGTTAGAACTTTCGGATTTTTTAGTTTGAACTTTTGGATTTTAGATATTTTTTAATTTGAACTTTTGGATCTCAAATATTTTTTAATTTGACCTTCGGAACTCAAATATTTTTTATACATATAAAACTATTTTTTCTACCTATACAACTATTTTAAAGATGGGTGCATCATCTTAGGTGTTTGATGGTTCACTTATATTTTGCATTAAATTGTTTTTAAATTTTAATATTTTAATGTTGTATTACCTTTCAGAATGCGATGGCGAATAGTTTAATTTTTCAAGTATAAGGGTTTAGTTTTAAATTTTTAATTTTTCAAGTATAATGGTTTAATTTTAACTTTTAATTTTTACATTTTTGAAATTTGGATATTTTCCAATTAATTTACCAAGTTGCAATAGAGGGAAGGTTGGCACCATCAAAATAGTTTACCCCCCTTATCGGTCCTAAGTCCGAGATTGCACTTGGATATTTTATAAATTTTTATTTTATTTTATAATTTTTTAATTTTGTTTGAAAACGATGGAATTTTATCTTTTATATTCGCCATTGATATTTTGAAATGGGATTTAGTATTATAAGATTTATTTATTTATATATATATATATATATATAATGTGTGTAAAACATTTACAATTTGTTTTATGTTCTTAAATTACTTAGGTTATTATTTTGAACTTCCAACATAATGATTTCATAAACTTTAAATTCAGATTTGAACACAAATTCGTGGTGTATTAAATTGTGTAATGAGTATTGAAAGACATAAAAATAAGTAATCAAATTACTATATATTTTAGTAGAATAAGAAAAACATGTAAAAACAATATCTGACTCTTTTTATATATATATATATATATATATATATATATATATATATATATATATATATATATATATATATATATATATATAAAGTACAGAATTAAATATCATTCCTTGGAGTATGTTATGTGTTATTTTGATTCAAACACATTTCTTTGCAAAAATTTAAATTTTATCTAGCTGATAAAAATAATACTCGGAAATAATATGTAAATCAGTACAAAAGACCTTATAAGACTAAGATAACTTGTATAGACTAGAATAATGTTTGGGTATGTTTCAAACACTATTTGCATTCCAAAAAAAACTGTGAAAAACAATATTTTTTTCAAAACTAAAAAAAAATACAACTGTTGCATTAAAAGTTATCCCAATCACGTCCCTTCATTCAATACCCTAATTAAATATTTTTAAAATATATAAAATAAATAGATCTTAAGCCAATCTGTTTTATAAAAAAAATGATCAATAAATTGGTTTAGCTTTTCCAATATTTTAAATATGAAGATAACCTGATATGCCGAACAGACAAATACAAGCCATTTAACCGAATATTACCTTTTTTTTAAAAAAATTACATTTTAACATAAAAATGAATTTCTATTCCATGAAACTATTTATTATTTGTTTTTCTTTTCAAAAATATATTTCAATGAGAGAAAGCCAAAAATCTTTCAACATACGTTTCGTAAACAGCAATCGTCAGAGAATTTAAATGCATTATAATATTCGCATGCATTATTGAACACACGGGAAATGCACTGTAGCTGACATCCCAATAACACCTAACTATCAATATCCAACGTACTGAATAATTTACAAAATTTTCCATTAGATGCGAAAAGCGATTTCTTAGCGCTGTTTATGCTACGGAAGCATTTACTGCTTTCGAAAGCAAAAAGGCGATTTAAGTACCAAGCCCTACTTTTTTAACGAATCATTGATTTTACAATGAACATTCGTCATTCTACCCCTTCTCATTCGCTTTCAAAGTGAGCATTTTTGCTTTAAAATGGAACTTTTCTAGCAAAATCGGATGGTACAATTCATTGAATTCAGAATTTTTTTTTTCATTTTCATTCCATTCAGTAGATTTTCCAATTTGTGGGTTTAATACCATAAATAACAATTGAAAAAAGTAAGTTGTTGAACACAATGATATATATTTTTTTTCTTTCATTATCTTGATTTAAATCGTACGAGTTGCATATTGTGAATGTTATATTCATGAATATGTATTTAATTCCATGTACTTTAATACATACATTAATAAATAAAATTTATTGCATATATTAATACTTATACTTTTAATACATATATTATTAGATAGAGTTACAATGTATTTATTAGTGTACAATGTTTTAATACCTATGATAATTCATAGAATTGAAATATATTTATCAATACATAAACTTTTAATACATATAATAAATATACGTTATGACATACATCACAGAATTCGAGACACAAGACAATGACTTGACAGAAAGATAAATATTACATTTTATACATCAAATATTTTAGCATTAAGCAAAATTTCCAATAATCCACGTATATTTTTTTATCAGAAATAATGAAGTTAGTAATTTTAAATAAGTTTTTTAACCCAAATAATAACCTGTTTTGTAAAAAGTAAATAATTTGAGAAAATGAGTTAAAGTTGGCTCATTCCCAAACTGACATTTATTACCTGCACAATTATCGATTATTTTTATTTTTTTTTACTTGATTAAAATATAATTTAATATTATTTACTAATTGATTACCTAAAAATAATATGCAATATGAATAGAATATATTCTCTCGAGAACCTTAGAATTGCTTCTTAGTAGTAATTTAAAAAAAGTGTACAAAAAGTCATTGCCATACTTACACTTCCGGAGATTTTTACTCATTTATTAAAATTAGCAATGAATTAATAGGAAAGTAATTCACTTTCAGAAAAATATTACGCTATTAATAATTTTTTTATTTATCCACATATGAATACCAAACTAATATTAAGAAATATCTTTAACAAACTAGTTTAGAATATAAATTTTTAATTATAACAATGGCTATATGTTTCTGCACACAAAAATTTTGAATGAAATTAAAACTATATTTTTGTTTCATACAGAAATTATTTCCTTACTGATTGACAAATTAATGAAATATATTCTTAATTTTGGTATGGATAAATGAAAGTGAGTAGATGTGTGTGTGTGTATGGAATAAGTTACTTTCGTTACAAAGAATTATTTTCAAATGAATGGTTTAATTTTTACATTAATATCAAATATAACTCAAAATGGAATTTAATTTAATGCTTCGTTTCATATGAAACTATATAATGAAAAAAGGATTCCAGTGTCATTCAAAAACTGAAACATTTTCTAAATGCCGAATATTTTTTTCAATTAAAATTATAATGCAAGTTCTTTAATTAATTAAAATAATATTTTTAAAGAAATGATTCATAAGGGAATAAGATAATATTGAAGATCTTCACGTAACTTTTTGTTACAAAATTGAATACTTTGCCCTATATATTATACTGTTCAAATTAATTTGGACAAACATTATTTTCTTGTCTGAGTTGTTATGTGATTATCTGTAATGTCCTGAACTCCCTCAAATCGGTTATATCTGCCTATAGCTAATGTGGTTAAACGAATTGACTATAATTTACTCGTTTGGTTTGTTTTGATGCATCAATGGTCCAGTTGTGAGCATTTCATTGTGGCAGCTGGTAGTTTAAATTTTGCGTTCCTTGTAACACGTATTACCTTTACTTATTCGGAGATGAATATTACTCTAAGGAAGCCTTCTAAAATAACCACACTTAATGAACACACTTCTTCGACTGAGAGAGGTATAGCTATGGTAGTTGGTGTGGGCAACTCAAGTGTCCAAGAAGATTTCAAGATTCCGAAACATCGTCTCCAAAAAAAGGGGGGATGAAACAGAAAACTACTCCAAGAACTGATAAATTTCTAAAATTAGTAAGTTCAAGAAAGATAAGCAAAGAGCTTACAATGGTTCATTGGATTATGGTGTTAAAGTGAGTATCTCAACTATACAGAAAAATGTACCGAAAGTTAGCTGAAAGGCATCAAGACATGAAAAAGCAATTGCAAACTCAGAAAACGATGAAAAACGTTTATCATAGCTAAAAAATACCAATCTTGGACTGTAAACGATTAGAGGTAGATGGGTTTTAGTGATGTAACACCTTTATTTGTGCAGGGATGCAAATTATCTGTAGTTCGACTAATTGAAGATGGAACTCTTCTACCAGATCATACCCAACAGACTGCAAAACATCCTTCTAAATAAATGTTTTGGGGTTTTTTCACAACAAATTACACTAGAAGCTTAGTTCATTTTAAAGCCATGAAGAACTATGTCAAATACATATAAATATTACGCAGTAGAATTGGTCCAGACATGAAAAAAAAATTGACGAAACATTTCAACATGCTTTGGCTTCTTGTCATAATTCGATGTTGGTCCAACGTTTTACACGGGAAAATAAAATAGAAGTGCTTAATTTACCAGGTAATTCACTAGGCCTAAATCATATTAAGGATTTTTGACATATTCTTTAGAATAGTTTAGTTAAGATTAGGTTACATGATAACAGAAAAAAATTATAAAAAGCGAAATACATTTGTGCTTCTACGATGATGATGTTGAGTACATATTCGCTGCACTAGTGAAGTCAATACCAAGACGAGTTGAGGTGTACATTTCTTGTTACAGGAGGACATATATCGTACAAACATAGATGTTTTTCTGTCTATTTAAGATATATAATGATTATATATAAAAACTAAGGTTTTAGAAAAAATCATATCTTGCCGTTTGGTCCAATTAACTCGAACAGTATAGTATATTTATATGTAAAATATAGTCAAACTTCACGAGTTCATTAGAAACGAACATTTTATTCGTTAAAGAGGAAATTATATGTTTCATCGGTGTAAAAAAATACAATTTTCTTGATCTTACCTTTTGAAAATCTAAAATAGCATGCAATTATATAAAAAATATCCAGAATTAGATGTTACACATTTTTTATTCAGTAGCGTAGTATTAGGCACCAATCAATTATAGATTTTGAAATACTGAGTAATACATATTTAACAATCTTTTTTATTCCTGACTGTTAAGTTATATTTCATATTTTTGAGAGAAGAATATACTGGGCCATATACACCCTGCTGCATGAGATAAATTTTAACAATTTCTTAAATTTGTAAAGCTGTGCTTATCAAACTTTCAATACTCAGGTGACCCCTCTTCAATCATATTTTGTCACACACCCCTTATACAATAATATTGTACTGAATGCAAAAATAATGCACTTCGACGCTAAATTACAATACGTGATCTTAATTATAAACTGTCAAATTAATAACATAAATATTAAATTCTGTATATGTTACTTTTAAGCAAAAAAAGTAATAGAATAATTGTTACGCTATTTTCCTTTTTCTAATTTTTAAATTGAAACATATTGCAAAATGCGGTAGTTGTTTTGAAGACAAAATGTACATATCAGCAAAATATGGGAAAATAACTCAGAGGGTCAATTTCTAATCTTCAACATTCCTTTGAAAAACTTTGCTCTCCATAACAAGCCCATGGACGTCGCTAACACTTATTAAACTTCTTCTTAATCTAGTATTAATTTATTAATTATAAAATACTATGTGCAGCAATGATACATTGAAAGTATACCGGCTGAAGTATCCACTCTTTGCACAAATTCATTTATAAGAAAATAAAACCTTATTCTTGATTAAACAAATCTGAATTGTAAGGAGAGTAAGGCCAAGTGCGCTAATATTAGAATTCATGCTAAATAATGAAAAATAATACAAAATCCCAATGAAGTATAAAGGTGTTATTTTATATTTAATATTTAAAGCGAAAATACTTCAAAAAGTTTAAACTCGTGAGCAGACGCGCACTCGATACTAATGGTCGCGTGGAGTTATTGATTAACCCGGATTCCTTTTTTTTATAATTATTTTTACTGTACACATTAAAAATCGTAATTCTAGTGAATATGTAATTAAGAGAAATTATACTTACCTACTTTCAAGGACTTTTCAATTTTTCTTTGATAATTTTAGGAAAAAATACAATAAAACTGAACTAAAATGTTTCAAATGCACGTAACCTTAATAAAAGACACGAATCAAAGACAATTTTCTCTAACTTTACAGCAGTGCTTCTCAAACTTTCAATACTGGCGCCCCCCTTTTCAATCATAATTTTTATCCCCCCCTTATACATAATAATTTATAATGCACTTTTACGATAAAGCAACAATATTTATTATAAACCCTACAAATTCATGACATAAGTATTAAATTTTGTATATGTTACTTTTAAGCAAAAAAGTTAAGTAATAGAATAAATGTTATTTTCTATCTCTGATTTTTAAATACGGAACATATTACAAAATGCGGTGGTTGCTTAGAAGACAAAATATAGATATCAGCTAAATATAGAAAATGAACTCAGAGGGTCAATTCCTATCTTAAAACTCCTTTCAAAAACTTTTCTCTGTAAGACAAGCCCATGGAAGTAGCTAATAATTATTAAACTTGTTCTTAATTTAGTATTAATTAATTAGTCATAAAATACTCTGTGCACCACTCATACATTAAAAGCAGTGTTTCTCAAAACTTTCAATACTGGCGACCCAATTTTCAATCATAATATTTGTCTCGCCCCCTTGTACAACAATAATGTATTTACTGCAATAAAAATGCACTTTGAGAGAGACGCTAAAGTTACAATACGATCTTAATTATAAACCGTACAAATTAATACGATAAGCATATTAAATTTTGTGTATATGTAACTTTTAAGTATATATTATATTAAGAAAATTACTTAAAATATATATCACTTATTTTTATTATTATGTTATTTTTCTTTCTCTAATTTTTATATTGGAACATATCACAAAATGATATATTTAATTAAAGATTTATTTCCTTCAGCATTCACTTCTCAAAGTACAAATGTCATTAGAAAAATAGTCTAGTCAAAATGTTGCTTTCTATCATATCCATCCCATCTGGCATTATAATACGTTTGCGTGAGTCTGGGCAACCTATCGGACGTCTGCGCAAAACATGTAAAAATGCTTTAACTCGTACAATTCCAGTTAGTTTTGGTCGACTCGATACTCCTATAATCGAATCTAGCTTGAATGTAAATTTTTTTAATTTCCACGTTAATTGTAATTCGCGGTAATTAAGTATTTACGGCAGTAGATTAAAATAATATCATACATACATTTTTAAGTCGTAAGCAAACATTCGACCATAATAAAGAATCAACAAGTACACAGACGAACGAGCATGGTTCCGAAAAATTAAATCAAGGCGATCTTCTCAAAATACTTAAATTTTGGATTTACCACTACTGAAGTAAATGATGGGAAAAAGCCCCAGCTCGATATGTGTTAAAACTTACAAATCTGCAGAACAACATGTGAAAGTTGTTTTTAAAACATGTAAAATCATTTAGATATGTTGGTAAAGAATTTTAAAAAAGTATTTTCTGGATGAGGACAGCTTGGTAGCAAGTAAATTAGGGATCTATTTCAAGATACTCCAGAAGGGACTCTCAACTTCCGAAGAAGAAATTTTCATAGATTTCACATCAGTGAAAATTAAAAGGCAATTTTGTAATAAATCGCTCTTTGAATTTGGGGTAGAGGTGGATGAGGAATTATCTGTACTGAAAACAAAAGCACTTCGTATACTATTACCATTTTCAACATCCTACCTTTTCAAACCGGATTTTCTGCAGTGGATGCCTTTGAAGACAAAATAAAGATCTCAGCTAAATATAGAAAAATAACTCTTTAAGTGTCAATTTCTGATATTAAACCTTCCTTTGCAAAACTTTCCTCTACAAGACAAGCCCGTGGAAAAAGTCCCTAATAATTATTAAACTTGTTCTTAATTTAGTAATAAGATTGATTGATTGAATATTAACGTCGCACTGTTCAGCTGCACGCGGGCTTTTGACGACGGACCACGTAATTTTGAACCATGGTCAAGTGACGTGGATGACACCTGAGCTGGCACCCCTCTCTCTAACTACCACACCACACCAATGGGAAAACGTTTCAACTCTCAACAGATTTAACGTGCATCGCTGCCCTACACGGCGGGTCTTTAGTGGTACTGGGCTCGAACTCGTGACAAGGCAAGCCACGATCCGATACCTATACCACTCGGCTACCGCGGCCAAATTCAGTAATAAGAAATTATTTATAAAATACCTTCTTCAGTACTGATACATGAAACGTATACTGGCTGAAACACCGACTCTTCGCACGAGTTCATTTTTTAAAAAAATAAAACATTATTCTTGATATAATAGCTGAACTGTAAGGAGAGTAAAACTGTGTGCACGATATTGTATACAAAAATGTAAAATGATTTTTTTTAGATAAATGCTATAATTGTAAATAACTGTTTAAAAGAACTGTAATTTTAAACCTCATACAATTAGCATTTAGAATTAATGTTAAATTATGAAAAAGGATATAAAATTCCGATGAAGAATAATTGTGTTACTTTTTAACATTTAAAGCGAGAAGACTTCAAAATGTTTTAACCCGGGAGCAGGCGCGTACTCGAAACTAATATTAATGGCAGTGCGGGAGGACTCAGTCACCCCAATCATTTGTTTAGAATTTTTTTTACTGTACACGATACAAATCGGAATTCTAGTGAATATTTTAATTTATAGAAAGTATACTTACCTTCTTTCAAGGACTATTCAGTTCTTTGATAATTTGAGAAAGAATCCAATAAAACTGAACTAAAATGATTCAAAAGTACAAGACCATAATAAAGGACGCAAATCAGACACTTTTCACTAATATTACAGAAATGTTAAATCAATCAATTATTTTCCAAATATCGTAAAACTCTATTATTTACAATTTCCCCAAGCGAAAATCAAACGCATAAAAGATGGGACGAAACTAATATTGAATAACCATACCATAAGACTGAACGTCAATCAAATGATTAGCAAACGTACTATGCAGCCTGGCTGAAAAGTGAATCATGACTTCCTTTTTTTTTCTACAACTAATGTACAGTATTTCAATAATAATTACAGTGGTGAATTGTTTATCTTCTTAGAATTTTTCTCAGGGTCTGGGTTTCGTTTTTTCTTTCAACGAGTAATATTTTATGTTAAAGCGTAATAAAAAAATCTGTCATTGAGGAAATACAGCAAATAAAGCAAAATGTTTTTTTTTTTCCTTTAATTTGGTTTTGGGATCAAAGATAGCTATTTGATGACGGAAAAAAGTCAGATAATAAACATAAATTATGTCAGTGTTGTTGTGTGTATTTTTTTATTATGGAAGAAAGCATTTTGTTTTACTTCTCTTTCCGGTTATTTTTTAAAAAAATCTTTAAATTTTCGATACGCTCGCGCCCAAGGGTCGTCGCGCCCCAGGGGCGCGCCCCACACTTTGAGAAACACTGCTTTACAGGGATGCTATTTTCCGGCAAAACTGTCATAATGTCCTTTGATGTTCGACAAATAACATGTAGAACATTTGCTTGCTTGCGTGTTTTTGACAAGGCGAAGTGTGTCTTCTGATACTTATAGTTTCATATTTTAGTTGATGGAGTTCTTTAGGTAGCATTTGAAATTTTTTCTTTCGTTTCATGTTCATCACTTTTATCAAATTTACTTTCCCTATCATGATTAATAGGCATTATCTCACAAGGTTCATCCCTTGATTGATCAGTTTTAATTTCCTTCAATAGAGTTCACAGATGTCCATTTTTTACATTATACTTATTTACATTTATAAACACCATAATAAGTCGTACAACAATGTAATCAAAATCATTAATCTATTCATAGGGGGAAATGTAGCATGATAACAGGAAATATTTTTGAAAAAAAAAGTGATCGCGCCGAGAACTCAGTCAAAACAAGTACCTTAAGATTCTAAAAAAAACGTTTGTCACTTCTAAAAAAGAGCGAGAAATGTGACAAATATATTTTAGTTCCCATAATGACTGTAATACAGGAGGATAGTGTCAGGGCCATTGGCAACAAATAAACCCTTTTGCTAGAATTAACGATTTCGTGCACTCTGTGCTCGACGTGACCACTCCCGGTTAAAAAGTGTATTTTATATAATATGAATCTAAGTTCTCTTAGCAAAATTGTGTAAAATGTTTTTCATTATGCTTTATATGTAAGGGAATACTCATAAAAAATAAATATTGGCTAAGTTATCATTCAAAGTACTCACTGTGCTTTACCAAAATTCATAAAAATATTTTACAAGAAAAAAAACGCAGCAGAAATGGAACTAACCATAACAGTAAGTTCAAAAGTCAAACAGCAGCTAATACATTCTGCTGCCTACAACTAATGTACAGTATTTAAATAATAATAATAACAGTGATGAATATTTTTACCTTCCTAATTTTTTTTTGATTATCAGTCAAGGTTTAGTTTTTTCTATGAAAGAGTAGCATTTTAGGTTTGTAAAGAAAGGTAATAAAACTATCTCTCATCATGGGATTACAGCAAATCAAATAAAATGTTTTTCATTTGGTTATAGGATCAAAGATAGCTGATGAGGTTTTGAAGTAGAAGCTTTTATTTTTGATGACGTAATATCGCCAGATGATACATATAAATTATATCAGTGTAAATGTGTATTTTTATTATATTTGAAAATTTTGTTTTACTTCCTTCCAGTAAATGAATTTGCTTTAAATCATTTATTTTCGATATGCTCGCTCCCCCATTGTTTTGTTATCGATCACAGTTTGAGAAGCGCTGTTGCAAGGTATTAGAGAAGATGTAGCAGTTTTTATGGGAGTTGTATTATCAACTTCTGCATAAAAATGTTTACTTATCAAATTTTTTACAAAAATGAACCAAATAAAAAAAAAACTTCCCGCTTGAAAAAAAGAAAATAGTAAAATTTTTCAAAATAGCCCTTTCGTTCAGAAGTGGGATGAGATAAATGAATTTACTCTATTTAAAATTCAAACGGTAAATTACACTCATGACTCATTTGCAACTCTTAAGTTTTATCATGGGTCTAATAATTATTTGTTGAAGTTTAGTGCTTACAAGAAAAGTACTTTTTTTTGTTCTGGGTAAATAGGATGTCACTTGAAAACTTGTCCCATTTTTTCTAATCCAAACTAATCCAAACAATTTTTATGTTGTTAAAATTATTCGTTAATATGTTATCTATCTTACCAAATATTTCACACTCAAAATCTGTAAAATTGCTTTTACGTTTTTTATTTGCATTTTTTCTTTCATGGCATATGATAAATTTAAATTATCATAGCCTTAATGGGATATCAAAGAAATGAATGATGTTTGTTTCATAAAATTGTCTGATGAGGTAATTTAACAGTTTTCTTAAAGATATAGATCATTTTAAGGTACTTAACGAATGCATATTTTTTTAAGGAAATGGTAAAACATTTACTATTTTTTAATTAAAAAACCGTTTAAAAATAATTTTTAAATAAACACTGATATAAAGTATTTTTACTGACATTGTAAATAGTCTACTACTGTCCCTGGATTTGAAAAAGAGAAAATAAAACTTTTCTGGGTTCAAGAATTGGGTTTTGGTATGTTTCTATTGAATAATAAAGCCAAGAAATATCATTGCCACAATAAATGGATGACGAAATCAAATTCCATCATTTTGATGACGAGAAAGAAGAAGAAATGAGTTAAATGACCAATAAGTTTGAAGTACCAAAGTCGTTTAGAATATTTTATTGTTAGTAGAAAACCGATGAAGATGGAAACTACAGAATGTATGGAGATATCCAAATTACTGAAATATTCTTCGACAATCGTATATGTTTGAAGAACAGAAAAATTATTAAATCAGGATATGTGAAAATTATCAGTGAAAAAGTTCAGTATTTTCTAAAAATTAGTTATAGTTTTTACGCCAACCAAATGCTCATTAATGATGTTTTCTCTCCAAACTTTATATTTCTAGATTTAAAAAAGTTTTTGATAAATACAATGAAGTTATTTATGGCTTAATGAAGATATATCCTAATTTCTCCACAACTTTTTAACATTAGTAACTGAGAACTGAAGAGAAGTGAGAACTTCTATTGAAGCATTTCGCTGCAGAGTGAACTTGAATGAACGTCATGCTCGGGTTTATAACGCTCATTCGACTTTTTTCGACTCGAGTCGGAAATTTAGCTCGTACAAGGTCATCCACAAGATACACACCGCTAAAAAGAAAAGGAGGGGCATTTTCTCTCTCCCCCAACCACTATGAAACGTGGTACCAATACGCCGTAAAAGTAAATTTCCTAGCTTTGATCAAAGTGGGTCTTCCCCACCCAAACCACCTATTTCTACAAAAATGAATGCGGGTTTTTTTTCTAATCCTAGTTGAAGCATGAAAATGAAACATGTAATACTTTTTTTTTAAAAAAAAATAGGCTTAGAGAGAGATAGAGAGAAATCCTACATTAAAATTAAACAAAATGTAGAAAAAGAAGATTTTTTTATAGAACTAAGCAAATATAATATAAGGATCATAAGTAATATTGCAGTGAATTTAAGAATAAAAACCTATTTTTGTTAACAAATCAGAATTACAATGAACATATAGTTCTATTAATCTCATTATTACTTAAATATACTTTGAGTCTAAAAAGAAAATTAAAACAATTAAAAATTTAAAGTAACAAAATTAAATAATCAGGAATTTAAAAAATTAACATTAAATAATTTAAATACAAGAAAACAAAATATAATTAAGAAGTCTTTCATTGCGGGAACATTAAATATATTTGTACAAAACCGCCAAACTATGGTAAAAGAGATAGTATAAGCTAGAGATTATGTGATATAAGTCTTTTGATTAAATCCCTTTTTAAAGGGTTTTAGCTAGATTCCTCTCTTCCCAATCAACTACCTGTCTTACTATGTTTTGCTTAAATTAATTCATAGATAGAATTGAATATTGTTAAATTACATGCAAAGTTCACAAAGTCGGATCGGGTCTACTGAACAAATTACCTATGAGTTTAATTCGGAATTTTAAAGTGAATTTATCAAAAGACCAATCAAAGACTTTAGTTGATTTTTTAAAATTAAAATTCAATTTAATTATGTCAAATGATCCGAATGAAAGTATAACCTATTTCAGCTACAGTAAACCTATTGTTTCCTCCTGAGAATACAATTAATTAACAAATATGATTGTATATTTCCCCAGAAAATGTTTTTTAGGCTAACGAAAAATGAATAAATAATTTTATCGGACAATAATAATATCCCTTTGTTTTTCATTCACGGAACTTATCCCTGAAATATCATTACAGAATTTACAGTTATCGCTTCTTTTTTGTGGTCATAAGCACACACAATTTTTTTATTTATTCGCCGTATTATGTATTCAAACATCGGATTCATCTTTCATATGTAAATCAGTGATGACTGTATTTTAATTTTTTTAGGAAGAGAACAGGGAATTGTATATATATTTTATCTTAAAAACACTTACGCATGCATATTATCAACATATACACGTTTTTCTTCAATTCATCTCAACTTGATTTTAATATTTTTCGTAAATTGCATCATAATAATGATTTGCATTATTTATTTTAAGAACAAGTAAAACAATATTTTTTATTTCTAATTTCTATAATTATAATCATATACATTGCTTCAAACAATTACATTCACGTTGCAAAAAATGCTGAAGTAAGGTTTCTTAAACACGAATAAATTACATATTTTACTTTGTTTTGTCTGCATGTTTTTTCAAATATTGTATCAAGCATATTTTATATATAAGTCCAAAGACCAATATACGTACTATATAAGACTTGAAAAATTGATAGAATATCATATTCAATAGATTTAAGCAACTTTAAATAAAAAATCTTTAACCGGGCCAAGTCCTCTTTATATACACTCAGGAACATTGAAAATAGCGATCCAAGAAGAAAGCATCTTATTGAAATGAAATTTAATACACATAATGGCACAAATGAGGGATTCACTTGAACTCAAAAACAAGACAATTAAACGAATACAGGGTGTGCAACGACACAAGTACTGGGCAACTTCAATAGCGCGTTGGACCACCTCCAGCTGCATTAAATGCCGCCACACGGTCCGGAATTGTGTTAATTAGATACCTTATGTTGTCCTGAGGCAAATGGACCAACAAATCTTGCACAGCCAACTATAAATCATGTACAGAGTGACACGATGGCATCTGCCGTTTTAGCTGATCCCATACGTGCTCTACAGGGGAGATATCGGGGAAGCGGGATGACCATTAAAGAGTCTGAAAATTATGTAGGAAGTCTTGAGCAACCTTTGCTGTATGCGGACGATCATTATCTTGCTGTAAAATTGTCCCTGGGAGACCATTTAGGAAAGGTCCTATAAGGGGTCAAAGAATATCATCAACGTAACGTTGGCCCGTTAGGGTTCCACGCATCACAGTTAAAGTGCACCAGCTATCATAGGCTATGGCCCCTCAGACCATTACACCAGCTGTGCGAATAATGTGATGCAGAACATTGTGGGGGAATTGTACCGCTCTCCAGGGCACCTCCACACCAGTACACGGTTATCATCTGTCCCCAAAACAAACCGGGAATCATCACTAAACACAACATTTTGCCAATCTGTGACATTCCACAATGATCTGGCTTAGCACCACTGTAGACGCAGTTGCTGATGTTCCGGCGTTAAAGGGAGTGCACGGAAAGGAGGCTTGGGTTTAAGATTTGCTTCTGCAAGGTGTCTGGAAATTATTTGTGGAACAATTGCTACGCCTACCTCTGCTCGTATCGTTGAACGAGTCACTGTGTGGTCCACATGTGCTTGCTGCACGATCCGTTGATCATGTCTCCTCGTGGTCTTCCTGGTCGCTCCAGACCCGGTTTACCGCGCTAGGGTACCTTCTCGTGTCCACTGCACCCAACAATTACTAACGGCACACTCCGAACGATCCTCCTAGCCAGCAACACGGCGCGTCCACCAGCCGGCAGTTTTCATCCCGATGATCAGGCCTCTCTCAAACTCGCTTAACTATGAGAAATGTCGTCTAGCACGTTTACCTGGCATGTTTCGCTTACCAAAATCTACCTACAATCGGCGGGTAATCGTCACGTTTATGAATCTTCGAATTTCCGCTGGCTTATACAGCACCCTCTTCCTGTTTGTAGCGCCACCTCGGCGTGTATGAGCATGCGTATTGGCCCAAAACTTGGATCATTTGCATATCACATTACGCTGTACTTATTTGCGAAGTTTCGTGATTGTACTTAGCTTCCTTCTTGGGTCGCTATTTTCAATGTTCCTGAGTGTATAATTTACCTACATAAGTAGTTAAGACAACAATTTTGCTTAGAATACCGTCTTTCAAACTGTGGGGCGTGCCTCCCCAGGGACAGATGTGAAAACCCTACCCTTAGGGGGGGGCAGGGTTGTTGCACGTACCGTAGGTTACGCGAGCATAACGAAAATTGGGGGAAAAAGATATTAAGAAAATACAAATTTACTGAAATGCAGCAAAACAAAACACATTGTGGCATAGTAAAAAATAAAATTCAAATTGACATTGATATAATACTTATAGATGTATCAGTAATGCGCATTGTATGTGATAATTAATTTAACAATACTAAGTTAAGAAAAATCTTAATAATTTCTAGTGACTCCCTAGGGCTTGCTATATGGACAAAACTATATACATATTTAAAACATACATTAATTTTTGTCGGTTGTTTATAATTAAAATATTCTTGTAGATTACCATCTAAGTACATTATTATTGAATTCAATACATTTTTATTGCATGGAGGAGGGCACGATGTAAATTTTGATTAAAAATTGAGTCACAAACATTGAATGTTTGAAAATCACTGTTTTAGACGATTAGATTTTAATGGAAGCAGAAAGAAGTTTGTAAGATGCTACATAAATGTAACAGAATATGGAAAAACAATTAACAAAAGCTTTTTCAAGTTATCCCTATAAATGATTGAGAAGCTACTATCTCCTTAAAGTTCATCAAATTAGCTATACTATTTTTTCTTATGTATTAATTTCTAAATATAATGTATAATAAAGCATGTTTACGATGACGAATGAAAGCAATAACTTAATGGTGCCTTATAAACTTTAAACACTTTTTCCCCTTTTTGTAAAGGTTCAGAAAGATAAATAATAATAAAAATCATTTTAGCAACAGCAAGACAAAAGGAAGGGAAGTAAAGTATATATTACGGCTATTTTTAGTAGCATTTCAAGTTATAAATCAGCATCATTTATCAATTTTTTTTAAAATTCAAGTATTGGATTCATTTAACGTTAATTTACAGCAAAAATAATTATATTACCCCTTAAGTACATGTGTATATGTACGTCTAGCTCAACCACTACGTTACTTGTAATGAACGTATATATACGACTTTCTGAAATGCTATTAGCTTCTTTGCGCTTTTACCAGTAAAGCTATTCCGAAGGTTTGGGATTGAATTAATATTCCTTTGACTGTGTTTCTGAAGGATTTATTTATTTCATTGAGAAATTTGCTTATATTTGCCTTTTTCTCCAATACACTATATATGCATGCGTGTGTGAAAAACGATTCTCTTTGGAGCAAATTGTGTAACTTTTAATCGGCAGTTAAAGGATTAATATGTTCACTTTTTCTATAAAAATTACTGAAATTTTATGTAAAAAAGTATTTTACACGAATCAAATATTTATTATTTATACACACAATAAATATATCATCAAAATCATTTACATTGTTACATAGTCTCGCAGCTCATTTCCCAACTGTTATATTTTGTATAAGCAGCTTTTACTTTATACAAGTAATTGATTTAATAAATACAGTAGAACGTCGTTTATCTGAACGTCAATTATCCGGATCATCAAATATCCAAACCAGTGTTTTGTAAATTTTTGTCAATTTAGAAGGCGAAAAAGACTACAATGACGACCTCAGGGATATTACCGACTTTGTTCAATAGATCCCAGGATCAACTATTGCTTTTCAAAAGAATCAGAAACCTTGCTGCGAAAAAATGAAGGTGTACAATGGGACAGCGAAAAATAAGTGATTATTTTTCATAATATATGTATAGTTGCGACATTTTGCACATATTTTTCTTTTTCTTCAAGCACGTTTCCCGCATGTGATGATTTTCAATATTCGTGTATTGTCCGGTTTGATATACTGCATGAATCGCATTCTTTATTCGAACAATCGTGTATCCGAATGGTGTCCGGTTCCTATTGATTCGATAAATCATAGAAAATAAATCGACTTATTTTCAAAAAGCTGTATACTTCAAATGCTAGGTAGTAAAATCATATACTGAAGTGTATACTGTCTGTAATTTTGAATAAAATATATTGCCAGGGATCCAGCTGTTTACTTGTCATTAAAGATATACATAAAATATAACTGGTTTATATTTTAGGGTCGAAAATATGTAACGAGACTTATAACCATTAGAAAGGAGGTATATCCTCAATGGAATCATGATTTAGTTCACTGAGGGAATCGCATCTCAAATGATTTAGATAAAGCATGAAACGCGTCACCACTCTCATAAAATAACAGTACGAGATCAGTACCATAGCAATGGATTTTTATGTAGGTAGACATAAAGTCTGCTAGAATCAAGGGTCTTCAGGTTTGCAAAAAATGTATTGTTAATGAAACAAAATACAGGGATAGAATTTTATAGAACTTCATGTTTCATCTTTTCTTATATAAATACAGGTCAATAATTTCCATACTACGGATAACAATGTGTTGTCTCTTCGTTCTTACCTCATAGAAGGATGTATTGAATGGGAAGATCTAAAAAGCATGCAGATGTCAGCTAGAATCCCAGACATAGACCCAATTGAATATGAATAAAATATACTTGAAAAAAATACAGAGTGATTTTCAGCTGATAATATTCTTCTATGGGATGTTAATGATATTGAAATAATTATGCAGAAAAATAGGCAGATAATGCCATCGAAATTGATTCAAAGCATTTCGTTGTATCCATAGTTGGAATAATTGTATTACAGCAAGTGGAACACACACTGCCTGTTTATCGGGTTAAGTAACTTTATTTTCTTTATTTTAGTGGCACATAAAATTAACAACTGTAACTATATAGATGTCTTAGTGAATTTAAGATGATTTAATATTAAATTCTTTACATATCTCTCTTTCGCTTGTATTTATGATAATATATGAGTCATTGATTATTAAGGCCTATATGTGGAAATAGAATACAAGGTAAATGTTTTAATTTATCTAAACTTATTCAGCAGTTTAAAGTAGAATTCTAAATATAAATAAAAATCTTCTTTAGTGTTGTAAGGAAATTCAGAAAGTGTGACATTATTTTATGTCTGCCAAATAATAATAAATACGATATTTTCTTAATACCTTAGATGTAGAAATGAATTAATCGAATAAGTAATTTTAAAACACATTGTTGAAAAAAACAAATGTAGTCAATTAGTTTATATACTTATTAGTTTCACTGGATTTTTTTAAAAAAATGTTAAGCCATTGAGTTCAGGATTGTCCTTCCAAAATAATTGCTGACACGATAGTTACAAAATTGGTATGATTACTTTGATTAAATATAGAAGCTAACTTTTTCTGTAATCTATTTTTTCATAAAAAATATTCTATATTTAATTATTAATTTTTATAAGAAACGATAACTTTCGTACAACATTTGAAATATTTAAATTTGTGTTAAAACCTTGATGTGTTTGACTTCTGAAAGTATTTAAGCATAACAAAGAAACTTTTTGGTGAAAAAATATATGGTATAAATTTACAATGATTACACTGACTGCAATGTTTGACTAACAATTTACAATATTTAATATATTTCTTTAACCACAGTACATGTCAAAATATATGTTTTATGCCAAAATATATGTATGATGTAAAGTTTTTAAGAAGGATTGTCGAAAAAAACATTATTTAGGAATATATATAGTGAATTTCTTCCTTAAAAAGAAAAATCTGTATTGAATTGATTGATGATTGACTGACTAAATAGAGCTATTTTATTGCTTTCATATGTTAATATTAGTTTGGTTACATTTAATGCGTGATTAAAGACTTGTTTAAAACAAATATGATTATTTTTATCTAAATATAATTTGTAAGTTTTGTTAAACAAGAAAATTATATGTTTCATTTCAATAAGAAATCCTTGTAATAATCCTAGTCAAATATTTTTAATTTAACCTGGTGTATTTGTGTACCCATTTTTGTTGATCATAAGAATGCTGTTTCTTTTTAAGATTAGTTAATGCAATTTATAAAAGCTTTAATTTCGCTATAATTTTAGACAGATTAAATTCACAGGATAACTTTAAAAAAGGAAATTATAGCCACGTTTTATATACTCCTGGCAAAATTTATGAATCACAAAATGATATAGAAAACATATAGCGTATTATTTTACATTTACATTTAATATTGAATTTATAATTCATAGTTCATATCAGAGTTTATTTAAATCAGTTTCATGTAACATTTAGTCGCCAGTCATGCAATAAAGTATCATGTTCTGTCATTGAAATACTTCATTTAATTCTCATTTAAGTTATTTTCCAAAAGCTGTTTCACGTTTTCTTTTATTACGATTAAATAATTTTTATTTGGTTTCGATACCAAATTTAATTAAATCATGAAATGTAAATATTTTTATAACAGCGAGAACACTAATCCAAAATATCACATTGAAATGCACTTTGATTTCTGCAATATGATTTTTTACGTTAAAGAACTCAAAAATTATGAATATATAACGTTGATTGCTCGACAAGAATGAAATGAAAAGAATGGAGTACATATTTTTAAAAAATATTGAATTTGTTATCCTGATCAAGAAAGTGTTATTTAAACTGACAATTCTGATCATGTTGATGTAAAATTGTAGTATATACTGGTATTGTGTGCCTGGGTGTCATTCAGTAATTCAATCCGTTGCAATTTTCCAGGTTTTATTGAAACGCATGATAGAGCTTCAATAAATCAATAATCTTAATACTCTCAATCAAATTGATCTATCAAATAAGTTATTAGACTGAAAATATACAAACTCGTAACATTCGGGTGAAAGTCCAATAATAGCACACCCAGTAATAACGAAGCCAAGAATCGAGATTTTAAATTATATGTTAAAAACAGCAGCATCCGGTAAAATTCAAGACCTTAATTTCTTGATTAACACACAACCTTTTAAATAACATGTCTTCAAATTCCACGTATTGGTGCAATGTTGTTGCCAACCGATTCCATTCTCTACAACAACAAAGTCTCTGACCGGAATCAAAGTTTATTACAACTCACAACAGGGAAGATGACGAAACGGATCATTTGTAATGGTGGCTGGCAACCAATCATTTGTAACATCCTCTGCCCCCAGAAAGAACAAAGTGTTCATAACATCTTTTCATGTATTCAAGCAATTTAATTTTAAAATCAAGCATTTCTTGGCTTCTAGCACAATTAAGTTTAAAAATAACATACGAATTAGATAAATATTCTTACAAATTTCAATGTCTCAATAAGCAATAACGCTTAAACAAAATGTCCTGAAATTTAAGAAAAGGAGAAAATGTTTTACTATATAGACTTTAAAAATTGACAAGGAAAGTATATATCATAAATTTTCTAACTCATTAATAAGTTATTATCTAAGTCACTCACCAATGCTTGAATTAAATGAGAATTAAATGTGAGCAACACATTAATAATAAATCAAGTCAAAGTTTAGAAAAATTTTTGTAACACTATACGCATTGAGAATTTATAAAATAGTTCAATACACAATTTTCAAAAATCATTCTAGCTAAAACAACAGTTAAGAATAAAATACTAAACTGCATTTTAATCTAAAGACAAATACACATTATAAAAAAACGAATATTTCAAATAGAACTATTTGCATTATTAAATATTCAAAAAAGCATTATAAAATTATTTTATTCAAGAATGAGTATGATAATTTTGATATTTATATACAATGACAACAATTTTTAATTATTAGTCCTGGATTTCTAAATTATACAACACTTGTACAGGACGTTAACCTTTCTAGTAATTGGTCTTAATTTAACACCTGCATGGTTCAACACTTCCCACATTTGTTGAAGCACGAATTCAGCCCGTTTGAATGTACGGGCATTATCTGATATCACCATGCACACAAACTGCGGCGATCAACAAAACGTTGAAAAGCAAGGAGAAATGTGTCAGTAGTCATACTTCCAATCAGCTCTAGATGAACACTTCTTGTTACTGCACCAGTAATTAACAGTATATACCAGTGCTTCTCAAACTTTCAATAGTGGCGCCCCCTTATCAATCACAATTTTTATTGCGCCCCCTTATACATTTATAATGTACTGAATGCAATAATAATGCATTTTTTTTACGCTAAAGCAATAATCTTAATTATATACCGTACAAATTCATGACATAAGTATTAAATTTTGTATATGTTGCTTTTAAGCAAAAATATATATATATATATATATTAAGTAATAGGATAATTATTATGTTATTTTTCCTTTCTATAATTTTTAAACTGGAACATATTGCAAAATGCGGTGGCTGCTTAGAAGACAAAATATAGATATCAGCTTTTTTAAAAAGAACTCAGTGGGTCAATTTCTAATCATATATATATAAGCATTCCTTTGAAAAATTTGCTCTGTAAGACAAGCCCATGGAAGTCGCTAATACTTATTAAACTTGTTATTAATTTAGCATTAATTAATTAGTTATAAGATACTCTGTGCAGCACTGATACATTAAAAGTATACCGGCTGAAGTGCAGGCTATTTGCACGAGTTCATTTATAAGAAAATAAAACAATATTGATATAATCGCTGAATTTTAAGGAGAGTAAAGCCAAGTGCGCACCAATGTTTACAAAAATGTAAAATGATTTTTTTTTAAATCATTGCTCAAATTATAATTAGTTTTAAGCGAACTGTAATTTTAAGCCTCACAGAATTAGCATTTAGAGTTGATGTTGAATAATGAACAATAATATAAAATTCCGATGAGAAATAATTGTATTATTTTCAATATTTAAAGTCTTAACATATTTTAAACCTGGAGCAGGCACGCACTTGATACTAATGGTCGAGTGGGGTAATTGAGCCACCCCAATCTTTTTTTTATAATTATTTTTATAGTACACAATAAAAATCGTAATTCCAGTGAATAATTTAACTAAGAGAAAATATTCTCACCTACTTTCAAGAACACAGAAAATATTTCGGAAAAAAAGTTATCACACCGGGAACTCAGTCAAAACAAGTACCTAAAGATTGTAAAAAAACGTTTGTCACTCCCAAAAAAGAGGGAGGTATGTGACAAATATATTTTAGTTCATACGTTAAGACTGTCAAACAGGGGGATAGTGTGTCAGAGCCATTGATAACAATTAAACAGTTTTACCAGAATTACCGATTTCGTGCACTCTGTGCTCGGCGTGACAACTCCGGAATAAAAGTGTATTTATTACAATATGGATGTTGAAAAAAAATTATGTAAAACGTTTTTCATTTTGCTTTTTTATATGCTTGGGAATAACTCATAGAAATAAATCTTGGCCAAGTAATCCTTCAAAGAGCTCTCTGTGCTTTTCCAAAAATCATAAAAATATTCTACAAGGAAAACATTGCAGCAGAAATAGTTTATTTGCAAGTTCCCAAAATGAAAAAAAAAAAACAAAATACATAAGAACAGGGAGGTAGCTAATCGTACAAGTAAGTTCGAAGGTCAAACCGCAGCAACTACATTCTGCAGCCTACAGTTGATGACAATAATATAACAGTGATGAATTTTTATCTTCCTAAAATTTTTTTTCTATTATGGGTCTGAGTTTTGTTTTTTCTCATTTTGGTTTGAAAAGAAACCGTAATAGAAGTAGAAGCTTTAATTTTTATGACGTAATACCGCAGATATATAAATTATATCAGTGTAAGTGTGCATTTTTTATTATGCCAGAACGTATTTTGTTTTACTTCATTCCAGTAAATAAATTTTTTTAATCTTTTATTTTCGATATGCTCGCGCCCTTTGTATGCGTTTATCGCGCCCCCAGGGGCGCGCCCCACAGTTTGAGAAACACTGGTATATACTCTTTGGAATTACTGTCTTTGACGAATAATGGTTCTGCAAATTCAGTCCTTTCAACTGCAAGGGGAAGCGACTCTGTCATACGAACGTCGTAGTGATACCACGGACGAGGGGCGATAACTTGTCTTGCTGGATTACAGTTGAATCTCTTAGAAATAATGCACTTTTTTTAAGAGACACTGTAAAGTCTGGTGAACTTTCAAGATCCAGTATTTCACTCTCATCTGTACTTCCGCGCATTATTATTCTTTTAATATACCTGAAAATTCTGTTAAAATATTTTGTTACTCCAGCAGATTACAGCACCCATTAACTCCAGTCTAAGAAGAATTATCTTTTTAATAGTGGCTATTTTAGATTTAGAAATAAGTAATCTAGTATTAAATTTCTGTCACAAATTTTATATCTTAAGTAGGCCACAGTTCCAAACGATTTTGGTGACGCATCTGAAAATACATATAACTAAATTATTTATATTAATTAAATTTGTAGGGTAATAATAGTATCAAGAAATTTTTAAATTTGGCTTATGTTCAATTTCTTTACACCATGTGGACCAGTTTTCGCAGGCCCGCCCTGAAACCATTTCAACCCATCCTATCCCAAGTTGCCAAAAGCCTTGCAAAAGACTATTTATTCGAATTTGAAATGGAGATACAAATCCAAATGGATCAAATAATTTGGCTGCGGTTTGAAGTACGTTCCTTTTCGTGCATTTCTTATGATTTAAGTTTGACAACAAAGATCTTAAGTCAATCCCAAATGTATCATCGCTATTATTCCCACCAAACCCAACACTTTCAAATAGGAATCAGAATTTCCATTTATTTCAATTAAAGAATTATAACTTCTCCACTAACTTTTTAACTCTTTTGAATTAGTGTCAATATTTTTCATATTCATGTTCGCCATTTTCAAAATCAAAACAGCATCAGAAGACAATTTAAATGCCTCTTGTGCAGTGGAACTTCCAGAAAAGTGATCATCAACATATAAGGATTCATTCAGCATTTCATATGCTTCAGGATATTTAATTTTATAATCATTAATATGGGTTTTAATGGTAGCTGCCAAAAGGGAAGGAGAACAATTTACTCCAAAACAATGTCTATTAAAATGATGCATGGTTACCGGTTGAGTTCTGACGCAATTATAATATAAAAAATGCAAATAATTTATGTCTATTTCCGAAACTTGTATTTTAAGGAATGATCGATCCATATCCCCACAAAATCCAATTTTATGCTCCCTAAATTTCAAAATGACATCAATAAGAATATGATTTAAATTTTTTCCGGTAATGAGACATTCATTTAAACTTAAATTATTCCCTTGTTTACTACTCGCATTATAAACTACTCTCGTTTTTGAACTGGAAGAATGTTCTCTGAAAACTTCCCGATGAGGCATTACATATCAAGTAAAACAATTTTGAGGACACTTTTGTATAGTGCATGATTTAATTGTTCTTTTCATGAACAAATTATACCTTTCAAATAACTCATCCTTATTTAATCCTTTTTTCTAAAAAAATGAATCTTTTTTTGTGCAACATTAAAGATACTAACTAAATTTTCTTTTACACCGTTAGTCTTCCATTGTAACGGGACCTCGTGATGTCCATTTTCTTCATTACTTTCTTTCCAAAATCGTTTAAACCATTCTCCTTTGCATGACCCTTTATCAATTCCACCCCCAAAAAGAACGATTCCAAATCCCACAAGCACTCCAAGTCACTTTCGACCACCCGGCAAGAAATGCTGAAAAAAGCTGCATTTTTCACTTCCCAAGAGTAAAGTAATTGACAAATTAAAATTTGCTCCAAAAAGGGTACGGAGCACAAACAACGTCTTGTTTTTTTTTCTAGGCATCCTTGTACTAGTATTAACCAAGAAATTTGTGCCAATTAAAATCTTTATAGGACCCTTCTGGAAAGAAACTGCCATCTGACAGCCAGATGGAATCAAGTTATGTAAAAGTTTCGGGGTCCAATCCGAATAAATCTCGGCCCCTGTTATTTCTTTCATCACGGGATCCTCAATGTGTATGGATTGGAAGGGAGGAAATCTACTCGTTAAGGTTAGCTCCACAACCTCCAATGTTTTCTCAAGTGGCTTTTGATTTGAAAGGTATAGATTAAAAAAGTTTCTCATCTTAATGGTTTTATATTTGATGCATTTTTTAAATCATTACGTATAAATGATTTTTGGGATTCAGAATCAAACAAAAGCTTAGACATAACTTTATTTCTAACATTAATAACTTGAACTTCAGCCATTTGTATTAATGGCACAATTTCCGGGCGATGATGGATTCAAAACAGAATACATAACAATTTCATTTACACGAGTTTCGGTTTCAGGTTTCTTTACATTACCTATTTGGGACATTTCAATTTTATATTTTAGAAATGGAATTTTACTTTTAGTTTTAGGGCAAAACAGGAAATTGCGCTGTAAATTCTGGCAAGTTTCACATGGTGTAATTTTTACCTTGCATTGAGAAATTAAATGTTTTTATTCCATGCACCGATAACATATATCCTCTTTCTTTAACTTATAACGTTTTTCTTTATTAGAAAATGTTTGCCCCATGATTGAAGTGTATGTATCTGAATTGCAAAATACGCAAACATTTTTAACAATCGTAGTTAAAACGGAAGATGAAGGAAAATTTTGTTTGAATTTAGGTTGTTGATACCACAAGTTTCTCTGAGGATATCTAGAAGATTCTGGGAATTTTTTTGTGAATGCCCAAGTAAAAAGTTAGCCGACTCGCGAAATTTAATTTCAAATTTAATGAGTTTCATTAATTCCTTAACATCCCCAAGATTTTTATAATCTTTTTGACGAAGAAATTCTGCAACTAAATCATGCGGAATTTTAATAACCCTTTTAGACTACAGGAAGATTTAACTGATTCATTGCTAATAGATTATTCATGAAACAGCTAATTAATAGTTCCTGTCTACCATATCTATCCTTCAAAAGATTTAAACATGATTTATAATTACCCTCGGTAAGGGCAAAACCGGAAACAATTTTAGAAGCTTCACCAGAAAAAAAAAAGATTTTAAATAAATAAATTTATCCACATTTCTTAATGATTCATTAGTATCAATTGCATTTGTGAAGATATTGATAAATTCAAGATAAGTGCTGGAATCGCCACTAAAATTAGAAGTTCGAAGTTTTTGCAAATTTAGTGAAGATGCAAAATTATTGGTCTTCACAATGGACTCATTTGCACCTTTAGAATTTACAGCTGGTTGGCCTAGATGAATTTTATTAATTTTGCTTTTGACCCTATATTTAACTTCATTTATATTTTCCTAATATTGAAGAGAACCTTCTATATCTGATTTAAAAAAATCTTCATCTGAGAGTAAATCCTCTACCTCTTTATTAAGGCCCCGAAGCTCTATTTGCCTCCTATCTAAATTTAATAAATATTCAAATAGCTTTTTTTTGATGAGCCTCGTTCTGGTTATCGTAGACCTTTAAAAACGAGTTCACTTTATTTACAAACTACGTACAAGCAGAACGAACAGCTTTTCTTCTATATTTAATTTTATCAATACCTTCATAATTAAATAACACAAAATTCACAGTACCTTAAAATGTCCGCGAAGACGTTAATCCAAAGCAATCCAAAGCACCAATCCAGTTAAATCACCACACAAAATTAAACTAAAGGGTGTTTTTTTAGAGGTATAGAACTTTAAATTGCAATAAAACAACGATGTAATATTCGATTGACATGATTTTTTTTATTCGAAAGATAATCTTGTGGCATTACATTTTAAATATGATTTCTAGCATATGACTGCCACGGCTGACTCGGATGTAGTCCAATCTGGACGTCCAATTTTTGATGACTTTCTCCAACATTTGTGGCCGTATATCGGCAATAACACGGCGGATGTTGTCTTCCAAATGGCCAAGCGTTTGTGGCTTATTCGCATAGACCAATAACTTTACATAGCCCCACAGAAAATAGTCTAGCGGTTTTAAATCACAAGATCTTTGAGGCCAATTCACAGGTCCAAAACGTGAAATTAAGCGGTCACCAAACGTGTCTTTCAATAAATCGATTGTGGCACGAGCTGTGTGACATGTTGCGCTGTCTTGTTGGAACCATAGCTCCTGGACATCATCATTGTTCAATTCAGGAATAAAAAGTTAGTAATCATGGCTCTATACCGATCACTATTGACTGTAATGTTGTAGCCTTCATCGTTTTTGAAGAAGTACGGACCAATGATTCCACCAGCCCATAAAGCGCACCAAACAGTCAGTTTTTCTCGATGTAACGGTGTTTCGACAAACACTTGTGGATTAGCTTCACTCCAAATGCGGCAGTTTTGTTTGTTGACGTAGCCATTCAAACAGAAGTGCGCTTCATCGCTAAACAAAATTGTTGGAAAAAGTCATCGGAAATTGGACGTCCAAATTGGACTACATCCGAGCCAGGCGTGGCAGTCATATGCCTGAAATCATATTTAAAATGTAATGCCACAAGATTATCTTTCAAATAAAAAAATCATGTCAATCGAATAATACATCGTTTTTTATTGCAATTTAAAGTTCTATACCTCTAAAAAACACCCTATACAAGTAATTTATATCCAAATGATCCAATATATGGGGTTGCAGGCACCATGATGTAAAATGGTAGTAGATACTGATATTGCGTGTGTGTACCATTCAGTAATTCAAGCAGTTGGAATTTTCCAGGTTTTATTTAAACATGATAGAACTTCCTTTAATCGATAATCTTAATATTATCAAATTGATCCGCCAAATAAGTTATTAGACCGAAAATATACAAAAACGTAACATTCGGGTGAAAGTCCAATAACTGCACATCTAGTAATAACGAAGCCAAGTAATGGAGATTTTAAATTATATGTTAAAAACCGCAGCATCCGGTAACGTTCAGCAGCTTAGAGCTTTATTTCTTGATTAATACAGCCTTCTAAATAACACATTTTCAAACTCCACGTATTGGTGCAGTGTTGTTGTCAACCGATTTCACTCTCTACAACAACAAAGCCTGGCCAGAATCCAAGTTTTTTCCAACTCACAACATGAGATGTGACGAAATCGGCACCCCAACTGGCACCCTATCATTCGCAACACATGTTCCTTAAATCTATTCGAACAAATATTACAGTAACATTTCATTGTTATACTTCGAATAATAAAATGTTTTACTCTTACCTTATTCAGAAACCGTTGTCCAGTGTGAAGCAATAAATGGATAAAATACCTTAACATTGATAAGCAATAGTTTACTTTAATTTAACAAATGTTTTGTAAGGTATTTATAAAATTTGGAACCTTTTTTTTTTTCTTACGCAAGGTTATAAAATCAAAAACAAAAAAGAAAGACTGCATTTCTGGTAAAAATATTCTAATATGTACTTTTCGAAAAATTCAGTATGAATGACATTTTACACAAATTGCATATTACTCTAATGTGCGTGAATACAGCAACATTGGACCAAAAAAATGTTACAACGAAATGAAAATCATTCTACGTATTACTTCTAGTTGCTGAAATAGTTGATGCATCGAAGATGTTGTACATGGTTACCCACCTCAAACCCAATGTTTCATCTAGTATGATACCGAATAAGACAAGCCAGGGGAATTCCTTTTATTCGGTAGTTCTGACGAGTGCCTAACCATCCATATAACCCTGGTTACAGTGGAATCAATCTGCGAAGAATATTTGCTGTCAATTGCCATGCCATTGGCTGTATTGGGGAGCCTATAGTTGCCATATGCATCGGTTGTTCAGCGTTTAGGGAATTCTTGAATTTAGCTTATTGGTGCAACCAGACGTCAAGCACAACATACAGTAGACATGTCACGCCTAAAGACAGATAGATAATTCAGTGTTATGCGTTTGAAATGTCTATCGGCAAATTGAATGGCATATTACACAAATCAGGGTTGGAATAAGCTGATTCCTTTCTTTCCACCTCTTCTACACCCGCATTACTGTTACTACATAATATTTTGTTCCAGTAGCAATTTAATTATTCGAAGGTTTAATCCCACGTAAGCGGATTATTTGCCTTTATCGAGCATCATGTGTTTCTAGAATGACACTAAGTTTTCTAGATGTATTTATGTGAACTTCTAATCAATCATTTACAGTAATTAATTGGTGATGATATTCACAATGATTTTAATATATAGCTATATTTTAAAATCATTCTGAATATCATCACCATATCAACGCAGAAACTTAAAAAAATGTTACTCTGCCTACGCGTTCTGGTTACATCTGTAGTACTAATAGTTACATGTCCAACCTATATTGCATTTCTTTTGATTTTCATTTAATTCGCGCGATTCCCCCATTTTGCTGAAATTTTCAAAACCAATACAGTAACTGTGGGGAAATCCTGGTTAAAACCAATTGTATTTCTTACTTATTTTATCAAAAATTACAGCTCTATATAATTTCATTTCCCTTTCTGAGTGACAAAGGTTGATACAAGTGGGAATGCATAAAAACTGGCCATTATTTGATCAAAATGCATTCTCAAATTTTATGCGATTTGATAATGATATTTTGGTCAATGATGCAAACAATCCAGCAAGAAGCAAAAAAAAAATATAATAAATAGAAAATGAAACATGGGTATTTATCGAACCGAAGACATTTAGCAAAGTTCTGGAATCATTGCTCAGATACAGTAAAACAGATCCATTTTCTTTGAATGAATTCTGCTTCAATGACCACATAAAGTAATGGAAGTAATGAAAAAAAGAAAAGAAAATTTTTAACGCAAGCACTTCTGTAGAAGAAGGAAGTCAGCAAAGAGATAATGAAAAAGAATAAGAAGCGATAAAAACTGGTGAATAATGGGAGATATAAAAAACCCTGTTATTTCTCATTTGTTACGGCGATGGAATTGAATATTTGAAAAGTGGAATGGATTAATTAAGTATATTACAAAATCTCAGTACTTTATTAATGTCTCATGTTTTCAAAATTTGAAAAGCGTAAATTTTAAAGGAAATATTTTATTGAAACTTATATAGAAAAATTCAGTAATGGGCAGTTCTTATAATCTTAAGACAATATTCATTTTTTTCCCTTTTATGTATTTAAATTCAAATTTGTATTTACTTTTATTGAATTATATTTTCCTTGAAGTAAGATTTTATTTTTTTGTAATATTTTATAAAATTACAGTGCAAAACTATTATATAAACACTAGTTTCTAAATATACTAAAATTATTGTTTTGAAAGATGAAATATGTTTTTTGCTTTTATTTAGAAATTAGAGGTATTTTATACAGTTCAATAAGTGAACAAAAAGAAAATGCGTGGCATATTATTCTACAGGAATCAAAAACGTTCGTTATATCATATTTAAATATACAGATAAAACACGTAAATTGCAATTAAAATAATTTATTTTACGTATTGTATTCAAAAATTGTGTACTATAAATAGTTCCTATTTATCCACAGTAATTGAATTATTTGTTGGGGTTCTATATAATTTAATAATTATTTTGCATTTATACCATTTAATTAAATGACATAAAATTTAGGTAACAGATTTTTTGGATGGAATATTTTTTTAATATATAAGTATAATATAGTTACAGATGGTATGATTAGTGAAACAGAATAATGTGGATTGCAAAATAATATAATTATAATACATAATAATAGTATAGTTTCAGACTTCAATGCATTTGTGCATTTATAGAGAGTTCAATGGATAATTGAGAATGTTTAAACATTTTTTCCTCAACCTTAATAAATGTATTTTCTTCAATAATATATTTGAAAACAAATAAACTTATTAATGTAATGTATGCATTGTTCTCTCGTTTTTTAAGATCTATACACACAAAATAATATAAAGCGATATTTAAACATAATAAATATCTGATTGTTTTTTTTTCATTGAAATGATGAGTAAATTAGAAAATTAACATACCTATCTACTCAAAACTATTGCATACACTTAAGTGCTCCTGAATAAGGTATACAAAGTTTTAAAAGAGATATACACCATGGGGCCTTGTTAGATGATTTTAGAAGACTACGCATGGATTCAACAAGCGTGCGGAAGCGATTCACAACAATGACATGTCAAACATGGGCTAGAGAGTTTTATGTACTTTAACATCTTTCTCCAAAACTTCCAAAAGTCACTCAATAAGATTAAACTAGGTTAATCTTGGTGGCCACTTCAGAATAAAGCAGACGGTCAAATCCAACCAGGAAGAAGCTCAATGGAATCTGGAAGAGTAGCCAAAACTTTAAAATCCCGTTCATCTCCATCCTCTATAGTACATCTATACAGAATGGAGATGATTACTCTCATCAACTATGCGAAAATAATTGCTCTGGGAGAGTACACGTATTAAAGACCCTCAAAACTTGCCATTACAATGCACCTCAGTCTCACGTTTGAGCCCTTATGACTTTTACATTTGCAAACTGGCCTACAGAACCCATTGCTTTATGCGTCTCATATTAATTTCCCGTCTCCCATGCTCGTGAATTAGCTGTAATCAAGAATCGTTACCCCATGCTACTGGTTTCAAATTGTTTAGATTCCACTCTCTTCATTACCTTACCCATTCAAGACATGCACCATGATAGCGTTTATTAAGCAATGGAACACTGTTGGGTACCGCTCCAGAAATCCATATGGTAAAGCGAACGATTACTGAATTTAAGACAAAAGCCCTGATTCTGCTGGCTGGCAATTTTAATTAATGTTTGAATTCACTGGCTACATACAATATGTGTGGGACGTTTCCCAACTTCAGTCTTATTATATACTCGTATTGCTCTTGACACTGTTGTCTATGAATTCAGAGACTGAATCGTTTATGCGTTGAACAACTGTTATTGGCCCACTAATAATGCCATTTAAAACAGAAGTTTTACCCACACGAGCAGTTGAAACGACTAGCTTACAACCACAAAACTAGCATCATGCTATCATAATAAGGTGCAGAGGTATTCGTTTTGCATAGTCCAGGGATGACGAATCAATGGGACGTGTGCCATTGATAGCACGTGACAGAATATTTTGGGCACGCCACCGATCAATAACGGTTTGCAATTTAGCTGAAAATAATAAATTCACTACGAAGAATTATGAACAAACGCGAGTGATCTGTCACGGTGCGACGCCGACGTGTCGGGGAGCAGACTCGTTCGTAATGACTTGAGTAGTTACGTTGTGTATTACAATTGCTATTGATGAAAAGTTTAGCTACGTATAGTGGGTGTTGGCATGTAATTATTTCTAGATATATCAAAGTGGTGTGAAAAATATATTGTAACGTTTATATTAGTGGTTCAGGTTGCATAAATCTAATTTATTAATGGTTCAACTTTTGTCTTGTAAGTCTAATTCATCAAGTGACTCTCACGATTTTATTTGAAAAATGTTTAATAATCTGAGACAAAAACTAGAGAGTAGACATACATAGATCTCGTACAAGTAATTTCCATGAAAAACAAAAAAATCTGTGCATGCAACCGCAGTTGTGCGCAGTCAGTGAAAAGTTTTTAGGGGGAGGTGATCAAGTGAGAACACATAGAATAGTCAATTTCATCGACACAACTGTATATTTAAAGTTTATTTGTGTTAAATTTATGATTTTAAACTGCTATTTAACATGACTAGATCAGCAGAAAAACAAAAAAGTGCAAGATAGTAAGTGTAACAGAGAATTTCAAGCTTGGTTTACTGAGAAATATGGCATGATTAGTAAAGGCATCAAAGCGGTGCGTATTTTATATTCTGAAGCAGTGGTTTGCAGAACATAATCTGTAAAACGGCATTTTGAAACAAATCACACAAGTCACTTTGCGAAAAAAGCGATCCAGAGCAAAAATAATTAATTACAAGTGCAATAAAAGAAAGAAAAAAAGTCGACGTCTATGATGTAATATGTAAGCAAAAATTGTCACACAAATGTGGGAAGTAACTCGGCTGCAAATGTAATCGCTCGGCATGGTAAACCTTTTGAAGAGGGACAGTTTTTGAAGGAATTTTGGTTGGCATATGCGCACGCTCAAATTTTGATTATAAAGATATGATAATTCAGCACATCAAAGGTGTTGCTCTATCTAGAAACACAATAAAAGATAGAATCTTGAAACTCTCCTAAAATGTTACAGATCAACAAAGAAATGACAAACTCCGCCTTATTATATCGCTATGTCTTGACGAAAGTATTGGCATCATTAAATCTTCACGTATAGATGTCTTTGGTCGATATTGTGTTGGAAACGTCATTAATGAAGAATTAATTCCTATAACATCGTTGCTAACAACTACAAAGGACACATATGATGACAATAAAAATTCGCTTGCTGAGAAAGAAATTATTTTGAGAAAAAAAAGCTTCATTAACCACTGATGATGTTCCAAATATGGCCAAATATAGCCAAAAATAGTCAACCCCATATCGTCGAAAGCTTTAAATAAGCGAAAATTTGATGATTTGTTGGATGAAGTTAATTTGGTGTTAAATGGCTTACAAATGTATAATAATGTTTGATGGTTTAACCACGGAAACATGCTTCAAATATTTGTTGATTGCTTGGAAGAAATCACACTATTTCTGCAAAATGAGAGCAAAATTGAACAATTCCCGCAGTTGATGGATGGTATGGGGCTTTTAAAATTGATGTTTTTTACAGACATACGCCAACATTTCAATGAATTGAACGTAAGGCTTCAAGGCACGAATAAAACAGTTATCATCATGATGGATCTCATTCTCGCTTTTGAAATTGAACTGTATGTTTTCAAAAACGATACTAGTACAAGAAACTACGAGTACTTCCCAAGCCACACCCTGGTATAGTCTATCTCTAATTCATACGCATTTTTTAAAAAATTTCTTGTAAGATTTCTATCTATCAATTGGAAGCTTTAAGAAGTTTAACAAATAATGCGTTTGTTTGAGTACATGTCTTTATTGCTCCAAACTTACAAACCCTGCACATGTAACGGTTAGATTACTTGAATAAATTGATTATTGATTTTAATTATTTTATTCATAATTAATATGGTACTGGGTGAATTGCATTTACTTTATACCAAGGGCCTTTTGCAAAAACTTGAAAACATACATTGAAAGTATACTGTTGGCCCATACGCGCACACGTCATGCGCCAACATATACTTTAAAACTCAGTGTTTTATAAATTTATGTAATCATGTTTAAAAAGTGAATGGTTTTCTTCTCTAAAGAAATGAAATGTATAGCTTGAAATCCGTTTATAATTTATGAAAGTATACTAAATTTAAAAGAAAATATTGAATTACATAAGAAATTTAAATAATGTTAATTTTTTTTTAAATAAAAAGGAATCAGTTTCATCGTATTTTAATATATTTGAGTATTTTTTTTCTATTCTGTGAATGAACAAAATAAAATATATGAGGATATTGTGTAATTATGTATAACAAAAATAACTCTAAATTATATTTCAATCGATATATAGCTTAGAATTTTTATCGTTCGAGTATGTTCTATATCTAACAGAGGATGGATGATAATGGAAAATTTTGAATGGCAATGAAATGATCGCAATTTAATTTGAGTAATTTAAATTCCTTTTATGGATTAAATAGAGTTTTAGTAAATTAAGTATTTAATGTGATATCGTAGAAGCATTATACTGAATTATTAAGTAAAAAACCAATATATATATATATATATATATATATTAATGAAAAATTCATGCAATAGTGAATATGACATCTCTTCTGCAATGTTTATCAATTTGAACTTCTTAAGGGGAAGACAAATATGAAAATATCTAAATGTAATAATACTGTTAATAGTATTCATACTATATTTAAAATAAATTTTATAAATATAAATTAATAATTAAATGGTTTCTTTTTTTTTTTAAACGTATATGCATTCTGTTTACTTATCTTTAGGCTACATAGTATGTACTTTTTCAGAGCATAAGTTATTCGGAGAAAAAATAATTCATATTTTTTTTTCAGATTAAAATAATAAAAAATTGATTCTGAAAGAAAAACATTTTAGCAAATTATTATTTTAAAATATAAATAATTCAATTTTACAGATTATTTAATTTTTTACAAAATAATGATTTTTTTTATCATTTTCTTAACACTTTTAAGAGATTTATAATTTTCAGATTATTGGGACCAGATGACAATACTAATTTGGAAATGCAGGACCCTTGATTTAACTTAATAATGTTTTGGTTGTTAATTACATAATAAAATAAGGGGACATCTAAGTTATTAAAAATGCCCGTGGAATAGCATTGAAAATACAGGCATTTAGATTTTCTAAGAACTTACATCTACGGAAAGGTTACAAATTTTTGAATTACAAATGAGAATTAAGGTACTGGTACTTATAGATTTGTACATGTCACATATATATATATATATATATATATATATATATATATATATATATATATATATATATATAATAAATTATTACTAATTCAATCAAATGAAAAGCAAAAAGTTTTAAATTTTATAATTACATATTTTTTTTCTAAAAAATCTATTTCAAAAGAGCTTATCAAATTGCTTGTACACAATCATATATATTAATATCATTGATTACAATACAGTGGCGCAAACACGAATTTTTCAGGGGGGCTGGAGGACTAAGATCCACCATTCTCCTATCATACTCCAATACACCACCCAAAATATTCTTTTGATTTTGTCAATTTTTGGGGAAAAAAAACAGTGTGAAATTAATTATTGATTCAATAATTAATTAATAAATAACATTAAAATTAATAAATTAACTACATTATTTATTAATTAACATAAATAAATAAAAATAATAATTAATAACATGAAAATAATTAAATACATTTTACGTACTATGTACATAAAATTATAATCAAACGAAAAATAATCCCAAGGGGGCCGGACTGGAGAGCCCCCTCTCTTGTGTGTACGCCGCTATTAAAATATTGTTTTATTTACATCATATAAGAAAATTAGACAATTTATATTTTATATTTTTTCAATGGAGTTAATAATGTTAATTAAACACAGATTTGATAAAAATTGAAGAATAGTAAAAAAGCTAAGTTTGTGCTTAATATTAAAGAAAATATGATTACATGTTAGGGAAAAAAATAAGTTACTCCTTTTAGTTATAAGTTGCAAACAACATCTTGTCTAAATGATTGGGAGCTAAAAGCATCAAAGAGAAAAAAAAATAAAAGAAACTGTTAAATGCATTTTTTTGCAAAAGAAGATCATCAAATTTTATGCTAATGGGACAGAATAAAATATTGGCAATGAGAATAAAAGGAAACCAATAAAATATAATCTCTTATGTGAGAAAGAGAAACAATGTCATCTAAAGGCAGAAAACACTTAGAAAAGTTAAAAAAATCATGACACAAACTTTAGCAACACCAAACGTTTTTCATTCCTCGAGTTTTGCTTCAATTGCCTCATGAAGTAATGAGATGAAAAGAATTGTAGGCATTACTGCTGGATGAGCTGTATTTGTGAAAAAAAGGAATAATACTTGTTTGAACAATACGGAAAATATATATAAAGGAACTGACATAAGAACGTCATCCCATTGATTATAACGCTGGAAAGAATGTTTTAAAAACATGAATAGATTAATTTGAGTACATTTCTAAAGTTTATGTTTTTCCTTTCATTCTTTTATCTTCGTATCACAACAATACAGTGAAAAAAAGGCTACAGATAAAGGCATATTTCTGTTGAAAACGTATAAGATCCTTGAATAATTTTCAAAGACGGCGCATCTGTTTCTTGTTTATTGAATGTATATTTTATTAGATTATTTTAAAATAAGAAAAATAAATTTACTTCTAAAAATCTAAAATCATCAATCTTGAATAAGTAGTTCTACCAAAATGCATTTATCTTCATATAAGGGGCATGGGATGAAGCACATTGATATATTTCAACAATTATTAGGATATTGTTGGTTTAAATTTATTTTTAAGTCATTCGTTTAAAAAAAACTATTTATGCCGAAACCAAAAGAAATGAATTAAGATTAAATATTAATAAATACACACGTTTTTATCAAGTATTTTAAATGCAGATTATGAATGATGCGCATTAAAAATTATTTGCAACTAACTTAAGTAAGAAATATTCAATCATAGGAATAATTTCAAGATTAACTTCAGACATTAATTCAGTTTTCCGGAAGCTTATTGGTTTTTTTTGACAAATATTATTAATAGTTGAGTAGGAAATGTGAAATTTGCATACATAATTACTTTTCAGTCACTAACATCATTTAGGTACAGTAAGTTTCTCCCAATACGTCACAGAATGTCCATGTTTAGAAAAGAACTTGAAAATGGTAAAAGTTTCTATTCGTATTCTAAAAAAACATTATTTTAAGCATTTATCACTATATTTATTATAATTTTAAAAAATCATTATTTTATAATTTGTGCTTTATAACTTTAATATTCTTACTCTAACTAAATCTTAATTTCCCCATGTATTTTAGCAGCAATATTTTTATGTTCGATGACATGGATACAAACATGGATAAACCAGATATGTATCTAATACAATACAGTGATTGCACTGATTTTTAATAGTTTTCAACAATGAATCAAATATTTACCTTCAGTCAATCTTTTTTTATTCTCCATCAGCAAAAATGAACTGTTAAACTGTATTTCAATCTATCCAAACTACAAAAAAAATTCGGACAAAATGTATCAATACAAAGTTTAATGATGAAAATAACACATCAATGAAGACAGAAACGGTAAAATTTTTTATCATTTTACATGAGTAGTTAAAATGAGTAGTTGATAGTCGGGCATCAACCATTGCTCCAAATCTTATCATTGATTGAATTTTTTTTTAATGTGTTGTGAGTTTTGATCAAAAATATTCTGTTGGACCAGTGTTCAATTACATTCTGGACAATACGTTCTCAAAGATGTGTTCGATAGGTGGAGACTGACTGAGTCAGTTACGCATTCTGGCCGACAAAAAAATCTTGCACATTACGTGGCATATACTGTTGCACATTAACCTGTTACAAAGACCGCAGTCAACCTTTGAATTGTAAGAATGGACATTAGCTTTAAAACTTCGAAGATATAGCGCTAGTTATAATATTCGTGCCAATAATTTAAGCCGCGAGTTAAAAAGCGGGATGCTGAGAGTAAAATAATATTACCATCACACTTTTCAGTGACCCCAGAGCTTGGCAAAGGACCTCATCATTTTTATACCAAGGTCAATTGCCGAGGTCAACACCTGAGCTGGCACATCCACCATTTTCCTAACTTTCACACAACGCCAACGAGAGTACATTTGAGCCTCAACATTTTTAACGTACAATGTTCCTCTTTGCACAGTGAATCTTGTACTAGGCTCAAACTCATGACACATCAGCCATGATTTCGATACCTTGACAACTAAACAACCGTGGCCACGCGAGTGTGGAGTTAGCAGAAACTATAATAGTATGCACACGACCAGTATGAAAATGTATGAAACAATGGTTAAAAAAATTATATATATCCAGTTGTCTTTAACTTACTATCGTGTTAATGCATATGGAAGATAAAACAAAATAAATTATACAACTCCTCACATCCATTGCTCAAATTGTAAAACTGTAATTTACATGTATTATGAAATTCTATTTATGTTTTATTTTTCTCAAAAATCGTACTCAGTTTTCCTTTTGAATTAATTATATCACTAAATCTGCATCATCGAACACTGCATTGATACATTCATCAGCTTTTGATGAACCAGTAGCTCTTGCAGCTTCCTGGAATGTTGAGTATTTACACTCATGTCCATAAAATAAAGATAATTCAGAATCACACATAAACCGAACTCTAAAATATAAATTTCACATGTAGAATTATCACACACATCTTGAAGAAGAATATGCAAATTACAGGAAACCATCAGATGGCGCGGATAGTACGTCACATTGACAAGAGTGTAAGAGAGGGGTATATAAGGAATACTGGCAAAGAAGTAAAATTGTTCACAAGCGCTTTAAAAGCCTTTCAGTGCAATAACCGCATAACTATGGAACAAAGGCAGCATTTGGATGATTTTTTACGTTGTAGAACTATTGAACGACTGGAATGAGGACGTACCCAGCTGGAAGTATCCGAGGAACTTGTAATCACCCAGAGTGTCATCTCCAGGCTTTGGCAATGATTCCAAGATGATGGTAATGTGAGTAGATGGTACAGCACAGGTCACCCACGAGTTACAACGCCGATATTTGGCAGCTACTGCCAAAAGAAACAGATGGAGCACAGCATCAGAGCTGTCTCGTCAGCTCTCTTCAGCTATCGGTACGTCAGTTTCAAGGTATACAGTGTACAGACGATTAGGGCACATTGGTGTATATGCTCGTAGTCCTGTCAGATGTGTTCAACTTACCGCAACTCACTGTCGCCTGCGATTAACCTGGAGTAGAGAGCATGTATTGTGGACACAACAGTGGTCCTGTGTGATGTTTTCCGACGATTCCAGGTTTAGTTTGACGTCTGATTCTCGGTGGACTTTAATATGGAGAGCACCAGGTACCCGTTACCACCAAGAGAACACCATTGAAAGACACCGTTACGGTGGTGCAGGATGGCTAGTTTAGGGAGGAATTATTCTTTGTTTCGGAACTGACCTGTATGTTCAGAATGTAACGATGACAGGCTACATCTATCGGTATGTCATTCTGGAACAACATGTACGTTTGTTGTGGGGCGCCATGGGTGCTGAATTTCTGTTTATGGATGACAACGCCCGTCCTCACCCTGCAAAGATTGCAGACGAATGCCTTCAATCGTATGATATCCTTTGTATGGATTGGCCAGCATACTCACCGGACTTGATTCCAATAGAGCCTGTGTGGGATATGCTTGACCGACGAATTGCAGTCCTTCAACCCTCTCCCACCTATCTACCGGAACTTCGGAGGACATTACTGGACGAGTGGTGTAATATTCCCCAAGATCAGATTTATAATTTGATACTCAGCCTGCCTAGGCTTTGTAAGGCATGTATTGCATCGTCCGGTAGATATACTCCGTATTAACCATCATACTAACAATGTTATACAGTTTTTTTGTGAATATGTTCTTTTTTTAAATTTGCTCCAAGGAGTAAAAATTGCAAATTTTTATTAATTACTTCAAACATATAGCATTTTTTTTGCTCTTTATCTTTTGTTTAATAAATAAACTTTACAAATAAGTCAAACTTGTTTTGCTTCTGTCTCTTTCTTTGCGTGAACTTCATTATCCTTAATTTATGGACATGAGTCTAGTTCAGTTGATTGTTTATAAATCTTCGTATAAGACAAATGCATTTCTTCTCACGCAACAATCCCAATCCATTCAATCTTTGCAATTATATTTAAGCAAGGGCTTGCAATAGTATAGTGTCGCAACCATATCGGAGACCATATTAAAAAAAACGAAGCGCATGTTTAACGATTTAGCGTGTGCGAAAGATACGAATTGCTGTTGCCAACTAAGGGAGTTTTCTTGAACGTTGTTATTGTTTCAGTAGTATGTATAATAAATTTATTACACCATAGCGAAATACTTTTTTTCTATAGAGATAGAATATATGTGATAAAGTCGCAATATAAAGTTTAATTATGTAATTGTTTCTTAATTATTCAAGCATTTGATTTCTATGAAAAAATACGAGCCATTTTTGAACTTAGAGGGAAAAAAAATAATTTGGGGGGGGGATATATGGCACACTCTTAAACCTTTATTTATAGCATAAGTAAAATACATACGAGAAAGCTGTTACATTTAGATATAAATTCTCCTTTTTTCAAGAAAATAATTATATTCATTCATTTCTAGCAAAAAAGAAACAAAAACTATTTGACATTAAAAGGTCGGGAAACAAAGAAGCATGTATTCACTGAAAAATAATTGAATTCATTCTTTCATTTTTGTGCGAAGCTAACATTATAATCTGAAAAGAACAATGCAATTTGACTGATGAGTTTCAATGCATAAATTGAAAATAACAAGGCCGTTTTATCTAGGAACAATTTATATTTTTTTTATGCGAAATTTCTTTTTTATTCAATACAATTGTAATAAAACCCAATCATTTGCACTCACAATAAGAATGTCGCTTAATTAAAAATCTCATTGTGTCTGTAATGGACTTATTTCTTATTAATAAAATTTTTAGCAACGACTGAAAAAAGAGGGAATTCAGATATTTAATTTTCAAATGTTTACAGTCACATCATTGATTGCAAGGCATATGTAATTATACACTGGAAAAAGATACTGTGCAATATCAACAATTGAAAGTAAGTTAATGCAAATTGGAAACAGCTCTGACTTAGAGTTGAATTCATTCTCCCTACGAAAATCAAATAATCGATTTCTTTTTAATCTTAGTTGTTTCTTTTAAATATTGCTTTTCTAATTTAATCTCACTTGTATATTTTTTTAGATTGGTGTTGCAATGAGAAAAAAATCTTTAATGTCGATTACATTATCGATTTTTCTTGAATTATTTATAAACAACAGATCGAATTAATTGAAAGATTAGTTGTATTTATGTACTTTAAGTACTAATATTACTTTTAAATTTTGAATAACAGATGCATAACTTTACACTTCATAGAAAATTTACTCCCAGCTCTTACCTACTATGAAATTTTATAAAAATATTTTACTTTTTAATTTAAAGAACTATTATTTCAACACACTTTAAAATAAACAAGTGTATGACATGTACCAATATCACCGTTTTTGTGAATTAATTATTTTATTCAAATTGTATCAAAGTGACAAATTTATTCCTGCTAAACTTCAATATTGTACCACGCAATATATTAAAACATTTTTCAACATTTTTTCCCGTCCAGAAAGAAATCTAAGATTTATTCTGAAGTAATTTGTTCCAAACTCTTACGTTAAATTTATTTAGAAAAAATTTAGTTTTGACACATAATCCCAAGAACAAAGTGGTATTCCAAACCAGAACTTAGATTAGAAACGGTGCTGTTCATACATGATTTATTCGGAACATTCCTTTTTACTGTTTAGCATTTCATTGTACAGAGTATAATCAGAAAAAACAAATAAATCTTCATTTATAAACTATGATTAAATTTCATTTTCGTAATACATGAGAGCACTTGGATCATATCGTGTGTTAATTAAATGCATAGGGTTTCTTTGTTTCTGACAAAACTTTTCATACCATAAAAACCGTTACGATACATGCGCATGTATATGTTGTATGTACTATAAATATTAATCAAGAATGCTACCAGACCATTATACATAAATGAGAACTATAGGTCTAAAATCAAGTCAATTTTTTCTTGTGCTCTATCTTATATTTTTTCCAATATAGAGTTCAAGACCATTAAATTATGTTCTCACTCTACGTGTGCTCTCTTTATAATGTCTCATTATCAATTTTCGAACTTAAATATAAACATTTAACTTTGCCAAGTCTGTTGTGACTTGCGATGAACTTTAATTTGCTGTTTGGGGTTTTACGTGTTGCATAAAATTATTTAGTCAAAAAATTGTGAAAATACTATTTGAACTGATTCAGAATATTATTTATTCTGTGTTCATGCTTTCTTTTCCTACAATACTACTTCAGATCACTTATTTTGTCGAGTACGTTTGTTAAAATATCAGGAAACTATATTCAATTTGGTTGCCAGTTTTGTTTCTCTTATTTGTAATCTATAATTATAATAAGCAAATAAAATTCCAATTAAAGACAAAGAATATATGTAATATCGACCTCTACTTTGGGCCAAAAAGAACCCTTGTATTGTGTTAATGCATTTTTTAATACACAAATTGGCTTTGCATGAAAATAAATTTTAAGTTTTTTTTTTCTTACTTTAAAGTAAATCTTCACTACTAAAGTGTTTCCCATTTCATTTTTTCTTCGAAATTCAAATTGATATATATATATTTAATTTTATTAAATTAAAATATAGAATATTGCAGTTTTATAACTAACTCTATGTACGTTTTATGTGTATACAATAATGTAATACTTCTTCATCGAATATGTTAAGTATTAATGAAAAATCATTCCCTTAACAAAAAAAAAGAAACAAGCCTTTCATTAGTCGCACATAATGTGTAACATCTAACATTTTATCGTGTTAATACGCAATAGTAACTTAAAGACTGAAAAAAATTAATCTAGTATGAATCAAAATAATTTTCTATCGAATAATTATACCTTTAATAAAAATTTTAATTATTTAACACAAGGAGTAATGCAATTTTTTGTCGAAAATATTTATTCTTGTTCAGTTTGGGGAAGAGTGGATGTCATAGACATAAGATAAGTAAAATATGAAACATATACTTATGATTTCAAAGTATTTAAAAACCGTTGAAAAACAGCGTCAATAACAGTACCTCTGTTAGTTGTCAAAACATTTCGTTTCGTATTCATTTCTAGCGTTTGTCCATCAGTTAAAACGTTATGAGCGGCTCAGCTTCAGGCAAACTGAAATTAGCTTTAAAATTGCCACTCAAAATCATGAGAAGCGAGTTACAGTTTGTTTTTAAAAGAGCAGAACAATCTTCGGTATATGGTAAAAGTACAAAATGCAGGAAGTCTTTCATTTTTTTGAACCGTATGATTCACACCGTATACGGCCACCGAAAGCACTGTGTGTCCATTTTCAAATATGCATTCTGCCGCACATATCTCCCGAATATCTTGACAAGCAATACCCAGTCCACTTGTTTGGCGATAAATAATGTCCTTGTGAGGAGTCACAACATGTGAGTTGTTGTGTTTGAGTTGTATCGCAAAATCAGCTGCTCTGTGACCCGGTCGTTTAAATTGTACTCAACAATCGAAATTAGGTTTTGAAACACGTTAGGCATTATCTAACCTCATCTCTGCCAACATGAGTAACTGAGTAAAGTACAATTTTGTGAAATAACGTCCTCGAATTCCGAAGTGGGTAAAGAAAACGAAATATAATTTTAGAATTCGAATTTTTTTTAAATGCTAACTTTAACAATATAAAAAAACTGCTAGAGTTGGATTTCAGAGATAGTCTGCTCTGCATCTGGCCATCTTTTCAAATCGCTTGGTAAATGTTTAAAAATTAGAAATATTAGAGAAAATCAAAATTGCCCGTGAAATTAAATAGTTAGTTTTTTAATCGAGAAAACTTTTTTTAATCGCAATTAAAAATATTATATTGACAGCGACAGGAATTAACCTCAAAGCATGAAGAACATACTCACTAAAATATTTATTCGAAAAGTTCCATATTACTTACTCGTATGTCTTAAGAATGTTGAATTTTGTCAGACACTTAACAGTACATAAAATTATTAATATAGTTTACGCATATATATATAACATCAAATTAAATAGTCAACTAGCCCTGGGACCTTGACAATTGAGCTTAAGGATCATAAGTTTATCCAGAATAAGAATTCGAATCTTTTTAAATGCTAACTTTAACAATATAAAAAAACAGCTACTGGATTTAGACCCGAAGCGAGGGTAGTGAAGAGACACCATCTCGCGAGTTGGACCCGATGCGAGGGTAATGAAGAGACACCCTCGCGCAAGTTTAACTCCGATGCAAGAGTTACGAAGATACTCCATTACCCACGCTCATTGGTCAAATCAAAGAGCGCGCGTTTACGTCTCTTCCTGTTACTTTTCAGGAAATCACTACTTCAAATATTCGCAACCGAGAAGAAAGATGTTACACATCAAAAACTTAAGAAACATTGTTCATTCAAGATATCCAGTTTAATTCTAAATGATGGCTAAAAAGTTTAAGTTATAAATTTTAGGTAACAGAAATGGTATATAATTGTGAGGTTATGATGTCTCATCAACAGTTTTTAGATAATTTTCGTCATAATTATGATTTGATAAAAATAAAACTTGGAGTTTAGGCTTGATTATATTTTATCTATGCAAACATCGTAAAAATTATATCTATTATTTTGTATGTAAAACGATATGGTTATTACTGAAAAAAATATCTTCATTTCTTTCAATGTTTCATTACAAACTTCAAAAACGTATTTTTTTTAAATTTTTGTTTAAAGTAAATTTAGATGACCACAAATTTAATTAATTAATTCAAGTTCCTCGTGATAGCAAAATGAAATACAATGGTTAAGTTTATAGTAAACAAATAAGTGAAGAAAACATATTTAATAAAAGGATAAAACTTTGAAGTCAAAAAATGCAATTGCACTTTCTTTATTTCTCTGACTTCCATATTTAAACTTAAACCTACAGCATGGCTTTTCTTCTCTACTAAACATATTTGAAAACGCCTAAAATACGTTTTACCTCAATGTGTTTGACATTGTGAGAAATATTTTAAATACACGTCATCAGAAATTCTCTGCAAAAAAAATATATATATATAACATAAGTTTCCGAAAGATGTTAAAATGCAATGCTCCAAATATTTTTACGTTGAATCTTTTCATCTTTCTTTGTTATTTTGTTCCACTTTTGCTGAAGAGACGTTATCTCGATGTCAGGTATAGAGTTTTATATTTTAGGATTTGTTTAAGAATATCAAATAAATATTCATTGTTCTGAGCTTTCTTAAAAATGATGATTTAGGAGAAAATGTTTCATAAATTTTTGCTATAATAGAAATATACTCAAGATAAATAACATTAAATTTGGAGAAATTACTTTTTCCCTGTATAGCTTATGAAAAGTAGATTATAAAATGAGAATAATTGATTATTAAATATGTCTTAGTAAAAACTATATATATATATATATATATATATATATATATATATATGTGTGTGTATTGAATAAAGCTATTCAAAATTGTGAGGATTACAATTTCTTAGATTAGTAATAGTTTAATACTATAAATTTACACATTTCTAGTTATATTACTTTCGTATTCTATTATTAGTTAAAATTATGTATTATTATTTAATTCATATATACTCTAGTGTCACTAAAGTTAATGTTGTAACTTTTTTTATTAATTTTTGTTTCTATTTTTTTTATACTTTTGTTAAGTGCTACATTTCAGCCATCCACATGCTTTGAATCTGCATTAGGGTCCAGAATCTGACAATAACTTATTTATTGCACTCCGATTTAGTGCGGGCTCTGCATTTTCCAGTGCAATTTTTAGGTAAGTTATCTCTATTTTGTAATGGATTTAGATATTCCTATCCATCACTTTCAATAGGTTTTTGCTCAGTATTATTTATATAAAGGGGGAAGATTGGCTGGCCAAAAAACATGTTCAACCCCATTTTTATATAAATTTTTTTATATATTAGCTGTCCTAAGTCAGCAATGTTTATAATACTGCAGCATCCATTTTATAATTTTTAATTTATGGTCCTTCATTGTATGATCTCTTTACTATCTTTGTGTTTTTCTCGAATGTGATTGATGAATGTTTATGTCTTGTTTGTAGAAAATTGTATTATATATATATATATATATATATATATATATATATATAGTCTAATTATATTCTTTCATTCCTAATACCTTGACAGTTCTGGGAAACATATATATATATATTTCCTTTTTGGTTAATTGTAATATGTATTATATTAATTACAACTTCATTCAAATTCAAAACAATACAGGAAAGCATTTTAAATAGAAATTAGTGATTTATGAATGCAGCATATAGTATAAATCTTACGTATATCTGTTACAGCTTTCAATATCATTTTTAAGCAATCTACTGTATTCCAGTGGCATCACAGTCATATGATAAATACAGTCATGTAATTCTCGCTAATCAATTCGCACGTCACACTCTTGCCTACTTTTCCTTTTTACTGAAATTTTCTTTTAAAAAAAAAGAACATATTTGTTCGCAGTAACAACTGACATATGTAAAAAAAGGAATTTGATTTAAAAGTATGCGCTTTATATAATTTTGTTTCCTTTTTTAAAAAAATTTTTGAAGAAATTTAAAGTTTAAACATCTTTAGCCAATTTTTACATTTAAAACAGTATCAAAATTTTACATGGTAAACAACAATGTTAAGTATAATGTTATTTTATATTTAAATGGAAAACTCGGGATTACGTTAATCATGTGACCATAACAAATTTACCCCATTGTAGGAAATTCTTCTCATCACAGTAACTGAAATTTTATTCACCCTGATTGAATTTATTACATAGTACATGGCGTTAATGTTCAAGCAATTATATGGCAATTGAAATTGTTTTAACTCTTTTTTTTTCTTTTCCATATTTTTCTCAATAAATTCTGAAATGTGAATGATTATACTATATTTAATACGAATGAAATGGATTTTATTTAACTTCATTGAATTCATACATTATCATAGAGTTTTACTGCAAATTATTTCAGATTGGCATCTGAAAATAATTACCTTTGATTAATTCTTAAGCAACTGGGTGAAAAAAAACCTTCAAGAAATTTATTTCCAAATACAATTAAAGCGTTACTTTATTTTAAAAAATGCATGAATGAATAAATAAGAAAAATGTATTACTCAAAACTATATTTATTTTAACCCTTTATCTACTGCAGTTTTTTCCATGCATTATTTTTTTTGAATCATGACATAGAAAAAATTAAGTAAAATACATAAACAAAATACTAAACTTTGGGAAATTTATTCCATTTGAGCTAATTAGATAATTAAAGATAGTCAGCTGTAAAATTAATTATATACGCTATTCTCTTAAAATAAATATCCAAATCGTTTTCTAAGGTCTTCCATTAACATACAATATATATGTAGACATATATATATATATAGTATATGTATACATATATATATATAGTATATGTATACATATATATAGTATATGTATACATATATATACATATATATATATATATATATATGTATATATATATATATGTATATATATATATATATATATATATATATGACACTTATCTTTTCATATTAACTATATTTTCGGAACAAAAATGACAATCTTCGCAATGCGCTGAAGACGTCTTTCAGCAGAAAACGCAATTTCTGCTGTAAAATTATTCGCCTTTTCCGCTAAATACTCATCATATAAACCCGTGCTGCCATATATCTTGGACGAGTGGGTATAAAAGAATATTCCTGCTAAGTATCATCACATTATTCATAAAAATGGTTTTTTTTATGTCATTTTAAAGTGAGTGGTACTTATAAGTACGATCGGTAGCTAAGGGGTTAAGTTATTACTGTATAATTTAAATCAAAATATATATATTTGATTTATTATATTATATATATTGATATTATATATATTCATAATCTTTGAATGATTGATCACCATTTAAAGTTGTGTATAGTTAATGTATTTTCAACGATTTATAATAACATTCATAGCACGAAGTATAAATTTTAATACATCAGATTTAGTGTAAATAATTATACGGAAAATCAAACATTTATTTAATCCAATGTAATAAAAAGGGTGGGGCACCTATATATCCTAAAAAACTATAAATAGTTTCAATTAAATTCATCCTCTGGAAAAAAACTTTTGAAGAAACTCAGTTCAAACCCCTTAACTTGTTTGCCCGTACACCGTATGAGCTACTAAATGTTTGCCACAGCTGGTTTTCCCGTACGCTGTACAAGCACTGATAGTTTCTTTTTATCTTCTGTTTGCGCATATTTTTAATTCTTATAGAGAGAGCTTAGGGCTATTATATTTTTTAACAGATGTAGTTAGTCCATGGTAGCGAAATACTTCCCAACCTGGACTTTTTTTTTGTCCTGAAGGCAGGAATTTTTCACTGCGGGGAGGAACTTAGATTCTTGAAAATATTCGAAAAATAATAGGGACTGGCAAAATAATGTACATTCTGTTTTTTGAGAAAAAAATATAAATGGGAAGATAATAAAAAAAAAACATACGATGTTATATTTGTCGCCATTATTTTATAAGACTCAGTGTTATACGCCATGATTCTAATTGTAAGTGCATATATATATGCGCCTACACAAAATCTTCAAATGTTTGAAAAATAAATACAAACATGATTTATTTTTTAAGCATGAGGAAAATTCTTTATCGTGTATACATAATGTATACATAGAAAGAAAACATTTAGGGGGTTTTGCATTCAAGAATTATAAAATTAAAAAAAAATATATTGTGTGGAAACACTTTAAAATTGAAACATATAGTAAAATTTTACCATTTCCACATATTGTTAAGTATAATACTTAGTTATATGCAGTAAAAATGCCTTATTTTCTTAAAATGTACTAAATAAGTCTAAAAACCACAAAAAATCTCCATTTCTCCAATTTTCTTAAAAAAAGGTGTTGCAAGTAGTCGGATACCTTAAAGGGTTAAAATATTCTTTAACAACTTACCTTAGCACAATTTAAGCTTTCTAGTTAAACCGTTTTAATGTAAATAATTTTATCAGTAAAAATATAAATTTAAATGTTTATTCAAAATAGTTTTTTACAGTATAATCATTCCTAAATATGGCATTTATCAAGAGAAATGATTGTTAATAAAAGGAGGACATATATAACTACTTGTTCGAATTAATGTTATATCAGAAATATTGACTTACATTTAAAACTCTTTTATCAGTATTAAAATTTAAAAAATAAAAGTTTTTACCAGAAAGTATAAATTATATATATATATATATATATATATATATATATATATATATATGTGCATGTATACATATATAAATCTTTAATGTTTTCGGAAAAAATCTTCTGAAATAAATTTAATTTAGTTACAGGATATTTTATTATCATACAACTCTTACAATAATTACGTTCACATAACGTTAAACATGATTAATGCTGAAAATTGTTTTTCTTTCTTTTCATGTAAAAAGGGAGACCCGAATGTAAGCCAATGTATTGGTAGTGTCCATGTGTCTGTGAACAACATAACATATAACTTCCGCGCTGTTTAATGTAACGTCTAATATTTTTTTTTATATTACCATCAGAAAATATGCGATAATACTATATGAAAAATACTAGCTGGCATACCCGTTCTTCGCACGGGTGAACTGAAAAATTAAACAACACAGATTGAAGGAAAAAGAAGTTTTTAATGAGTTAATTTTTTATGTGAATTGAAAATTAAACAAAAAAGCTCTTTTGCATGTCTCAGCTAAACAAAGAGAAAGAAAAAAAACATTTGTTAAATTTTAAATATGTAGATCTAATAGCTGATAAAAGGATTTTTTTTTATTTGTAATTCCTCGTAACACTCTTGAGGTCGATTTTTCAAAATACCTCCCTAAGCTGATTTCTGCTCACCAAAGTAACACATTGTTAAAAGTTTTCCGTAATGAACGCTTAAAGTAGTGTAAATAATTTATATCTAAAAGTGTAATACATTAATATTAATTTCTGTTGTATTTATTTTATTTTAAAATTGTAATATTCGCAAGCAACGCCGTTTCTTAAATTATAATGGCGTTTCAATGAAAAACATAGCGAAATGTTAAAGATAGAATCAAGTTGGCAGATTTGCTACAAGGCTTTATAGAGCTTTGTAAGTTGATTGATTGAATATTAACGTCGCACTGTTCAGCTACACGAGGGCTTTTGGCGACAGACCACGTAATTTTGAACCATGGTCAAGTGTGACGAGAGCTTTGTAAGACCCACCGTGTAAAGGGAACGACGCACGTTAATACTTTATCCAACACATTATGGTTTACTGCAGTTTTTTTCATAGAATATTTTTGGATCACTACATTTTGAAAATTAAGGGATATACATAAACAAAATACTCCAATTTGGAAAATTTAATCCGTTAGAGCTAATAAATTAATTAAAGATATTCCACTGCAAAATTAATTATATATACCATTCACTTAAAATAAATAGTCAAATCATTTTCTAAGGTCTTTAACAGACAAAACCATAAGACACTTAAATTTTGACATTAACTATTTTTTGCGACAAAAATAATAATCTTTGCAATCCGCTGAAAACGCAATATCTGCTACAAAACTTTTCGGCTTCCCCTTCTAAAATACTCATCATAGAACCCGTGCTGCCATATATCTTGGAGAAGAGTGGATTTCAAAGAATATTCCTGCTAAGTATTTGTAGAATATTCCTTCTAAGTTGGTGTGGTGTGGTAGTTAGGAGAGAAGAGGGTGCCAGCTCGGGTGTCGTCCACGTCACTTGACCATGGTTCAAAATTACGTGATCCGTTGCCAAAAGCCCTCGTGTAGCTGAACAGTGCAACATTAATATTCACTCAATCTCAGACTCCAAAAATACAGTACAGTAGTTATTGCGTTTTTAAGTATAAAAATAACTATATCTGCCTATTCAATTAAAATTATAGAGCTATAATTAACTACTAATCACAAACAAATTTTGAAAATTTGTCCAACTGATGCAGTGTGAAAGAGAAAGTGTATTTACTTTAAGTACCAGAAGCCATAAAAGCATTTATTTGGAAAAAAGATCATTTCCTTACTACCAAATGTGCATAATAAAATCATAAAAAAACATTAAATTAAAGAAAGATTTATAACAACCTATCCCTTTAAAAACTTAATTTTATTCTGAAATAAAAAAATAGGCATTATGCTGATCAGTGGAATTAATTAGAAACGAGCACCTTGCGTAGCCAAAACAAAAAAAGTTCTTTCACAAACGAAAGATATATATATGCTGACGTGGGCTTTTTTGCAGCGCAAGCTAGAATTGCTCGCAGATGGCTGAATTTTTTCCTACTTACTTGACAAATATCGTTATATTTTGGACACTTCATACAGTATCTTTATAAATTATAGTATATGCTATAAATTATAGCCTATGTGCTATTCTGATGTATAAGCTATATTACTGTAAAGTTTCCTTAAAATCCATTCAGTTGTTTTTGCGTGAAAGACCCACAATGATACTCACAAACTTTCGCATTTATAATATATTTTAGATTATCTATCTATTCTTCCATTTGCCCAATTTATATGTCAATAAGGTGAAAAAATAATTCTAAATATTTCCCTATCCAATATAATACAAAAAGAAAACTACTTATCAGTTTTCAACCATTTTCATATATTCATTGGGCATATATAATACTGCAGGAAAAAATTATATTTTTTACGATGCTCAAAATTATAGAAACTGTTCTTTAATTTTACAATTAATTTCTATACTTATTTTGAAACTTGGGAATGGTAGAATGTTCTGGGAATTATATGCCTGTTTTTATATGTTCTATATCCCGGTAGCCATAGTTGTTTCAAGGAGTATTGCCATGAAACTACAGAAAACTACCCGGGTACAAGAGATGTTCTATGTTAATGAGTAGTGACTCAAGGCGTTTGTGCTTGCGTAGTGGGGAAGTTAGGAGAGTGGGGAGCCAGTTCACATGTCGTTTTTAAGGGGTCTTCTTAAACCCCTTCGATGGCCATCACCCTCATATTGCTGCAGAATGTGGTTTTAACAAACCCACACTCATAATAGAAGGCCTTAGAACAGAACAGAAAAAAATAATCTAAATAAGAAATTTACCCTAAAGTCGTAAGTATTCTAATATTGGATATCTGTTACAATTAAAACTATGTATTTTTTACTCAAAAAATATAAAATTAAGTTTAAAAATTTCATGAATATTTCTGAAATACATACATATTTCAGTATCAATATGCAATGCATGGTGGATATTTCATTGTAATATTTATTTTTGTTTGTTTTCTAATCTTTAAATTGTTTAGTCAAAATATTTATTTTTGTGATATTTTTTTGGCTTCAACAATTGATATAGAGGACTAAATTCTTTTTCAAGATCAAATTCCATTAACTAATTTTATTAAATTAATTAAAACGTATACTTAAACAACCAAATTAAAATTATTTCCATATTTGTACGAGTGTTTATTTATAAGCAATGTCTCCAGTAGTATAAGTAAGTTTCCGATAGGGTTAAATAGTAACAGAGGTATTAGAATGAAAAATTTATTATTCTTACATATTGTGAACTCATTTTTCAACATAGTCACTACTATTAGCTACATATTTGTTCAATCGAGCTTTTCTTCTTTGTCCATATAGAAAGATTATGGTTGGTGTGTATCAATTTGCGCACAACTGCCTAAACTTCGTCACCCGTTGAAAAAAGCTGACCTTTCAACATCTCCTTCAATTTTGAGGACAGCCTAATCTGAGTTATAAGGAGATTATTCCACTGGTATTTCCAGTTTTTCCATGACTTCCTGTATTTGTGTACTGCAATGCGGACATGCATTGTCGTGATACAAATGAAATACTTTTATTTCCTGTCTGATTCTGCGAATGTGTTGCTTCAGAGTTCGTAATGTTGTACAGTACATATGTTAGAATTATCCGTCAATTCTTTATTTAGAAAATCCATGTAATGCACACCACTAGCATCCCGAATCCCGAAAGATGGTGATTATAAATTTTGTAGCTCACATTAATTGTTTGAATCTATTGATCCTCGGAAAACCAGGGCAACGATATTCATTGAATCGCCTCTAGTTTTGTGGGTCATAATGATGAATCTAGAATGCCAATGTGGAGGCAGCAATGTTAAAATGTATACACAACCAACCAGAATCTTTCTTCATTAACAGAATGAAGAAGTGTATAGAATGATTCAAGGACTGTGTAGCTGTTAATGTGTTGACTATGTAGAGGAAAAAAAAAAGAGTTTACAATATTTATAAGAGTAATACATTTCCTTTATTTTGATACCCCTGTTATTATACCTTGTAGAAAACTTATTTTACACTATTTGAGTCCTTACTTATCAATCACTCGCTTATAAATAAACGTAATAGTTTAGCATGTAAGTTTAAGTAACATACGTTTCGAATGTATTATTCTGAAAATTAGAAAACCTGTAATATATATACTGTAATGATATATGTATAAGATATGTGCTCCTTACATTTAAAATACTGAAATATTTTTTTTTAATTCTATCATATACTTGGTGTCTAAATTATTATTATTATTTATTATTTTTAATTATTATTATTATTTAATTTAGCATATAATTATTATTATTTAATATTATAAAATGATTATTTGATATTTATTATTTTTAATTATTATTATTATTTAATTTAAGTATATTATTGTTTAATATTATAAAATTATTATTATTTAATATTATAAAATTATTATTATTTAATATTATAAAATTATTATTATTTAATATTATAAAATTATTATTATTTAATATTATATACTTATTTGGTGTATATAAATATATACATACACCAAGCATTATAAAATACTTCCTTCTAGAGGGTAACTTCAATCTATCTAAGCAATAAATAGTAAACATAACATTCCTATAAAAATAAAAAATAGACAAAAATAGTTTACAAAAAATTACTTCAGGCAAATATTATTCAGGAAGAATATCGTGTTTTTATTCAAAAAAATTTTTTCCTTAGAAATGTACGATAAATAGAGGTAGAATATAAAGTTTTAAAAGTCTATAGCAGAGCCTAACCAAATTGATTAACTTCTTTGCTGAAATGCGATTAAGAACTTGTATGCAGGTTTAAAAAAAGAGAAAGGTAAAAAACAAACCAGCAAACAAATAAGGAGTAAAATAATACAATAAAATCTGAGGATGGGGAACGCATTCCTGATTTCAAGAATCGTTGCTTTGACTTCGTAAGGCTTAACAATTTTCTTTGAACATATTTCGCTTCAGTTGCTACCCGAACCAATAACGAAAGGAAGTAATCTTTACTTCGACATTGTTTGGGAAGTACAATGTTTGAGTTGCAAATACAGCAAAGAAAGTGTACTCTGGAAAAAAGATCTATAACACTTTTAAGCAGAATATATATATATATATATATATATATATATATATATATATATATATATATATATATATGGTTTTTTAATGTAAATTTACCCCCTTGATCAGAAAATATCGTATTAATTTTAAGTGAAATAATACGAAAACGGCAGTTAATGTAAATAATGTACATTATAATACTTAAAATTTAAGTCTAGAATGTTTAAATGAAAATCAAAAAATAAAAATCGGGCTTTATTTATTCTATTTTATTTAGAACAACAAAGGTCTATAGAAAGTTAGAAAATTGGAAAGCATTACAAAATATTCTGGAAAAAACACTACTATAAATAATAGAAACATCAATGCAAATACTTGTACTGAATGGTAGTGATAAGGAAACCACTGTGACAAATTTTAATGTAGATTATTCAATGTATTATTATTTCTCTGTATACACACTCTGTAGAATCTACAATTAAAAAAAAAATGCGGTGTCTTACCTGCAGATTAAAAGTTAAGAATTTGCTTTCCCAGTGCCACTGTTTTTTGGGGTTAACGGAAAAACACAAATAAGCACTTTTTTTATGAACTATGCTATTATGTTCGTACTTACTACACGTATGTAGCGTTCGAGTAAATATGATCGGATTCAGAAAACTAAACTTTATTTCCATAAATGACATGCCAATTAAGAAATAGTTAAAACAATAGTGATATATAAGTTTAAAAATACATCTAATAATATAGAGCATTTATAAAAGTAACAGAAAAATACTTGAAAATAATATTTACAATAATAATTATTATTATAAGTCCTCACTTCATGGTAAGTTTTGCTTTTCTTCAATGTATGAAAAAATGAATGATTTTCCCAGTTTTTCAAAAATAGCCTTTGTTTAGTCAATTTGTTTTCGTATCCGAGGCATGTTATATAATATTATCATGAGTCAGCGATTTTTTTACAAGCTTACAAGTTGATCAATTGTAACCACATCTCATTTAGTTGAATTATAATCTCAGATCATAAGCGGTTTTTTGTCAGGTCTGTTTCTAACTTCTTTGCCACGATGCAAAGAGCTCGCAAGAATAACATGCATGTTCTTTTTTTTGGGATGCAGTTAACAAGTGATGTGTCTTTCGTAAAATAAAATAATGAGCTGCGAACTTCTTTACTTGGCATTTCTTCAGAAAGTTCTGGTTTATTTTTTTCTAATGGTGGCAAGCATAGTCGTTTTCTGTTTTAGAAGAAATTTCCTTTAGTTGTTACATGTAAAACAATTATTACATACAATATTGTGCCCCGAATACCCATAAATGAGATCCCACACTTCTTGCATTCCTTGATTTTTCTCTGGCTTTGACCCTTGTACTTTACCAGTGTAAGTTTGTGTTTTCAGTACGAGTTGTACTGTCACATAAAGTCCATATTTTGATTACATATTTAGATATCTTACATGGTATATACTATTTGAAAGGACATCAGCACATATATCCTATTAATTGTTTATCTACAATAATATTTTCATTCGTATTATATAATTTTGGTGGGATTACTATCCAATTTTCCCAGATACCTCACACTGCAGCTAATTTATGCAACTTTCTTTTTTCTTGACGCGAGTGGATTTATTACCAAAATAATAACTCTGGGCATGGTGCAAAATGTTTCGTGGGTCATTGTCACCCGAAATATGTTTTTGCTAGTTTATATTTATATTATAGTTCTGCTAAAATTTTGGTTAATCTCCATATGATTTATAAACACCAGATAAAAATAATAATTTAATGTAGGCTTGAAAAGTTTTACTTTTGATATTTTTCGACTTTTTTCCCACAAGCTTTTATCCTTCAATTATCGTCATTTTTTATGATTTCGTTTTCAATTGTGGACTTGAATACTGCCTCAAATGTACTTTTTACGTCTGTTACCCTTGTCGTTGCATATCTTGTGACACCTGGAGTAGTTTTTATAATATTTTCAGCTGTTGGTTGAGAAAAATGTAGGAGTGAATTCACGATTATTGAACTCAATGCTATCTATACAGTTCATTTGGTGATTATTGGTATCCAAATAGTTGTAAGAACTTTTTCACCCCCAATTTCCTAACTTTCTGATTTTCATACTGGGATATTTCTTTGCTTTCAGAAGTTTCTACAAGCTTAGCTCTGTCAGCGTGACTGAAATGTATGCAATTTGACATTTTTTTTCTTTCCTTTTCACAACCACATCTCCTTTTCTGTAGATCTGAAAGTGAAATGCATCAGAAAAAAATAAATTTTGCAATAAAAGCAAGTACTTTGTCTCCTTGTCAATCGTATCAGCTGTTGACCTTGCACGTTCTCTATTGCATTGTAAACGTCACTGGAACAAGTTTTGAAAACGGATAAATTAGATAAACTTTTGTTATTCTTTTCTTTTAATTCATTCCAAACAATAGTGAAAAATGTATGAGTAAAAAAATTATTTTTTGCATTCGGTCATATTGACCGGATCGATACATTAGGTATGAATTGAAAAATATTCTTTTGAAATACAAATAAACATAAATTCCTCTAGAAGTATATATTTATACTGTTTATCTGCGATACCAAGGAGTTTCATGAAAATATCCCAATTCTATATTTTGTATGAAAGTATAACGTTTATTTCGGATCATATAGACCTGAAAAGAACCACAGGGTTAAATTAGTAAATCATTCGCAAATACAGTCAGAACCATTTTATTACATTCCACTGACTTCGAAATAGCTATACTGATAGCATGACAAGGAAAGTAAACATTTTTCAGACAGATGGATATGTACGTCCAAGGAGCTAAGAGCATCGGTTGAGGGAGACGGATATATACACTGGCGGTAGATAAATGGTTAAGCTCCAGATAAATAATATGCTTTTAAAGTGCCACATCTCTGAGGTTTTTAAGTTGTTATTTTTGCTAATACCACCTGTCTGACAGCTTCAGATCGAGGCCCATTGTGGCAACGGGCTAGAGGTACGCCTGTCGTTGGCCTCAGCCTTGAACATCATAAGGTGACAGTACAGCTTAGCTCGGAGAAATTTCCATATGTGAGATAGGTTGGAAATATTTACGATAGATGGTGACACCACCGATCTCCACCTCCATAATTTAGGCATGGGACTGGAGGAGAAGAAAATAATGTCCAACACATAGCACTCGTTGGTTCAACTGTGACCGCGCTAAAATCTTTCGGTCCCACTGATTTAACGAGCACATTCTCCTGGTGTACTCGGATGGTACTTGGTGCCATCGGGCATTGAACCTAGGCCTTCCGGTATAAAGTCCGATGCTCTAAACACTAAGCTACCCACTGCCAATTTTTAGGTAGTTATGATTATTGAAAATAATCTGTTTTAATTAATTCAATAAAACAATTCTGTTGAAATCAATGTCTTTAAGGGAACCAGGACATGCTCGAAAGAGTAAAATGCCAAAATTAAGACCCTCTGTTTATGAGACATATATCATTTAAAATTTCCAATAGAGCTTAGATTTTTTTATGTCTATAATAAAGATAATTTAATTATTCTATAGAACTACAAAAATAACTTTTTACTCCAAAAGTTTTTTTTTACTACTTAATTTAAGTAATACATAATTTTTTGAGAACTCGTAATATATACTTATGTTTAGGTACCAGTTTTTAAAGAAGTATCCTTTTTTATGCAAAATATTTTTTTTTACACATATATAAAACAATACATAAAATACAGTGAAACTCTTTTTAGTAAAATTTTAGTATAGTTTCTTTAAAAAATTATGAAAGTGAAATTTGAATTTTTTATTTTTCTGCTTTTTTTTTTATGCATAAAACAGTTTTTAAAAAAAATAGGCACTATTTTAATAGAAAAAATTAGGTTCTCTATATAATAAGCATCTTGTATAGAAGTATAAAAAAATCAGGAATTATACAGTGCAATAGTTTTTAAAAATGTACCTAAATGCAAAAAAAAATATGCTTTTGAGAAAAAGTGAAAAAACTAAAAAAAACAATATTTTCACATATTATACACTTAATTAGTATTTCCTTGCCTATTTTTATATGACTAATAATAATCCTTAACCATTTTCTAGAGTTACAAAAGTAATTTTAAATTCATATGTTTTTTTTTCCCTTTGTTTTAGTTAACATGAACATAATTTTCGAGATCTTGTAATACATATTTTCATCTATAGGTATCATTTCTTACAAAAATATTCTTTGAATATACAAAAAATTTACAAATATATATAAAGTAACATATTAAGCATAATGAATCTGTTTTTAACTAATTATATATATAATTGCATAATTTCTTAAAAATAATCATAAAACCTTAAAATTATGAAAATCTTAATTTTCTTTTTTACATATAAAATCAATTTTCAAAAAATTAGACACATACTAAAAGATATTTTGTTCACTGTATGCACATGTATCCTGTTTAGATATATAAAAGGTTTCAAACAATATATGCTACGATAGTTTTAAAGTGTACCTAAATTTAAAAATATTAAACATTCGAGAAAAATATAATAAAACTTAACAAAATTTCTCCTTACATTATAGATTTGATTAATATTTCCCTGCTTGGTATTCATTTTCTTCATCTAAATTCTGTTTATCCATTTTCCTTTTTAAAGACCTTTTATTTCTGGCTTCCAATGACACTTTTTATTTACTATACGTTCAGCCTCAAAAATTCGTTTGTTATCAATTATAAGTAAGGCACGTTCCGTGTTGTATCCTGGTTTAATGCCCAGAGCTTCAAAGACTTTAATCCTACTTACATATCCATCGTTAAAACAAATTGCAGCATCCATAACTCCAAATTTCAAAATTTCAATGCCAACAAAAAAAAATTCGCTCCCAAATACATTTGTTAAAAACTTTCATTGGGATTTTGTGTTCTTCCATGAAGGCACTTTTTCAATAAGTCCTTCTCTGTGAGATCCCGAAACACTTTTTTCACTTTCAATAAAATTGACTCAGGTAAAGAATGCTTGTGAATATAAAATTCCCCCGTAACAATGCTACGGTTATAACGCACCAGCTATCCTCACCAAGAGGACACAAAGCGTGTTGAGGATTATCCTTAGTACTTAGTTATGAAAATAAATAGCCCATATGGCTCTTTTCATGTCCTCCACAGATGACAAATTTTTACGGATTGCTAGCCCATAATAATGTTGGATTGAGTCCACTTCTTTAAACGTTAGCCGTCCACGTCCCGAAATATTTTCCCATCTGATAGCTTAATGCCTTTGCTCATTTTTAGAATGTTTCTCAGCCTTGTGCCCATACGCTTTTGCACATGGCCAACACATTCTAATTTTTCAACTTCTGTGTCGCCATATACTTTTGCTTCTTTTATAGTAAGAAATCTTTTGAGTCCCCATCACCAAGATACTGCGTATAACATGCTTTTCGTGATGTTTCAGATCGCTAAAAATATATAATACCCCCGACATTCCATTCCCCACTGAATCCTTCGTAATTTTTAGCACAATTTTCACATGGTTTTTTTTTTACCCTTACATGAAGAACAATATTTTGAGCTTCAAAGTCGATAACCTTTCCGTTCTCAACAGACGTAGCACATACAACTCCGTTCAATGAAGAATAGCCCTCTTTTTATGCCATGTGCCATCCACAGCCACAGCTATATTTGAATTATTATCATTCGCTATGACTGCTTCGTGAACAGCTGCATTCATGGATTCTTCACTAATTGTTTTTAAAACATTTAAAAACAAAGAATTATGGCGTTCAAACTTTGCAGGTGGTGGAGGCAAATTCATGAGCCCACAGAATATTCGAGCAGCTCCACCTTTTCCAATAGCTCTCATTCCATATGTCAATCTTAGGTTAACATCATAACATTTATTTGATATTTTTGATGACATTGTGCTCGTCGATTCTCCACAGTTGTGACAAATTATTTCCAAACTCACAGCTAAACCTCTACGACTTTTTTAAATCTTATCTCAGCTCAATTTTCTCTTAAGAACAGCAATATTTACAACATAAGAGATTTTTCATAAGGGAAGATAATAAATCCAGTTTAACGATTATGTTTAAATTTTGAGAATCTTGTTCTTGTAGTAAATCCGGTATTTTAATTTTTCTCTAGAAGCACTTTCCACGGAATTCAAAAGCAATTCTTCAGTCGATTTAGACTTTTTATGTTGATTGCTACTATACTTCCTTCTGCCAAATTCTTTTATTCTTGGCATAATTACTCGTTTAAAAAAAGTTAAGATACTTTTAAAATCTTATGAATATTAATAATTATAAGTAAAAAATAAATATTTCTTACGAAAATTAATGTAAAATTAAGTAGTTGTATGCAACAAGAAACTTCGGAATAGACGAACTCGGTTCAAAACATTGCAATAAACCGAAATTTAAAGTAAGAAATTTTGTCACACAGCTTGGAACAATAGCTCACGCACAAGCGTGGCTAAAAAGTAGCGGGGTTAACATTCAAACGAAAAAACAATCAAAAGTTAATATAGTAAAACACAGGGGAAACTACATATTTAAAGTTCAAAGGGGCGTGTCAAAAGGAGCGTGGTCATTTATTTACATTTTTATTTTTCATATTTTAGGGCTATTTTATCAACAAACATATAAGTATTATACATTTTTAGATTCAGAAAAATAAGCACTATTTTTTAGAACTAAAATTGAAAAATCAATTATTTGAAAGTATATGATGTCCCTGCTCTCTTAATAAACACTAGCCATTAGTCGCTCGTATCACTGGGTATTTCATGATGTTGGAAAACATATACTGTTTATATATATATACTGTTTGTGTGTATATATATATATATATATATATATATATATATAAATTATTGATATTTAAATAGCAGCATTGAGAATTTCATTGTACTCAAAAATATACCGGAGACACTCACATCTTGATATAAAAAGAAAACAACTTTTGAGATCAATAATTTCCAATAATCTCTAAAATGAAAGTAGAATGAGATTTTTCGAATACTGGTAACCCAGTAAACTAGCGTTTTCAGTGGATATCTGTTCCATAAAACAAACATGGGTGACAAATTTCAAATCTATATCTAATATAGTAAAAACTGCATATTTAATTTCAATACGCCATGGACCACGTTAAGAGTTCATTTCCAAAAGAAAAGTTCTTAGCGGATTCGAATTCAACAAAAGAAACATGCAAACCAAATTTCATTATTTTAGTTCTAGTTGTTCGATAACGGGATTTATTTTTGTCAAAACCCCCATGAGTCGATTTCTGTAAAATTATTTTTTAGAGGGATCACTATTCAGCAAAATAAGCATGATTAACAAATTTTTAGTATATGAGACTAACAATTCAAAAACAAGAACAGTTTTTCCTATAACTCGTCTTGATCTCTCGTAACCCATCTTGGGGGTCTATTTGTGAAAAATTCTTTATTAGAGGAATTCTATTCTATTATAGGAACATGCCTACTGAATTTTAAGATTGTACGTCTAATAGTTTAAAAAAGGAAATAATTATCTATAAAAACCCTTAAGCACTCGAAACACCCCTAAAAGGTTAATTTTCCCCAAACCCATTTTGTAGCTGGTTTCTACGTAATAAAAGGAATATACTCACAAAATTGTAGCACTTTATGTCTAATAGTATAGAATCAGAAATATCTGTAATGTCTCTTAATCTTCTACAATGCTACTTAGGGAGGAGCGTGGGTCGATTACCATCAAACTGATTTTGTTGCAAATATCTACTCCATGAAAGTAATCTTCGTAGAAACATGGAAACTGTACATCCAGTAGTTTAAAATAGAAATTATTATTTATATAACGCCCCTTCTAGTTCAATTTTCACAAAATTTGTTCTTAGCTAATCTCGAATGCATGAAAGGAACAAGTCTACCGAATTTTAAAACTGTAGGTTTAATAGTTTCTGAGATATAGTGATGAATGAATAGGTGAGAGAGAGAGAGAGAGAGAGTCACTTTTCTTCTTCATGTATATACAGTGCAGTTTGTATAAAATTCAACACAATGATGGAATCATCAAAATTAAATGGACTATGCAGCAAATATCAATTTTAAGACGGTACGTGAAATAGTAAAGCTCCAGAGCCACCGCGCATACATGATGTGTGCAACGCTCTCTAAACTGATGCTGAAAGCGTATAAATCGATGGCTGTAATGGGATGTTGAGAGTAGTTAATGATTATTTGTTAGTGGCAAACGCTTAGGGAGACCTAAGTATGCATCCACGACAAAATAAGGAGAAATTACAATAACTTACGGAGTTTGATTGCGGGAGGATTATTGTCCTTCGAAAATTAATATTTTTCTATAACGCAAGTGTAGCGAAACATTTCCACAGTGACGCAAGATTGGATGCAGGGGACCGATGATCACCGAACAACTCAAAAAACTGGCAGTGGACGTCAGAAGTTGATGTCAGCGCGTGATCATCGACACCTGCTCCGTATGGAGGTGAAAGGCCGTACAGCCTCCTCCAGGCAGTTAGCAGCAAGTTGTTCTACTGCTACAGGTGTACTAATGTCGGCTTGTGTCGATTCGCTGCATCCTGGTATGGTTGCAAGGGTGCCTTTATACAGGATCGCACTTTACGGCAAACCATCGACGGCTGCGTCTGCAATTGGCTCATGAGCACTGAAACGAGCAAGCTGATTGGCACCAACTTATCTTTTTAGATGAACCACACTTCAATTTGTTGGACCATGATGGTCGCATTCTTTAGTCATCATGAAGGTGAATGCTGCCTTCCAGAGTGCATTATTGAAAGACATAGCGGCCTAACACCCTGAGTTATGGTTTGCGGTGCGATTTCGTATCATGGGCAATCTAATTTGTTAAGAATTGTGGGTATTCTCAATAGCAACAGGTATGTCCATGAAGTGCTCTACAGTCCGAATTCGTTCCCTTCTTTTAAGGCATCCCTGGAGTTATCTTTCAGCAGGATAATGCACGCCCACGTGTTGCAACGACTATTTGAGACTTCTGTTCAGCCCGAGGCATGCAACTTCTTACTTTGCCTGCTTATTTGCCGGATATGGCGCTTATTGAGAACGTGTGGGATTTGTTTGGTCAGTGTCTGGCTCGTGATTTGCTGAGCAATACAAGCAAGATGGAATTCTCTTCCACAAGCAGACATTAAAAATTTGATTGTCTCAATGTCATGTCGTATAGCAACATGTATTGGTGGTGGCTATACCAAATACTTGATATGTTTTGTTTTTTTTTTGCTTTGGAAATTTCGTCATTTATTTGTATTAATACATGACGTCCGTGCATTAAATGTCATTTAATTCTGAAGATTCCTTCATGGGGCTGTGCATTTTTTTACACACATTAGTTTATATATAGAGATAAATTAAGCTATACGAACATGCTACATTATTTAATGCATTAAGAGGACACATTACCCTAAAAATGACGATTTTAACGAATTTTTTTTATTACCTTATTTTAGTTGTGTGACTTTTTTAAATATGTTTATAAAATTTGGTAGCTCTAGCTGCATTATTTTGCGAGTTATTTAAATTTTTTTGACAGTATGTTGAAGTGAAACCGAAACTAAAAGACATGCCGTCTGCTTCTTATGCAGACGCTATTATCCTAGCCTAAGCAATTTCGATTGATTTACTTTTACACGCGATTCTAAAGCTTTATACTTTAATTAGAAGAGAAGTGAATTAATTTGTTTGTTTTTATGCAAGAGGTAAACGTTATTCCATTTTGCTTTGCATCCTTTTTTCTTATTCTAAAACCATTAGTATCAAAACTAAAGGCTTTTTTCTCAAAGTCAATTATATAATCAATTTATTTCTTTATAATTTTAAATGGGAACAGTTATTTTTTTAGAAATCTATAAAGTTAGATATAGCTGTTTTTTACTGTTTTTTATAGTGTCTAAGAGAAAAAAAAATTCTAAAAATAAAAGTATCACATGTAATACTAATCTCATGCACAGAATTGTGGGAAATACTTCCAGGAATATCAGAAAAAAATGGATCAAAAATACTCAAATTTGTAAAAGTAGTAGGAATTTTAATAACTTTAAATAATTTTAAAAATTTTAAAATTTAAAATTATTGTTTGTTTAAAAATATTATTTTACTTATGAAATGTTTATTACAGATGTGTTGTAATACAGTGCATGCAATTTTATTCTTATAACTATCTAAGTAAGAAAAACTGTGTATAGGGTACCGTGTCCCCTTAAATTTAACAAATGTTGTAACATAATGATGTTCATTTATAACTGTACAAATATATTTTCGATTGTATTCAGATATCATTATGACGTTGAACTTCAAAACGAATTTAAGACATTCGTAATAGAAAAAACTAACGCAAAAATAATAATAATATATATATATATATATAAACTTATTTATATTTATACTCAGTATATTTTGCTTGATTTTAGCGCTTGAAATCCTTTTCAGTTATTTGCATACTTTACCTTTCGAAACGTAGTAAGTGACCTTATACTTCTTAAATATATACCAAAAAAACTCGAAACCCATTTAAAACTTCACAAATAAGCCTTACGTCGGAAGTGTAAAAAACAAGTTATTCTGAAATCAGAATTTTTCTATTATCTCATTAGTAAAGTTAAAAACTGAAGAAAATTTTAAAAACCAAGATCTAAAACAAAATTTTGAATTAGAATATGCGTGCAGCATGGGATTCCAAGCTTAAGAAGAAGAAAAAGGATTCTCAAAACACCATTCACACAAAAACATAATTAATGTCTTGGGGCAAAGTATTTAAAACTAATATTATATAAATATACAAAAGCATTAAAAACAACAACTAAGAAGGAAGGTAGAAAATGCTTTTTCGTAAAACAAATTTAATTCAAAGAGCCCAAATAAGCTTTCACGAATACACATTCAGGATAAAATTGTTTAACATCCATCCTTAATAATAAAGATAAATAAATGAATTTATAAAAGTACCTGGAACATATAAAATACGTTTATTTACCTGGGTATGCTTTTCTTTTGTTTAGTTTATTTTATAATATTTTCAAGTTTTAATTTTGTTTACATTCCTATTAAATAAAATTGAAATAAAGCAATTCTTAACTAAACATTATCAAATTTTAAGACTAATTTTTTTCATGAAATAATAACTTAATTGAAAAGATTAATAAAAGTTCATTTTTTTCTTTAACTTCAAACTGGTGAGTCAAAACCTTAAAGTGGTATGATTACATATTTTAACTATTAGATACTGGAAATGGTCTCGCACATTTTTGCTATAAACTGTATAAATCAGCGATTCAATTCAAATTATAAAAATTTTAAATCCAAATAAACATTTTTCGTCCTTAATCTGAGTATTTTGAGTATCATTCTAAGTTACAACGAGGATGTTCATTCTTTATAATATGTTTGATAAAGTTGGTGTGAAATCTTAACTCTTAAATTAGCCTTAAATAAAGTATTGGCTCTCAAAGTTTTAAATACGTATAATTTCAAGCCTAAATACCCATAGTTGAAGATTATTGTTCGCGCGCGCGTGTATAGTATTCATAACAATTTATAAGAATTATTCATTGTTAAAATCTGAATTCGTGCCATTTAGTTATAATTAATTCCTGTTATTTAATTATCTGAAAAAATATGAAGTTTAATTTAAGTACAATGTAAAGATACAATTTTATAGGGAAATATTTCTTCCTTTTTAATGGAATCTTAATTATCTAAATATTAGCATTTACATTGAGTACTACATGCCATTGAGAAACTTGTAGTGTATTTCCTGAATTCATTTCTTGTTAGCTATTTTTTCACACGTAAGAAAAAAGATACAGGAAATAAATTCAGATGCTTAAATTTCTCTTTATCTTTAGATTTGAGATAGAAAAAAAATGGTTTTAAAAATGTATTTGTGAAAATGTTCACTATAAAACGTGTCTTACATAAATATAAATGAAACAGTAATTGCAAGTATGTATACATTAATCACATTCCTATGTATAAAAATGCATCCGTATCAATTTTGATAAGTTAAATTATAAGTATTAATTGAAACTTTTCTATCTCTCAAAATATATACTTTACGTAATAAATAATAAACATCGCAACCAAACATGTATCAGAGCTTATAATTTGGTTTGTAATTGAAAGACAAAAATCATTCAAGCTTAATTTTAAATCTCTTTATAAACTCAGGAACATTGAAAATAGCGACCCAAGAAGTAAGCATCGGATTGAAATGAAATTTAATACGCATAATGACGCAGGTGATAGATTCACTTGATCTCAAAAACAAGACAATTAAACGAATACAGGATGTGTAACGACACAAATACTCGGCAACTTCAATAGCGCGTTGGGCCACCTCCGGTACGGCATTGAGTTGATTAGACACCTAATGTTGTCTTGAAGCAGATGGGTCCACAAATCTTGAACATCCAACTCTAAATCATGTACAGAGTGACACGATGGCATCTGCCGCTTTTAGTTAATCCCACACGTGCTCTATAGGGGACAAATCGGGGGAGCGGGCCGGCCTTGGAAAAGTCTGAAAATGACGTAGGAAGTGTTAAGCAACTCTTGCTGTATGCAGACGAGCATTATCTTGCTGGAAAATATGCCACTGGGAGACCATTTAGGAAAGGTATTACATGGGGTCGAAGAATATCATCAACGTAAATTTGCCCGTTAGGGTTCCACGCATCACAGTTAAAGGAGACCGACTATCATAGGCTATGGCCATTCAGCCCATTACACCAGCTGTGTGGGCAGTGTGATGCAGAACAGTGTGGGGGAATTGTACCGCTCACCAGGACGCCTCCATTCCCGTACACCAGTGTTTCTCAAAATGTGGTTCGCGCCCCCCTGGGAGGCGCGGTAACCCTGCGAGGGGGGCGCAAGCATATTGAAAATAAAAGTTTTAAAAAATAATTTTTTGGAATGAAGTAAAACAAAATACTTTCTGACATAATAAAAAATACACATTTACACTGATATAATTTATTTTTATCATCTGGTGATCATCAAAAATAAAAGATTCCACTTCAAACGCTCATTAGCCATCTTTGATCCTATAACCGAATTAAAAAAAATTGTTTGCTTTGCGTTCAATATGAGAACGATGAGAGATTTTTTTTACGTTTCTTTTAACGATATCAAACCAGAAAGATTTTTTTATTACGTTTCTTTTAACCTAAAATATTACTTTAGCTGACCTTCGAACTTACTGGCATGGTTATCTCCGTCTTTTTTTTTTAGTGAAGCTGTAAATATATATAATATATTTCTGTTTCATCTTTTTCCATGTGAAAGAGTTTTATGATATATGGATAAGCATGAATATTTGAAACATATAATGCATCATAAAAACGTTTTACACAATTATTTTTAGAACATGCTACACTTTCCCCATGAGCAATTTTGTAGTTTTGATTGCTGTGTTGTACTACTTATTATGGTTTATAAATGTAAATAGGCAGAATATAAAAAAATGGGCATCTGTGATCCCTATTGAAGGAAGTTGAAACTGATCAAGCAATTGAAACTGAAATAATGCATATTAATCAAGATAGCGAAAGTAAATATCAGAAAAGCGTTAGACATGAAACGTTTGAGTTGATTTGAAATTTTCAAATGCTGCCAAAAGATCTCTAAAAAGAAAACTATGAAGCCATAATGTAGCACTTTGCCTTGTCAAAAAGACACAAAGAAGAAAAAGTTCAAAATACTATTTGTAGATCATCAAACAACAGCAAAACTATAAAAACGTGAACAAAATATGACAGTTTAGCTTGAAAATAATGTTCCTGCGTTGTTTGCGAAAAGTGTCTATGGTTTATGTCGTTTATTAAGCCCACGCACATTTGGAACATTTTCTTTAGTTTTATTGGATTTTGTCTCAAATTTTCTAAGAAAAATTGAAAAGTCCTTGAAAGAAGGTAAGTATATTTTTTCTTAATTAAATTATTCACTGGAATTGTGATTTTTATCCTGTATAGTAAAAATAACTATAAAATAAATTATAGTTTTAAAACAAACTATAAAACACGCTTTTATAGTGAATCGAACTAAAAAGTAAAAAAAAAAAAAAAAAGTATTACTTAATAGTAACGTTTACAAAATTTAATACTTATTTTGTTAATTTGTACGGTTTATAATTATGATCGTATTGTAGCTTTAGCGTCAATATTTTTAGGGGGGGCGCGGTAAAAATTATTATTGAAAATTGGGTCGCCAGTAGTGAAAGTTTGAGAACCACTGACGTACACGGTTATCATCGGTTACGAAATCAAACCGGGATTCATCACTAAACACAACATTTTGCCAATCTGTGACATTTCACATTGATCTGGCTTGCCACCGCTGTAGACGTAGTTGCCGATGTTCCGGCATTAAAGGGAGTGCACGGAAAGGACGCTTGGATTTAAGATTTGCTTCTGAAAGTTGTCTGGAAATTATTTGTGGAACAATTGATACGCCTACGTCTGCTCGTATCGTTGAACGAGTCACAGTGGGATCCATAAGTGCTTGCCGCACGATTCTTCGATCCTCTCTCCTCGTGGTCTTCCTGCTCGCTCCAGACCCGGTTTTCCGCACGTGGGTACCTTCTCGTGTCCACTGCTCCCAACAAATTCTAACGGTACACTCCGAATGATCCACCTGGCCAGCAACACGGCGCGACGACCAGCCTGCAGTTTTCATCCCGATGATCAGGCCTCTCTCAAACTCGCTTAACTGTGAGAAAGGTCTTCTAGAACGTTTACCTGGCACATGTTTCGCTTACCAAATTCTTCCTTCAATCGGCGGGTAATCGTCACGTTTTTGAATCTTCGAATTTGCGCTGGCTTATATAGCACCCTCTTCCTCATTGTAGCGCCACCTCGGCGTACAGGAGCATACGTATTGGCTCAAAACATGGATCATTTGCATATCACATTACGCTGTACTTATTTGCAAAGTTTCGCGATTGTACTTAGCTTCATTCTTGGGTCGCTATTTTCAATGTTCCTGAGTGTATATGTTTCATTTACAAAGTCGCATTATAAAGAATAATGAACAAATTAATTTCAGCTTCATTCTACAGGAACACAGATTACTTAGATGTGTCTCTATTATGGAATCACTGCATAAATTATTGAATGAAGTTACCCTCACGTAAAAAAAATCATAAAACTATTTTTTTTTTCTGAAAGTGGTCACCACTTTTAAATCATAATCTCTAAGAAATGCATTCAAAAGCAGTTGTAAGAAATATTTTTTTTTACTTTAAACATAAGCTGATTAGTAAACAGTTTTAACTTTTTATCCATCAAAAACCTTAAAAATGCTATTTTTATCAAATAAATAAAGTTATTTTAAATATGCTATATATTTATTATTTTATTTATACTTGTGAATAGAGTAATTCTTAGGCTTCATTAAAAATTATATTGTTTACAACCTATTTTAGGATTACACTATTTTGATGAATGCCAATAGTAATGTACATTTTTTACTGAACATACACAAATTTTTATTAGGTAAACTTTTTTATAATATATATTCTATCTAGAGAACTTTACTGTAGTTATTTTGCAAATAAATATAATAATTTATGTTAAACTAATCCTATAACAAGAAAGCTCAGATAATGAAGATATTTGTAAGCAGAGACAATACAAAGTTATCTTCATGATTTTGTGAGCTATATATATATATATATATATATATATATATATATATATATATACTTGTTTATATTTAAATATGTGTTTAATTAATTAGAGTTTAAATGAATAAAAGTGGAATATATATTATTGAGTTTCTTCCAACTGAAAATCATTTGTCAAGCTACATTTTTTGAAAAGAAAGGGGATTAAACTGAATTTATCTTCCCGTTTCACACTTTAAGGTTTTGGTTTCGAACTTAACTTTCTTCAAAGAATACATTTGAAAATATCTGAAATACTTTTTGTCCTCTATGTGTTTGACATTGAGTACATATTTTAGGATCTCGTCATCAAAAATTCTTACTGAAAGCATAAATATAGCATAAGTTTACCAAAAAATGTTAAAATGCAATGCTGGAAATATATATTTCAACATTGGACCCTTGTCCCTCTCTCTTTTCTATTCCTGAAGACGCGTTACCGGTTTGTGACGGATTCGAATTGTATATTTCAGATAGATTTCAAACTTCGAAATCGATGCTCAAAGCTCTTGAATTATTTGGATATGATAATTCAAGTGAAAAGTTTATTTTATCCCTGAAAAATGTACAAGATGTTCAATATTTAAGTAACTTAGATAACTCTTTACGCAGAGATAGGTACAAAGTTTTGATAAATTATAACTGCGAATATAAAGAAAGCATTAGTTCAGCTGAACTATCATTGTTTTAATAATGGTATAAAACTGAAAGAAAATATTTTAATCTAACTTCAAAGAAGATATGTATTAATCATTTATTGTGAATTTAACATATTCTTGTATAACACTCAAATTAAATGTATTTAAAATGTAATTGTTATGCAGTATAGTGATTAGTGACGCTGACTGGTACTTTGTACATATATTTACCCTTTTGCTGCGTCATTTTATCAAAGTGGGTTCAAAAATTGCGTATGAATTTATTACGGATTTCAAATCAACATATTCAATTTACATTTTAGAGTTAAATATACAACAAATGTTTGTATAAAACCGTTTTTATTTGAAAGTATAGAATTAGCTTATCAAAATATGAACAGAAAAAGTAAATAAAATTTTTAACTAGATAAGCGCATGGGTCTCACAGCTAAGTAGTCAGAAAAATGCATACCCGGGGAAATCGCAGATTGTGCAAATTTTACTACATCTAAATTGCCCGTAGAAATCGCGGGATGCGTAGCGAGAGGGTTAAGAAAGATATTAATATTTTTCTACCAAAAAATGCAAAATGAACGAAGAAAAAGTAAGGATATAATGAAAAATATATCTTACTTTTTAATGTATTGCTCTATATCAGTGGTCCCCAATTCCCAACCCGCGGACCGGCCCATGTATCAAATGGTACAGGGCCACTCAAGGGATATTAAATTATTTCCATTTTATTTACTGTACGGTATTTTAAGAGAAGTGCTCGACATCTATGGGAATCACTTTATATTCCATGTTAAGGCTATACAGTACGATTCAATTCACGAAAATTGGTCAAAAAATCAAATCTAATTTTTTAGCCAAAATTATTTGTTATATATTTTTATATAACCTCACAGAATTTGAAAACTGCAAGCTTAAAAAACGCAGAATTATGATAGTTTTTACTTTCGCTTTTATTCACATCTCTATGGCAAATCAAAACTTTAAACTGACTAATCTCAGAGCCCAGTACCACTAAAGACCCACCGTGTAGGGCAGCGATGCACGTTAAATCGGTCGAGAGCTGAAACGTCCTTCCGTTGGTGTGGTGTGGTAGTTAGGAGAAGGGGGTGCCGACTCAGGTGTCGTCCACGTCACTTGACCGTGGTTCAAAATTACGGTGTCCGTCGCCAAAAGCCCTCGTGTAGCTGAACAGTGCGACGTTAATATCCAATCAATCAATCAATACTAATCTCAGAAAGGTAAAATAACTAGTTTGTCTTCATTTAAAATGCTAAGACATTTTTTTTTCTATTGTGTTTAATACTTTGAATTTTTATTACCTATTGTCAATAATAACCGTAGCAAAAGCTGATATGCATTTCTGAATCAAAGCAAAGTTTATTTTAAAAAAAAATAATTGAACTCAGAATGTAAACATTTTTTAAGGAATTTTCAATAAGCATTCATAAAAAGAGGTAAAAGACGAATACTAATGATGTTATCGTAAAACCCATACCAAATTTTTTATGCATAGTTTGATGTACTTGTAAATCAAATTTCATGGGTGTACGTAAATTTTTGTAGGAGTAGCATTTTAACATCACTTCACAAATTTTAAGTTTTTTCCTTAAAAAATTACATAGATAGCTTTTTATGAAATTTTGAACACACAATCTGTTTTACATAGTATACACACATATGAGGCAACTAAAACAGTTTTTAAAATCCATAAATTAAAAATTTTTGCGTAAATCGTACGATGTCCCCTTAAATCACTATATACGGCCACAGATCCGGTATAGTGGTCAGCGACGAGGACTAATGTTCCGTTGGGCCTGGGTTTGAATCCAGGAGATAACATACATATTTGTAAAAATATAGTGCCTTCACGGCATGGGGCTACTATAAATAGCCATCGAGCCGCAAGTTCTCTCGTAAGGTTGGTAGAAGGAGAAGAGAGGGTAGGATGCCCCTGACCTCGCTCAGGGTGTTCTTCCTCGAAATTGGGGTGGAAACGAGCCAAATCGTACTGGCACCTGTCTGGTGTTCAAAGCTACGGCTAACGACATGCGTAAAACTCTAGCCCTTAGTCACGATTAATTTCGGGTCCCTTGTTTTGATGTTACCGTCGATCCGGTGGCATAAGTAACAACAATAAAATGCAATTTAATATTCTGAGTTCACATTTTGAATATCAATGTCTGGATACTTTCTCAATACTAAGTTTGTAACATTGCATGTTCCTTTACGAGAGCTTCGTTTCAACAATTTTCAATACAAATCATTTATAAGCCTTTTTTTATGTGGATATAAGTTACATTTTAAACTTTGTGAATATGAGATATAGTAAATATAATTATAATTGGCATACAAAGTAGTAACTATTGTCATAATTAATACAGTCTGTAACAAAATCTTCTTTCGGAATTACTTCATCTTTTAAAAAAAGCAATTTGGTAAAATAATTTAATGCAATTTTATTATATTTATATTTTTTTTTCATTTTCACACAATAGGCTTCATAATTATGAAGCCGGTTGAATAAATGTAAAAATGATAAAAAAAAAAAAAAAAACAACTTGTGGTTGGTTAAAAAAATTTGTAAAGGTTAAGCATTATGATTTATATATTCATCCATGAACTACAAAAGAAGTTAAAAAATGATATAATTATATATTCAAATTGCTACTTTTTTACTAATTTTTAAAACTCGGTGGCACATCGGCTGTACTATTTTTTTTAAATTTTGGCTTGCAATAAAATTGCTGTATTAATAGAATTAGCAATAGTACATCCACGATTTTAAGATTTTTTACTTCTGCTATACCACTTTTCGTAAATAAGTAGGAATATTCATGACACTCCTCTTACTGTGTTGTGATGCATAAATCTTAACATTACTACACGTGGCAAAAACGGACATGCTGGATTTTCCAATGAAAAGTAGAATTTTTTTCCTCAGTTGTAGTCACCCTTCTTTATGAGTCAACTTGTTCTACACCGTACAGACGCAGCAGACAGTCAGGACTTTGTTGAACTAGAAACTGCCTGGGTCGCTTCTCACGATGTTCAGCTGGAACTCACTGTGGTGCCACTCTCGAAATCTAGTCTACTTCTCAGAAATTAACTCAATTAAAAGAACATTATGAAGCTACGCTCTTTACACGGGGCTATTGTGTATTAAAATTAGACAAACCTTTTTACTGCTTCCTCCTTTTTCCAATGAGTTCGACACTATTTTCAATCAACTTTGATTCCGCGTGCGAAAAGAATTTTCACCCCTATTCCAGTAGAGGTATGGAGACGGGGAACGCAATAAAATCAGAACAAACTTGTTTCGAATAAAAACGGTCTAAGCGGGCCTGCAGGCAATAATTTTTTTACTCCATTTAAGCTGATTTAAAAATTTGAAATGCGAAAGCGTATAAACTGTATGACAAGGAGTATTTAAAAAATAGAGCACAGAATAAAAGCAAAATACATTATTTCATAATAATGTGTTTTCATAATAAAAAGGCACATTATAACCAAGTAAATCAAATTGTTCATTTAAAAAATCAATAGGTTTTAATCTGTAGAAAATAAATCAAAATGTTCATTATGGAAAAAGGAAATCTCTATTGCTTGAATGGGCGTCGTTTTTAGCATAAAAAATTAAACATATTTACATGCAAGTAAATTTCTAAATGAGCTGATTTCGTAATAATTAAAATAAGAAGAAACATATGTTGAAATAGATAATATATTGAGCTGGCATTCAAGTTCTCTCCTTTTTTTTAAGTTTAATTTTAATAATAATTAACAATTAATTAATCAGTAATGTTTTCTCGCTTGTTTTTTTATAACTTATTTCGAACATTTAACAAGATTTCTATGCCTCTTTGGCAAAAATCACCTGGTTTCGATTCGAAAAAAGTATCCTATCTTTTATTTTTCCATAGATGCAGTATATTTTTGAACAATATTTTTTCACGTATTCTTTTGGAACATATCGTCACGTAAAAACATTAGTTGCCTTTATGCAGGTGTATCCATGCGTGCACGCTCACACGTAATTATAAATGTGTGGGCTTACTTAGTACTTATTTAAAATATATGTAGTGCTTATTTAAAATCCTCTGATAGTATTATTACCTCTTTTCTTTTTTTTATTTCTAAAACATTTAAAGAAGGTAGAACTTCACAATAAAAAATTAATTACAAATTAAAGGTTTCTCCAAACCGTTGTCAACATGCTACAATACTATTTTACTTTTATTGATATTTAAATAAGAGAAATTAATTGTTATTCATTATAAAGAACAAAATTTAAGTAATCCCTTCTTACAACATTTTTCTATTAACGCAGAAAACAATAAAACGAGAATTAATAAAGTGTTCTACGTTGATGTAAAAGAAACAAAGAGCTTGCTGTAGAAAATCTGAATAAAATGCATTTCATTGATAAATGGTTATCACAAAATCAATGGTTGCATTCTGACTGTGCTGAACAATATAAAATAGTTGTTGGTAAGTTTATTGTCTTTTATGCAAAATACGTGAACTGGAAACAAGCTGCATAGGGTATTATATGAAATATTTACGATCATGTTTGCTCGCTGGTTTACGAGTGCTTTAAACATGCGAACATATTTCAAATTTATCTTAGAAGAACATACAAAAACATATTTTCTGAAAGACTTTATTTTTTATTGTTTCATTGCATTTAAATTGGAAGAAAATTCAAAGCGATTTAATCTTGAAACAATTTTATGTGATAAAAATATAAGAGGAATGAGCAGATTTTAGGTATTTATTGATACATACAGGCTACATATATTTCTGTCTCTTATACGTAGTATTTTTATAATCATAAACTTATATGTAACATGTATAAAATATCGTTAAATAATCATAATTCAAGGTTCCTTCCTTTACTTGAAACTTCCTAGAAATAAATATTCTAAAATTAATAACTAATGAACGCAAGTACGAATAACATTTGTTTACTATAATTCTTCAGTTTTATTAATGAAAATTAAAAATTATATTTTCGAAATGCGTATTTTCATTCATGGATTATTTTCATAAACAATTTTTATGGGATATATACTTTATGCTGCATAAGTGAGTTAATTGCATTGTATCTAAATACATAACCAACAAAGAAATTGTTTTATATAATATTAGTTTTGTAATTTGTATACAGATGAATGGTCCTGCGTTATATGTCTACTCATAATTTCTTCATTTCTGGAATCTTAATGTTTAAGAACATATTTTTTATTATTTAAAATACTTTCTTTTTCAAATTCATTACATTTCATGAAATAAATCTTTCATAAACAGTTTTTATATGTATTTATTTTAAAATTGAACTATGTCTTCTATGATTAGAATTATTAGAAATATAAACACATTAATATTAACTAACGTTTTTTCCCCTTAAATTCATAAATATGCGTTACTTAGGTTCTATAACAACTTAAGTGTGTTTGTTCAATTTTTTTAAGAAAGAAAAACTTATTAAGTTGTTTTAGAATATTACATTTCAGCACTAGATTAGATTTAGAAATTTAAATATTCTTATTTGATTGAAAAAATAAGTATAACTCTACCCATATTTTTCTTTTAAAATTAATATAATGAAGGTTTAATAAACATTACAACCATGGTTTACTGTCATTCTTATCGTATACTATAAAAAGAACAAATAAACACAAGCAATGATGCAGCTATGTTGTTAATCATATTATAAACTGTAAACCAAAACCGAACAACAAATTCTTTACAAGAGCAAGAAATTTCAATCGTTCATGATTCATACGAATAAAACAGAAGAATTACTTTGGTATTGATCTCATAAATGACTTACATAATTTTTACTATATCCGTTAAGTATGTTTGCTGTAAATCTATAAATATAATGATTGACCAAACAGTGAAAACAGTAGAGATAAAAATGTATTAAGAATAAGTATATTATTGTAAAATGAATTAACAAATTTTATACACATGTCATCGAAGAAAATTTCAATCATTAAGTTGAAAAAGCAAGAAAAAATTACACGGAGATGAAATGGTACATTTAAAACTATTTATAAAGCTATATATAACACTTAACGGAATTCAAGTATTGCTTCAAATATTTCTAAAAAGAAGAACCATTTTCTTTCAATGAGATTTGTTTCAGATCTGGCAAAGAAGTAATGGAAAGAAGCAATACTCGATGTAAGCTCTGGATTCAAAGATTTTGTATTGCGAGATTGCAGTAGAGAACCATAAAAGACATAAAGAGAAACACAAGAACGCTTTTTCGTTGATTATGGAGTTTGGATTGTACCTACAAACTCACAGTACGATTAAATTGAGTGAACTTCAAGAGTATAAAATTTTTTGAGATGTTTTGATTCGGAAAATAATACGGATTTTTTTTTTTTTTTTTTTTTTTTTTTTTTTTTTTTTTTTTTTTTTTTTTTACAAAAACTATACTTGATCTTAGAAATGACTTTAAGAAAAACAACTATATGGAGGATGCATCTTCGATATTTGTTTTTATTTTAGAATAAAACAATTTTCTTATCTAAAAAAAATCACTTCAAATTTTTGAACAGAAGACGAAAAAATAAAATGAGATATTTTTTTTTTTATAGAATAAAAAATTGTACACATTTGTATTCAGTTTCAGAACTCTTTGCTAATTATAACTACAAACGGAAAATATTGCTAAAATATATCTGCGTATTTTTTGTGCAATTGAAACTACTGTATTAATATCACAATGGTGGGCATTGTAAACCGAACTTAGAATATGATATGACTTAGTTTATATATAAATAATGCATTCATAGCCAAAAAAAAGTAGCCCACCAAGAAAAAATTGGTGGATTGTATCGAAACTTGGCATGAAGGTACATGTTGGAGGGAGGGGCGTTTTACGTCGTTCTCCGTGGAGTGTAAAACATGTAACCCAGTATTTTTTAAACTGTCGGTCGCGCATTCCAGGGAAAGGGGTCGCGAGCATATCAAGAATAAAAGCTTTTAAAAAAATTACTGGAATGAATGAAATCAAATACTTTCAGACATAATAAATAATGCACTTTTACTCTGATATATTTATATATAAAACTCTTCTGTGTGTGTGTATGTGACTAAACTCCAACAAACGGCTCGACCGATTTTGACGGTTTTTTTGTGTGGGTTCAAGTGGATACGAGAATGGTTTACATTCGCAATTTGGTCCGATATCGCAATTAGTTAAACATACATTAATTAAAAACATTAAAAACATCCAACTCAATATTCAACTGCATTGTTGTAACAACATTATAGTTATAAAAATGACGTAGTTGCCGTCGAAAATCGATTTTCAGCAAAACTGGCCTAACCGGCTCTTATTTGTTACAAAAATGCAAAGGAAGCATGCTTTTTAGCGTTTTTAATTAATATTTTTTCAACTATATATTACCGTAAAATCTGGCGTATAACGCGCACTTTTAAAACAAAAAATAAGATCGACATTTTCAGGGCGCACGTTATACGTCGGGTAAAAAAAAGGATAGCCGTAAAAAAAAAGGAAATGAATATAAAAAAAAAGATTTACTTCTATACGTATATCGAAATGCTGTTTATTTAAATGAAATCAGCTGCCTTATGAACTAAAAGAGATGTAACTCTAGAAGTATACTATCTTTTCAAAAGTCTAGGATAACACATCGAATAAATGGTTTCAAAACACAAGAGCATAATATCATTTAAGATATATTTGTCAAAAAAGAGGGTGCGCCTTATACAGCAAATGTACCTAAAAATTAAAAATGCAGCGTGAAAGTATAAGTGCGCGTTATATACCGGTGCGCGTTAAACGCCTGATTTTACGGTAATTCTTCTGTGTGTGTGTATGTGACTGAACTCTTCCTAAACGGCTGGACCGATTTGGATGATATTTTTTTGTGTGGATTCAAGTGGATCTGAGAATGATTTAGATTCGCAATTCAGTCAGATATCGCAATTAGTTAAAAATGTGTTAAAATTATGTAAGAATGTCCGATTGTTTGCAAAAAAATCGTGGGCAATATTCTTGAGGCCTTTATTTTGAGCGACAAATTTCAAGGTGAAGTTGTACTTCTACCACAAATCCCAATGATTCTTTCAGACTTACCTACCCATTCAAATGTTTGCACTTTCCATTTCCCTTGGTATTTTCTATAGCCATTAATAAGTCCCAAGGTCAAACAATGACAATTTGTGGCTTAGATTTAGAAAAACCTTGCTTTTCATACGGCCAATTACATGTTGCCAGTCCAAGGTTTAACAAAGCATCGCAATTGATTGTTTATACCACTCAAGGATTAACCAAAAACATTGTATATTCAATGGCAATACGATAAGTTTATTTTTCGTGCATTAAAAAAAATATACCTGCTATGAAATTAGCTTGAGTTTAATATTTTTTTTTACTTTTTATTCAAAACACGTTTAATTTTCTATTCAGAATAGCTTCTATATTCAAATTAGTTCATAGTAAATGCATACTCACACGCAATAGATAGGTCGAATTGTGGTAAATGTACATGTGATAGTGTCAGGTATTGTATACACTTTCTTTATAAAAAGTTTATCAAAACGGTCCAGATTATTACAAGTGATTAAAAAAAGCTTGTAATTTTTGGATTTCACGTGTGTACAGGACAACGTTTGTCGGGAGCGCTAGTAATATATATATATATATATATATATATATATATATATATATATATATATATATATATATATCATCTGGCGAAATAACATCATCAAAAATAAAAATTTCTTCGATCCCTCATTAGCAACTTTGATCCTATAACCAAATAAAAAGAACTGTTTATTTGATTTGCAGTAATCTCATGATGAAAGATATTTATTACGTTTTCTTTTTAAACCTAAAATACTACTCTTTCAGAGAAACCAAAGCCCAGATCCAGATTCGAAAATATTTAGAAAAATAAAAAATCATCACACTATTATGAAGTATTGTACATAAAGCTGTGTAGGCAGCAGAACATATTTGCTCAGCATCTGTTTGACCTAAGTTATTGGTACAGTTAGTTATGACTCCTGTCTTATGTGTTTGTTTCTCATTTAGGGTACTGTTGTAAATGATGTATTTCTGTGTGGAGGATTTCCATGTAAAAGCGTTTGCTATTTTGAAAAGCAGAGATAGCACTTTGAAGGATTACTTAGCCTAGATTTATTTTTATGAGTACTCTCAAGCATATAAAGCATAATGAAAAATGTTTTACATAATATTTTTAGCAGCATATCAATATTATATATTGAACGCACTTTTATCCTGGAAGGGGTCGTGCGAGACTCACAGATCATGAAATCTTTATTTCAGGCAAACTTGTTTATTTGTTACAAAAGAAAAATTGATAAGTCCTCGAAATTAGGAAAGTATTCTTTCTCTTAATTAAATTATTCACTGGAATCACGATTGGTATTGTTTACAATAAAAATGATTAAAAAAAGTTTGGGGTGAACTCAATCACCCCGCGAGACCATTAACATTAGTATCGAGTGTGTGCCTGCTCCCGGGATAAAACAATTTGAAGTCTTCTCGTTTTAAATATTAAAAAATAACACAATTATTCTTCATCAGAATTTTATATTATTTTGCATTATTTAATATTAATCCTAAATGCTCATTCTGTCAGGCTTAAAATTACAATTCGCTTAAAAATTATTATAATATGAACATTCATTTTAAAATGTCATTTTACATGTTCGTAAACATTGTAGCGCATTTGAGTTTACTCTCCTGACAATTCAGCTATTATATGAATAATATTTTAGTTTTTTTTTTTTTTTTTTAAATGAACTCGTGTGAAGAATGGGTACTTCAAACTTTAATGTATCAGTGCTGCACAACGTATTTTATAACTAATTTATTAATACTAAATTAAAAGCAAGTTTAATATGTATTAGCGACTCCCATAGGCTTGTCTGGTAGAGGAAAGTTTTTCAAAAGAAGGTTTACGATGAGAAACTGAAACTGAGTATTTTTTTCTATATTTGGCTGAGATTTATATCTTGTCTTCAAAGCAGCCACCACATTTTGCAATTGTTCCAATTTAAAAATTCGAGAAAGAAAAAATATATATTACTTAAAAGTAACATATATAAAATTTAATATACTTATTTTATTAATTTATACGGTTTTTAATTAAGATCATATTGTATCTTTAGCATCCAAGTGCATTATTATTGCATTCAATATATTATTATTTTATAAGGGAGGTGCGATAAAAATTATGATTTAAAGGTGGATTGCCAGTATTGAAAGTTTGGGAATCACTGAAGTAACCTAAGCTTGTTTGAAAGTGCTGAATCGCTTACAAAAAGAAGATCCGAGTTAGACATGTCATTACGCAGTTTTCGAAGACAATATGCGCTTCTGTCGCAGTTTGAGAGGGGGAGAATCATCGTCATGATAGAAGCTGGATGGTCAGCTACGCGAGTAGCTCGTCATTTAGGCCACTATGTGTTGTGAGGAGATGTTGAGAAAAGTGGATTCGAGAGATGACATTTACACGAAGACCAGGCTAAGGACCTCCTCGACAGACCAGTGGTCGAGAAGACCACCACATCATAAGAAGTATATGCGTATTGTCAACTACTTCATCTCCCGCCATCCAGGCACACGTAGCATCATTACTAGGGGCCCCGGTGTCTTCTCGAACCATACGAAGGCCCTGCCTGAAAGACATTTGGGTTGGCGGCGCCCATTAAGTGTGCTGCCCTTGACGCCCACCTATCCACACCTTCGTTTGGAGTGATGCCACTCACTATGAAACTGGACTGCAGCGGAATGGAAACAGGTTGTCTTTAGCGACGAATCCAGATTCAATCTCCTCAGTGATGACAATCGTGTTCTCATGTGGAGACACCGTGGTGAATGCCTCAATCATGTATTTGCTTTGCAGTGACACACTGCTCCCACAGCTTGTGAGATGGTATGGAGTGTCATTGCCTATAATACACGGTCACACCTAGTGTTGATCCGTGACACTATGGCCACTCAGTGGTATGTTCATGATATCCTGCAGCCACATGTGTTGCCGCTCATGCAACGGCTGTCAGGATCCATTTTTCACAAAGACAATTCTTGGCCTCACATGACAAGGGTATCACAAGGCTGTCTCTACACTGTTAATAACCTTCCTTGACTTGCCCGATCCCCAGATTTGTCTCCAATCGAGTATTTCTGGGATCATTTGGGACAACGAGTTGCGCATTCCACGAGTTTGAGCGAATTAGAGGCAAGATTGCTGCAAATATGGAACGAAATGTATCAATACATCATACATAACTTGTATGTCTCAATGCCCGATTGTATCGCCTTGTGCATTTGCGCTAGAGGGGGTTAAACAGGGTATTAAATATCCGTTCTTTTGATTTTTTTCTCTGAAATAAATGGTCAACTTTCTTTGATTTCCCAATCATTTACTTAAAACAAAGTAGTCATTACGCATGTAAAATTTCGTTTCATTTAGACGACTCCTCTGGGCGCCCTTAGTTTTTGTCCATGAGTGGACTTGCTACTAAAACATTGCTTTTGAATTTTTTTTTAAATTATATGGCTTACCAGAGTTGTATGCAAATAATTTAAATTTTTTATATATTTGAAATAGTCTTGTGATATTTTTTTAAATGAATATATTTTATTATTTGACTTTCGTAGTAATGTTTTAAAACGTTTATATAGAGAGGACTATCTCTAAAATTAAAATAATACGAAAATGATATTTATCTGACAGGTTATTGAGATAAATGAAATTAGAAAATAGTCTTATTAAAAAATAATAAAACCATTCTGTAGGAAGGGTATGGTGAATCAACATTATGAGCGACAATCAAAGTAAGAAACATTTCAAAATCAACAGCTTTAATTTAATCCGATTCAAATTCTAATATATTTGCCAATAGCTAATATGGTGAATTTAACTCTGAATAATAATAATAATCAATTCTGCTAAACATGAGCAGAAGATATACTCACTGGTTAGCAAAAACTGATTTTGATAATAAGGCTCCAAGCCATGTGCCAAAATAGATTGATATTTAACAACGCAATAGACTATTTTTCTACTATTTTTCTCTTGAGCTTGTCCCATTTACTATTCATTTGAGTGTTCTATGGTTCCTACGCATAGAAAAGTTTTCAAATCAAACACTCCATCAATATAATTTCCTCTTCAGAATTTGAAAGACCTGAAGAGAATCTGTTTCAGGAAAAAAATTTATTTTTTTATGTATAGCTACAGTTTCAATACTAATAACTATATTCATTCTAATATGTAGTGAAAATCTTTTATCACTAAATTGTGGTGACTGAAACATTTATTTCGTTTTAAAAAGCTATCGAGAAAAAAAATTGTATTCTACAAATTTAAGTATATTAGAGCACACTTTATTTGCATACGTATGTGTATATGCATGTATTTAATAAGAACCGTTCAAACGTTTGCATATTTTGCTCTCTTTTTTCATTCTTGTTGGTAACGGAAACTAAAATCTTTAAATATTTTAGCTTTTGATCAACATCTTTAAAGAGATCCATCTTTATTTTAGGCAAAATAGTAGTTTGCTGCCCCCTTAACTTTTCGTGGCCGCGGTAGCCGAGTGGTATAGGTATCGGATCGTGGCTTGCATTGTCACGAGTTCGAGCACGGTACCACTAAAGACCCACCGTGTAGGGCAGCGGTGCACTATTACTCATTCAATAATGAAATAATTATATTGGATCAAGCTATAAATCTTGTTAATTACACTACTACAAATTCTCAGTTTATTAAAATATTTATTTTTTAATGTATACATAGTCATAAAGTATTATATGCCTTCATTCTTTTAGACACTTACATAAATTAAATGTGAATAAAATTTAAAACAATGTGATCCCGAAATAATATTAATTTCCATTTGAATTTACTTTTAAATGATAATGCAAAAAATCTCGATTCAAATTCTAAGGGGACAGAAAAAACTCAGTTTAAGTAATAGATTTGCACAGTTATTTAGAATCTGGAAATATATCCAAAACTATGGAATTTTAATTTCCTAATATTCATAAAATATATATCCATTGTTCGACAACAATCTTTAGCTTATTTGAACATGTATAGTTTATTTGAAAAAAATCTATATGTATCAGGAAAAAAAAACATGTTATTTCTTGATTTGTGCATTTCTCCCTCTGAACAATTATCTTATTCAAATTTTTCTTCCAACTTTATGGAAAGTACCGAAACAACCAACAGAACTCAAGTCATTATGAAGGTACGAGTTATTTCATAAAAGCACTGACCTCCATGTTTTGCACTGAGAAGCTATTTTTAAGATGTTAAAAGCCCTACTTTCGAATGCAAATGCGGAAATACATTGCGTAAAACGTTTTAGAAAATGCAGGAGCATGTTTTTGTTTCTTGGACAAAAAAAGAAGTTTTTGTTAATCGATAGTAAAATATTTTAAAGGGATCACAGTTGTGAGAAGAAGAAATATTTTACATATATTATATGTTTAGTCCTCGGAAATATATTTCTCACTAAAACGATTAACATGAATTAATTTTAAGCAAACCAATTAATTTATTCAATTTAAGTATGTTTATATGCTTTCTAGCTAGGTACATTCAAAATAAAAGGTGTAGAAAATTACAATGAATTTCAAAAAAGTTTCAACTGGTCTAAACACATTTACATATTAAATTTTAGAAAAAAACTTATTTTTGAAATAATTTTTTTAACTGTAAGTTTGAATTTTCTGAAAATTATGAAAAGTTATGAAGGGGGCTCTTAAGTGGTTCATAATAAAGTTGCATCCAACATAGCGTCTCTGATCATCCTCCTGTCATTAATGCTTTTATCCAATTTTAAGAGGTACGAAGTAAATAAATATGTCTTTTATTTTTAACATCCGTTTACAAAGTATGTCTCCTTTTACTAAATCGATGATGCTAAATATCTTTGTAACGTACTTTTTTCATGTATCTCCTACTATTTTTGAGATCAAAACCCTAAGTTCTAATTTATCCACAGAGTGGCACTGCAAGCAGTCTTTTTGTGTAGCACACAAGGTAACGTTTTATATTTCGTATCCTTTTTTATGAGGAACAATTTTTCATTTGTTGTCATTAAAAAAGCAAATCATAACTGAATTTTAATTTATAACTTTTTTCATAATTTTTCTATAATTAACAATTGAGGTTTTGGGAATTTGTAATAAATTATATCATTGTGTATTTCATTAATGTATAGACTAATTTGCCATATATTGGGAATAATATTTTTAATAATTATCTTCGTTCCTGGAAAATAAAGAATAAATGCGCAATAAATCTTAAATCAAACATAATAAATCATTGAATGATTTTAACACATTATAATTAATTTCCACTCATTATCTAATTATCCATACTTAAATGGAAAAAAATGCATTACAGATTTTTTTGATTTTATATTTGGCTACCGATAGTTATATTATTTTTTAATTCTTGTGAACGTCTTCTAAAATTGACGCTATATTTTAAGAAAAACCTTGATATTGAGCATGACTAACTGTTTTACTATTTATGATAGGTTGGATGTAAAATAAATGAATTCTTAAATTAAACAAGAGAACGAATTTTTATGAAAATTTGTCTGCATCACTATATGATGAATGAAATATATTAATGTATTAGGATGAAGAACATTTTTACCTGGAATGAGTAATGGGTTTGCTAGTTTAAAGAATATCTCACATGCATTACTTATTTAGAAAAGTATTGTTCTCAAGATAGCTTGTTAATTATAAATAAAGAAAAATAAATCTCCATTATTAATTTTAAATTAGAATCATAAATTACGGCTGGTTTAAATAAATACGAAATGCTTGCCAAAAACTTATCTTCGCAATTATTCTTTGAATAAAGATATCGCGTACTTGAAGATGATAATGAAATAAATAAAGTATACGTAAATCATACTATATAACATATACGTGAGTTATATTCCCAACTTAACAAGAACTAATCTTTAAAATAAAATACTTTTTGAGGTGAAAAAAGATTCACAGAGTTAAAGAAACAAATTTAAAACAAGTAACTCGTCTCCCTGACATCCACAAAATTTATACATAAATTGAAGAAAATTGCAAGGGGAAACTGAGAAAAAAGAATAAAATAGTAAAAACAAAATTGTTCAATGTATTTGTTCGAATGAAATCATCAAATCTTACACTCGTGAAATCAAAGGGGATTTAGGTCACCGAAGTGAAACAACAAGCAAGATAGTAACGAAAGATAAAAAGAAAAACAATAACATGAAACAGTCCAAAACAAGACGTTGCGATGTTCAGAATACACTGTCCACACTTGATGGACTTGGAAAATAGAACTATATATATTTTCTTTCATTCGGATTCTGTAGTAACTCTAGAAAGAATTAATGGAAAAAATTAAACATAATGTTGAATTTGCTTGGTATGCAAAAACAGAGAACAAAATATTAAAACTACTAAAGAAGGGAAAAATGTACGTAAAATAATTATCTCATTGTTCATTTCAGTGAAATAGAAATATTGTTTTCTCAAAAGAATTACAATGGGGACATTTTCTCCCTCTCTTGCTTTTATCAGCTTAAGTATATTTTGAATAATCTTATTTATATGAAAGTAATTTTTATATATATAATTGAAAGACTGAGCATTTTAGAATTTTAAGTGGTAGCACATTTAGAAGGAGTGTGCATCACTAACATTAAGAACATTAAATCGAAAAATAGTACATAAATTATTATTTTTATATTGTGTCTCCCTGTGTGATGATGAAGTTTATGTTTAGAAAGTTTTATAAAGATAAGATTGCACATCTGTGGTTTGAAAATATGACACAAAGAAATTAGAATCCACCTACTGAGTATAATATTTTAATATAAAGCAATAAAGGAAAGCAGTATGCATTACTTGAAATAGTATTTAATATTTCTGAAAACAATTCATTTATCAAATTGTATCAGTTTTTGACTTAAATGAGTAGAAGTCAAAATACACTTATATTTGCACAATACACACACATGAGTACCTAAACAACCACATACAAAAGCTGATTTTTGTAAAAAGTACAACACCGTGAATGTATCATCAGAATTAAATGAAATAATACACACAAACTGCTTGTATTGGTACAAATAAATAAATAAATTTTCAAAGAAAAATATAATAATAAGTGTCCGAAATTAGTATTTGGTGAAGCTACCAAGTGTCACATCGTATGCTGGGCATGAAGTCAAACAGCGTTCAAATGTCTATTTCTGGAAGAGAAACTTGTGTTGTTTGTATGAGCACCCAAAGTTCTTCGTTTAAAACTGTAGGAATCGGATCACAGCAAGTTGACAACCAACCAAAGCCCACAGATCTTCAAAAGGTGACATATATAACGACTAAGCAAGTTAAGGAAGACGTTTCATGTGTTAGGCTGAAAAGAAGTCTCGAACATTCCGTGCAACATATGGACTAGTTCCATTCTGTACAAAGATAGCTCCATGGATATCTTGAAAGAAAGGATATGACTTCGGGTGCTAGCACTTTACGGATGTACCTGTTGTTATTCAGATTGCCCTCAATTCATAGCATCTAAGATTAAATCACACCCTAGACCATACTCTGGGTTATCGGCACTATGGAAAACAACGTTCATCGGAATGTCGCAAAACATGATTGCGGCCATCATGATTCCTCAAATTAAGGTGGTATTTGTCAGAAAAGACAACTTGTTGCCACTCAGTCTACCAGGCTTTGTGTTCATGAGCCTATTGCAGACGTGACCATTGATGGTATGATGTGAGGGGTATTCTGTATAAAGAAATTCTTGCACGCAGTCCACGTTGCAATAGACGTCTACGGATCGTCAAATTTGACGTTAATACACCTGTGTCAGTAGACAAATGAGCTTCCAACAGCTGTAGGAAGCTGAATAATATTTCACCGCCATGCGAACCAGATGCATATTGTCATGTTGATGTCTTTTGCGTAGTCCACTTCCAGGTTTTTGAGTTGTACAGTGCCCATTTGTCCATTTCTTCCCAAATCATATCACTACGGAATTGCTCCACTGCGCACGAACTGCTATTACGCGAAAGGAAAATCATCTTTCACAAAGGTCGATAATTCTAATCCGTTCGAACTACGTAATTTGATGAAAATCATCCCATTTCATCGTGGAGACATACTTAGGTTCCACTAAACGCGCGTTAGCCACTAACAAATAAATATGCACTATTTTCAACGTCCCGTAACAACACCCTCTATTTAAAAGTTTTCATCATCCGCTCACAACATGCATGTATGGTGGCTCAAAAATATTTATTACTTTGCTTAGCATCTGAAAATTAAGATTTTCTTGGAAGTTTCATTTCATTCGGATGATTCATTCATTCATGTCGTTGGTTTACAAACTTGGCTTATACGAGCAGCAGATTACATAAATGTAATATTTTTCATTATTGTCAATTAAAAAAAGTGTTCAGTGTTTCTCCTTTACAACAATATTTATCTATAATACTCAATATTTTTTAACAGGCGATATTCCATTTACTTAAAGGAGAGGAATATCTTATTACAATTGAAAAAAAAATTAGCACAGAAAGCAAGTAGATGTCAAAAGGAAATTTCGATTTTATTTTCATATTTTTTTCCTACTTTCATAATATAATATTTCTAAATTCATAATATAATATTTTTGAATTACAAAATGAACCGATTTATTTGTTCAATATTTGATACATGAGAAGAAATAATTTAATTGAATCCCGTATTATATATATATATTTTAGTAAATTTCTATATTTGTTCTCATTTTGCGCAATATCTAAAATTTTAAGAAACAGTGAACAAATGAAATAAATAAGTCTCCGGTTCAAACTCAATCGACAGCTTGAGTATTATTTGATTTGATTATTTATATTTGAAAAGCCTTGTAAAAGGGAAAACAGTATGCCAGTAAGTACAAATACGGCCAGTTAAGAATACCAAAAAAATAGGGCTTAAATTGCATGATTTACAACGTTATTGTAAACATTTCTACATTGAAAATTACCTCTACTTTCAAAAAAAATTCTTGAGTACGAGATAAGTAATTTTACAACCAATAATAAACAAATAAATATTTAGGTAAGAAAATATTTTTTATGGAAGATTTAAATGTGAACTATCACTTTTGATTCTGTCAAACGTTTTAATTTTTAATTATTACTTATTTATTGAAAAAATAATTCAATTTTATTGATTTTACACATAAAATTATTTAATAGAAAGTAAATTTATATTTAAACCTCGTTATTAATTTTTTTCTGGGTTCAAATTTCTTTTATCATGGTCTTCATGATTTACATGCTAATTTTGTATGTAAAGAGTTAAATATTAGAATTTGAAATTAACAGTGACACAAAATATTGTCTTTAACAAGAAGAATTTGATCCGATTACCACATTAAATTTAATTTACAGTGATATATGTAATAACTAATATGATAAGAATATATTCATAAGGATTCATGATTAATATCCAAAACAATTAAATAGCATATAGTCTATACCTTTCTTGGATAAAAGGAGTAGTATAGCTGTATTGTTGATATATATATATATATATATATATATATATATATATATATATATATATATATATATATATATATATATATATATATATGTATATATATATGTATATATATATATATATATATATATGTGTATATATATATATATATATATATATATATATATATATATATACATAACTCAACGTTCGGGTGTTATGCACTAATGAATATTTTTATAGAGAATAAAACATTGCATATGTATATTCTTTGCAATTGCTTAGTAAAAAATTAGCAATCAGTTTTAAAAATTAAATTTTCAAATGAGATTCAGGAAAGTTCAGGAATTAATTTTTATCCTAATGGAATCAACTTTTAAAACCATGGCATGCATGTAAAATAAATAAGAATTTATTTTAATGAAAAAAATTTCCATTTGAGTTTCTCGATTTGTTTAAAATTAGCTTTTATCATTGTAATTAAGCGCTACACTTAGGTATTAAGTGTTTTATTATTTTTAATAAATCGGAAATTATGTGATTTGCAAAAAGGAAATACATTATAGGAAACATTACAAATTTGCAATTCAAAATAAAGACATAAAAATTTGAAATTTGTGGAAACAATTATCAGAAAGCAATAAAGATAACGATGTATGTAATATTAATTTGAATTATAAAATATATAAATATAAATGAAGTATGCAGTGTTTATGTAATCATATGAAAACAGTTTCCCTGAAAAGAATTTACACTGATAGGGCCTAAATCTAACTCACACTCAAAATGTAAATAATTCATATACGGAAAAGAGAAAACACTACTGTAAATTTCACAGGAGATAGTAAATTTTTCATGAAATAAAAATTCGTAATGATTTGGAAATATAGCTACATATAAAATAATTTTAATAGAATATCTTAGGGTTTATCAGTTGCTTTAATGGGAACACATTTTTTTATTAGAATTTTCATATGTCGCTATAAAATAATATACTTATTTAAAACAAAAATATGGAAAAGAATATTATATTTGGAAGATAGTAAGTGAAACGTGATTTTCTCAGAATATATCTTATGTTATATTTATATTTACCATTTACTTATAACTTCGTACATTTTTGTGAATATTTTAAAAAAATATCTAACTGTGTTTTATTCTCAATGCTTTTAGCGCCTTAAAAATATTATTGATTCACGTTATAAGGAGTTGTCACTGGGAATACATGAATATCACATGGAGTTTCGAAGATATTAAAATACAGCGTTCCAAATATAAAATACTTCAACTTCCAATCTTTTCACTTTTTTTTGTTCTGTAGTTCCATTTTATCTTTTTTTCAGAATACGAAGCTTTTTATTTTTCAGGAATATTTCATACTTTAAAGTAGAATTTCTATGAATAACTGGGATATATGATTACTTATATAAAAACTCATGAAGAAAAAAACTTAACTTTTTATGTGTACGTATACTTCATGAGAAGTTAAATGTTTGCACAAAATGGGCATGCTATTAAATAATAAACCAAATACTTTTATAGAACTTTAAAAAAAATTAAATAATAATATTTTTAAGTGAGAACTGTTAACGTGATTGTTAAACAGTGACTGAACAATGCACTGTTAGAAAATAATTTAGAGAAAAAAATAATAGTTGAAATGTAAAAAGTTTGTTTTGGTTTTGGGAATATCACTTTAAACCTTAATATGTTATAGCGCAATTTTATTTTCCTCATGTATCATTTAATAGCCCATACAGTATAGTTTTCCTATTAGCATTGCTTTAGATACATAAGGGATATACTTCTTTCCTATCCTTTATTTAAAAATAGAACATAATTTTGTACTTCAAAAATTATTGTATAATATATTGTCATCCTATAAAAATGGTTCTGTTATTATTGTTTTATTTATAACATAAATTACACCATGAGTTTGTTTGATTTAAGCAAAACTGAAGATTTTAAACTTAAAACAAAATATTTACTGCATGACGAGGAAAATACATGAAAGAATACCTAGAAAATAACTCAAAATTCACATCCAATATAAGTGACTCCAAAGCTGCCTCCAAAAAGTGAATTCTGATTTAAGGAAGTAAGGCTAGTCCATACATCAAATATCGGTTTATAAATACCTAACAGAGCCGACAGTGGCGAATCGACAATTACAAAAATAAATGTTGATAAACGAGATTGTGTTGTATTTGAAGGTTGTCATTGGGGGCAAGAACGGACATGCGTCTAAGCGTGTGGATCAACACATCCACCTACATGGGGTTTTTTCCACTTCTGTTACCACATGAATATATGATATCCCCTTATATATGAGAGTCATTACTCATCGATCGTTTCCTAGTGATTGTCATTGACCCAACTGCACAGAAAGCATCTGCTTGCAATGATGCCAAACTATGAAGATATATGGTAAAGAATGCCACATGACTGTCTGCTCAGTCGAAAAAATTACACTTCTTTCTGTCGAATGATAGTCATCTTGTGCGAGTATGATAACATAGCGTGGAAGCAGGTACTTCATGCATGATATAAGGTATTCTTTATTTCGTATTCAAGGCACTATGAAAACACAACTATACATGGATGATGTGCCGCAACTTTTGTAACTAATCTTCCTTTCGAAGGTTGTTTAGCATATTTTATTTGCAAGTTAACACCCATCAACAAAGAATAAACAATTAGCATTGTATTCTGCTAGATGTGCGAGTGTCGTCATTGGAAAACTTTTTGGATGGGATACGGAATCGCTTGCATGATGTGCCACCACCTTGTTCAGAAGTCAAATTTAGGCAAACGGTTAATAGAGAATGGAAAACCAATATTTAAGACATGATTCGTCCATCTCTATAACTACATGCAATGTTTCGTTCATCGCCATTCGCTGTGGCACATCAGTTTACTGAGCTGACTTTGTGCTCGCTTTGGTTTACGAATATTTTAATAAAGAAACAACCGTTATTGTTTGTTGCTATTTATAGATTTTCTTAATTGTTAGCCACTTTCTTTTTGAATCGTTTTTACTGCTCTCATTCTGATAACTCATTTTTATTGTTTCACTTGATAATTTCGATTTTACATAGCATATATCTAAAAGGAAATACATGCTTACATTTTATTAAACGTATGCGTAACACATAACTCATAATTACTTTATTTATAGATGTTTTATAAGTTTTCTGTTTATTTTTCTTCCAAAGAATTAATTGTGGAACATTAATTTTGGAATTATATATGCTTACGAAATGGTTATATACATTCAGTTATTCGAAATATTTCCACATTCTTAGAAATATTTTTACAAATAATTTAAGTAATATCCTACAAGTTGCTTTTTAGAATTATGTTTTAGTCATACAACATATAATATAATTTGAAAAAAAAATTAAAAATATTGAGAAACTTTTTCTGTCTTTTTAAGCATGTAGACGGTAACTGGTGTTTAGAAGAAAAATAAAATTAAAAAAAACGCAAACCATTCATGAGTTCAGTCATCTTTTCATCAGTTTTAATAACTGATTGCTGAATTGATTAAGTGCTTTTGGTTTCAATACAAATTTAAAAAAGAATATCACCCACACTCAAAGTTTTAAATTCACGATCGATAGACACTTATTTAATGATCATATTTATGCGAATTTCTTTCTAAATCTATTTTTGTTTACTATCAAAATATTCAACTATTTTAACGTTGGTTTATATAATAGAAAAAATTGAAAGCTTTTTAATTCAGTGACTACGTGAATTTATATTTAAATATGTTTTCAAATGCAAATTGAGTTCATTTTAAATAAACTTTTTTATTCATATTATTGCAAAAAGTTACAAAATATCGTTTTTCATTGGAACGTGAAGTTAAATAATATGCAATGCTAGCAGCATTCTTTCTCGGATATTGATTTCCTCAAAATTACAAATTATTTTATAACAATTGGTAAAATTCCTTATTTTCTACTTATTATGTTTCTAATAAATAAATAAATTATTTGTCTCAAGTAAATAAATTACGCAATCAATTCTGTGATATACAATTTTAAAAATAACAATACGATATATACAAAGGAACCAATGAAGAGCTTTAAGTGTGAACACACAAGTAAGAAAAGAAAATGTTTTAATTTGGTTATTCAGAACGAAATAATCGAAAACATATTTAAAACAAAGAATTAAAATTGTTGTATTCAAAGAACTGTGAGCATACAGAATTCAAGCAAAGCACATTCTTTCGAACAAGATCATTAAAACTCGCTCACGTAAAACTGAAATATATTTTGGCTACAGAAATAAAAGATACCAAGGAAACAGTGGCAGATAAGATAAAACAGAATGACATCAGAAGACAGAAATGCTGCGTAATGTTCAAGAATCATTGCCCAAATTCAATGAAAAGGAACCTCTTTCTATGAAAGAATTTTCCAGTTGCAGAATAAAGAAGCACTGAATATAAACTTGATGTGTAAACAACTGTAACGTTAAATGGGAGAAAACAAAGCATTAATATGAACGCATAAAAGCTTTATTTCAACAATAGTTGTTGATATTGTATATAGAGAGACACACAAAGGAATATAATTGAATACATTTCTAACTGCCAAGAATTTACTTAATTTTTGCATAAAAAAATTAGTTTTTATTTAAATGGATTTTTTAAATATTATAAAACTAATATCTTTAATTTTTTTCACTTGTATTTTTATCATTAACGAAATATAAGATTAGCCCTTATATATAAAAATTTTTATTTTTATATAAATATTTCCTTTCTAAAAATAAACCGAAAACACACTTTACCTTAAATTCGTAATTAAGCAATATCAAATTTGTAATTAAGATAAATTGATTTTTCTGCCGCCTATCTTAAATTATACCCTATTAAGTATTTATAAATAACATTGGAAAAAAAATTCAAAATTATAGTCAGCGTTTTAAGGCAATTATAAAGTAGTCTTTTTATTTCATATTCAAATTTGTTCCATTTTTAACATGATTAAATATTTGATATTTGCTTCAAAATTTCTAAATATTTTACTTCGTTTCTTATGTATTTTTCGATTTCCTATAATTTATTTATAAACATGATTAATATGTACGTAAATTTGGAGAATGTCATTTTAGAAAATGACATCTATATAGTAATCCTCCATTTCAAAATATTTTAAAGCCTTCTATATACAATCATAACCGGAAACATATACTGTTAAGTAGAGAATAGAGTAATATATTGAACATTCAGATCTCCTGGTTTGTTTAGTTAATTAAAATAACACTTTATTGCGTTCGGAAAAAATATATTCTATATTTTTTTTTTTCAATTTCCATATATCTTTGAAAAAGTGTATGCACTTGCTTATAATATCAGATAAACAAATTGAAAACTTGTACTTATTGCAATATTTTTATAAACATTTTTATATACGTAGAAAACCGTCGGAATATATGGATTTTATTATTTATTCATTTAATTCAATGTGAGCTGCATACATCGACAGTACTTTATGAAAGTAAATAAATACATTGCACGCGTATATATATATATATATGAAAGAAATATGTATTATATATCAAAAACAAGAAATAATAGATAATGAACATAATAAGAAATAGCGTAATAAAAATATAAAAGCTGAACATGAAGAACATTGTTCATCATATTCAGCTATATATATATATATATATATATATATATATATATATATATATATATATATATATATATATATATATATATATATATATATATATATATATATATATATATATATATATGTATGTATGTATATATATGTATATATATATATATATGTATGTATATATATGTATATATATATATGTATGTATATATATGTATATATATGTATATATATATATATGTATATATATATATATATATGTATATATATATGTATATATATATATATATGGATATATATATATATATATCAATATATATCAATATATATATATATTTATATATATATATATATATATATATATATATATATATATATATATTTATATATATATATATATATATATATTTATATATATATATATATATATATATATATATATTTATATATATATATATATATATATATATATATATATATATATATATATATATATATATATTCGCGTTTCCCATCTCAAACTACACAAGAAGGAATCATAAATCCAGAAACAAGGGCAACAATAAAAATTACACACATAATGGAACTTTACTGGTGATTTATTATTTATAACTTGGAAATATTGTTTGAATGAGAGTCATTCGATACGCATTGATTAATTAATCATAGAAATGGTTTCTGGAAGAAAAACCATTACAAATTTACAAAGGTTCATGAGTAACAAATAACCAACGATTATATATTGTGTGAGGTATAAGAGGTGGTTTGCAGATGGATTTAAACGAAATATAAAACTAATTGTAGGGATATTTTAAAAGGGGTTGAAATTTTCAAATAGTAATGATTATTCTGGTTATACTAGTTACAAAATTGTTTTTTCAAGAATTAATTTTCTTCCATACGCTTAGTTTAAATCTATAAGGTTTTAGTACTCTTGATACTTCTGCATAAAGGAAAATGCATACGTTATTTATGAGTACTCAGAAAAATCATACAAATACTTATTTTATATTAAATATGTGTGTTGTACCATTCTCCTACAACTACAGTAGTAATTTTAATTTCAATACTTCCGCAAACGTGTTTTGGTTGATTATCAACCCAGTGATAATACTACGGACTGATTGTAGTTTTTAAAGGTGTTAGTAATTGCTCAAAACAATTAAGACGATTGATTCTCCCGCAGGCTGTAAAATGTGTTACATGTGTGTAATCCGTTTTTTTAAATTTTATTTTCGCCCCACAATTTGAAATGTATCGTCAATTTGTAGAGATTTATGATGAAAATATAATGAGTGATGAAACGGTGAGAAAGTGGGTTCGACAATTCAATAATGCATGAACCAAATGTTCATCACGGAGCGGATACTCTTCTGTAATTTATACATGATTCACAATAAGATTGCTTTGAAATGAGTTTCCACAAATTTCATAAAAATTCACTGATGGCATCATTTTAAAAAGGTGTGCACAAGTTGATTTCCAAATAAGCAAAATACCTGAATAATGGTGGTAACTAATAAAGAAAAGTAGTTTCCGGCATAAATTTTGTTTTGTAAAAATATTTTTTATGCAGTTTTTACCAATACAAAATAATTAATTTCCGTCTTGCCTTGTAAGTACTGCATCATGTGTATTTCATGTACAATATTGTAAATTTGCCGCTACATAAATGGCATATATGTATATGGAAAGATCAAATACAGCAAAGTGAGATTTTTTAAATTATTTTTTCAATGCTGCATTATTTTAATTTTAATATTAAAATGAGAAGTCAAGAATAAAAATGAAATAGCCATACATTATATATGTGCTAATTAAAGTGCTTATAATATCATTTTTTTTCATAAAATCATCAAAAAGTTAAGGTACATACATATTTATGAAACTCTATAATGTCATTAAGGAAAAAAATATATTAGCTTAACATTATCACCACATGAATTCCCAATTAAATTATTCATGTTTCCAAGTAAAATAGGCTGGTACATGACACATTTATACATTTAAAAGACGTATTTACTTATAATTTATTTATTCTTAAATCGATTTCTACCAAACTGTACAAAGCAGTGTTTCCCGTTTACAAGTTTCCGTTATCGAACTGTAGAAGAAAACTGCGAGAAAACACTGAATAAAAGGTTGAGAGGATCGAAATTTGATGGAGCAATTTAAGCTGCTAAAATGCAGCAGATAACTTTCGTTAACATAAAAGGATACTTAAACAGCATTATTTACGATTATTGATAAAATTATTTTGAAAAGTTGCAGGATCACAGGTTTTATAAAGGATTATTCTGTTGTTTCGCACAGTCGAATAAATCACTTTGTATCTAAATGTTTTTGTTTTATTTTATGTATTAAAATTACTTAAAGTAGTATTTGTGTTCCTATTTTATTTTTAAACAAAGTAGCATAAGGTATAATATTGACATTGTTGCAATTTCGTAGTTGGAATCACCGAGTAGCGGGTTCAAGTCGTAGTGTTATTGAAGCACATGCCGTTTGAGAGAGCTGACGTAAATCTATCGAGGCTCAAAGACTTTCCATTAACATACTGTGGTAACATAGAAATGGTGTATCAGTTCAGTTGCGTGTCTCTGGTCACTTGACATTAATTTGAAAACATACGAGGTTTTTCATCAATAACTCTTGTATCGATTTAAATTACAGCGTAAATAAACCCACCATCATTCACTTAAATTTCAAATTAGGTTATTCAACATAAATTTACAAATAACATAATTCCACATTTTTGTATTCCGTATCGTATTTTTATACTATATTAAATATTACATTTATATTACACAGCTTTGAAACTTTTAGTTTTCAGAATGAAAAATTGAATTGTGCGCTTAATAAAATCACAATTCAGAAATTACTTACCAATCGTTAGCTGAAACAGTATACCTTACTCTGCAGAAAATATTTATACAAAAATATTTGCTAACTATGCCTAACATAAAAGAAAATACCACTTTATCATGATTGTTTTAAAAATTTACTTGGATGTTATCAAAATTAAACAGTTATAGCTCCCGAAATTAATTATTAAGGCGTGATTTCCTGTATTTGATTTCAAAACGATTGGTGGGTTATGGTCAATCCGGTTCATAAACTTTTTGCCGTTGATTAATAACGTTTTAGTTTCTTAACATTGCAAAAGTAATAACCACATATTATTTTCCTTTTAACCTTAAAATTTATTTTTTCCCTCACCAACTTCCAATCGATTTTGAGGATTTGTGCTCCTTTATTCCTTTTAGAATTAGGTTTCTTGAGTTCCATTTGTTTTAATCCTCCTTGTGCTTATCCTGTTTTGTCACTCCCCTTAGATTTAGTCTTCTTTGAATTACTTTTTATATTTTTCCGGTTTAGTCCTTCACTTACATTGAAACTTCATGGATTTGATTTTTGGTAACAATTTGATTTTATCCAAACTATATTCGTAACTTCCAAATCCGTTTTTGTTATGTTCTTGTAAAAATGGATTACCTCTTGAAAGCCTAGTTGTTGTAGTCTGTGCAACCAATATTTACTTTTATTCCCCTCAACTCTCTTGCTGCGTATCCCGCGATTTCCACGGGCAGAATACAAAGAGCAAATGTAGTAATACCCAGTGAGAGCGGTACAAATTTTTGTGTGGTCTTAATTTAGAAATATGTACTAGTTCCGCTGTCAAATCCATTTGTAATATTAAATATTTCAACATAATTTTGTATCAGAAACAATTGAGTATGATCTCTAGCAAACTACATTTTACTGTTAGACTTTAGGTTGATAAGAAACAAGAATATTAAAAGCATTATGTTTTCGTAAATTTATATGACTAGAAGTTATAAAATTTAGTAATATTGTTTTATTACCTTACACAACTATTTTTAGTAAAATATATCATGATTCTCACATTAGACTAATGATTAAAAATGCATCCTGACGTACTCATATTTGAGTTTTTAAAAATACAAGTATACATACGAAAAGAGTGGATAATTTACTTAAAACATACTCCAATATTTTTATGTGAAAAAATATAACATCATATGTCGTCGGTATTCATGGACAAGGATGAACAGATTAAGACAAGTGACGGATTTGGTTAAATACATCTAAAATTAATGAACTGATTTTTGGAAATTTGGTTTGTACATAATATTGATGTATTACAAAAAAAAATAAACTCAACAGTTATGGTAAGCACGCATGACCTTGCTCATTGGTGGTGGAAGGGTGAATCAGCGGCCGCAGAATAAAACAAAAGAAATTACTTAATATGAGAGAGAGATATCTCTCTCGCCCTTACAGATACACATGTATCGCCTCGTTATCTTATTTTGGAAATGTGTTCATTTTGTATTGTGTGAGTTGTCATACCCATTGGTCGCAATCGTTCAGCTACGTAGTTTTCAGTCATTGGGTGGTTTAAAGAAGGGGAGATTCGAGTTGCAATTGCTCTCCCCAGAGTTTCCTATGCATGTTTTTGAACTGAGGTCCCGAAATCTGGCTGGACAATGCGTCCAGCGATTGTGCTATTTTTCTAGAAATTCATCGACCAGATGAACTCTATGGAACTTCGCATTGCCATCCATTAAAACGAAATCAGAACCAAACGCATACCTTAAAAAGATGAACATAGGTTACTAAAACCTCATCTTTATACCTCAGAGCAATCGCACTGCAAATTTCAAATGCATGGAGGTGTATGCTGCTATCCAAATTGATGTCTGCTTATACCATTAAGACTTCGCTGCTGTAACGGTCGATTTCTCTAATATTGGATAACAATTCGCGGATGTCTGGTTCTCTCCGTATAAAAGTACGACCAAAATCACTTAGTTAGTCTGAAGTGGGCTGATCAGTGAAGAGAATGGTCCCTCCAATGAGCCACGCTCTAATATATCTATGATTTATGCGCCATTTTAAATTAACTTTCGTATTCACAGAATTTATTGGAGTGTAAACAATATGTTTTCTTGCAAACAAGCCTATCTCCGAGGGTTTGGAAACAGTCATCCGCTTTAATTTCAGGTTCCTGAGGCCCAAGAAGCTCGTGAGAAAGATGATAAGCTCTAGTATCCCTGATTTGATACGCTATGGTGATGTTCTCTGTTCATCCTGGGTGTTAGGTGAACTACCACTACTTTCGTTTGACGGATTTGGTATCCTGAAACAATTTTGATAAGTTGAACACGAAGCTGAAATTTAAATTCAATTCTCTAATAATTTGGATTTGAGCCTATCTTTCTTCTACTCATAATCTGTCATTCATTCTGTCACCTAAGAATTAGTGGTTACTTATTTGTACGGTTTAAATTTTAATTTAACCGATGACTGCAAAAAAAACAAGAAATGTGGCGATATGTTCTAGTGAACTAAAATAAGATTTGGCCATGTGTGTTTATAAATCTTGTTCCTCCACTTGCTCCGTCAAAGAAAAAAAAAACTCGTATACTCATGCGTATTCGATGTATAAGTTATGAATCTTTGTTGCAAGGCAGTATTTCTACCTTTCGTTCATTTATTTTCATGATAATCAACAAAATATGAAAATTACTTTAATTTTGAACATCATTGTATTTAACTTCACGAGTTCAAAAATTATTATTTATGACAGGGATTGTCAAACTCGTGGCCCGCGGGCTGATAACGAGCATATTTGTGGTCTTATCATTATATTGGCACATAATAATACGTTATAAAATATCAACATTTCATCCTCAATAGTAAACTTATTTGCAGAGAAGAAATTTTTATAGAGTCATATAAACACACACATATAGAGAAATATATAGTGAGATATAAAGATTGAATTTTTCTTGTTCTTTTATGTAAAGAGTGTTTTTTTCCAGGTATAGAAGTTTAATTTGGCATTACTTTCCAAGATGTCGACCGATTTAACAGCTGTCAAGTGTTTTTTTCTCAGTTTGGTTTGACAATTCATCAAAACGATCATCAAGCAAGGCGTACATTCGTCGAATGGGCCCAAAACGAGATTGCTGTTGTTCCCGATTTTCATAAGCGAATTTTGTTTAGTGATGAAGCGCACTTCTGGTTGAATGGCTACGTCAACAAACAAAACTGCCGCATTTGGAGTGAAGATTATCCACAAGTGTATGTCGAAACACCGTTACATCCAGAAAAACTGACTGTTTGGTGCGCTTTATGGGCTGGTGGAATCATTGGTCCGTACTTCTTCAAAAACGATGAAGGCCACAACTTTACAGTCAACGGTGATCGGTATAGAGCCATGATTACTAACTTTTTCATTCCTGAATTGAACAATCATGATTTCCAGGAGCTGTGGTTCTAACAAGACAGCGCAAACATGTCACACAGCTCGTGCCACAATCGATTTATTAAAAGACACGTTTATCGACCGCCTAATTTCACGTTTTGGACCTGTGAATTGGCTTCCAAGATCTTGTATTTTAACACCGCTAGACTATTTTCTGTGGGGCTATGTAAAGTCATTGGTCTATGTGGATAAGCCACAAACGCTTGACCATTTGGAAGACAACATTCGCTGTGTTATTGCCGATATACGGCCACAAATGTTGAAAAAAGTCATCGAAAATTGGACGTCTAGATTGGACTACATCGGAGCCAGCCGTGACAGTCATATGCCTGAAATCATATTTAAAACTTAATGCCACCTGATTTTTTTTTATTCGAAAGATAGTATAATCTTTCGAATAAAAAAAATCATGTCAATCGAATAATACATCGTTGTTTTATTGCAATTTAAAGTTCTATACCTCTAAAAAACATCCTTTATGTGTATTTCAATGTATTATTCTAAATAAACCAAATGATCTATGAATAATGATTTTTTTGTGGTCCACGTAAAGATAAACGTTTTTCTTTGCCCAAATTAGCTTTCGAGTTTGACACCCTTGATCAACGAGAATAGCCATATATTTTATTAAAAATTTGAAAACACTTGGTTTTCTTAGAGCATGCAATTAATTCAGACATCACGTTAATCTGTATAAAAACTGCCAGCTGTTAAAAGGAGAAATAATGGCTATCTGTTCAATATACCTATAAGTACAAAAATGTGCCTTACATTTGTTTAAAATCTACTTCCCACCAATATTTTGATATCTGAAATTCAGAACATACCTCTATCATATAATGTTCTAGCAAAACATTGTCACAACTCTTGAACAGTTACTTGCATATTTTATTATGTTTGTCAACGATCTAATGAAACACAAATGAAATTTCACAATTATTGCAAACACTTATTAAAAAAAAATTCAAATTCTATTAGTCAAATTATTCAAAACATATTAATTCAAATGCTATTAGTATTAGCCTTTTCAAATGCTATTAATAAAATTCAGAATAACATTAATGCTAATGTAAGCAAAAATTCATTCATGACACATTATTTTTTTTCTACAATTAAAATATTCCTTTTTCCTTTGAAGGTTTGTTTCTTAGAAATATATAACGTATATTTGTACCACGAAAGTCGAATTATCTTAGTTATTTTAATCTTCCATGTATATAGAATCATTCTACTGATGGTTATTACGAAAGAGTATATCTATCAGTAAGAAAAAAAAACCCATCATCAAAATTATTCAAGCGAATAAATAAAAAAAAAGAAAAACAAATCATTGCGATTTAACGTTTCTTACAGCAAGGTGTGATACTTTTTTTAAAAATTTTTTGAAAGTTAATTAAAGCTTTTTGAATATATGTTCTATTTCTAAATAGTGTCACATTTCATTTTGATTTTTCTTTATATAATCCGATGGAATTTCTAAGTTGTTTATTTTCTGCTCTTACATTGTTTCCCCTTTTTTCGTTATCACAAGTATTCGAAAATGAAAGCTATTTTCTTTCCCGTATATTTTATTAAAATTGACGTTTTATACGTTTTGAAAATTTTATATTTTATTTACTTGTCTTGTCAAAAGTTCTTCATTTTTTTGCATAAAAGGATGTAAGAAACACATGAAGCATTACTAGCTCAAAAGCAAAATTCTCTTGTTCAGAATGAAATGTTTTGATTTAAAAATTTATGTAAAATATATGGCCTGATGAAATATTCAAGGTTAAATAGCTTCAATCCTATTGTTGTAAAGGGTATATGTGAGACATTGCATAAATTGATCCTGGGAATTTTTAAAACATTTTCCTATGCACTGAAGAAAATTGAACGCACAAAAGAGCCAATTTATCAAAATAAAAATCCTGCAATTTTTCAGAAAGATGAATATACGTGTGATAAAAATACACATGGCAATTTTTCATTTAGACAAAGTTTGGCGGTCCATAGGCTTTAGCACATGGGTTGGCAACGTGTGGTACAAATTTCTTTGGCACTTTACACTACTCTCCAAATTTGTCAATTTTTGAAAGGTTGATAACTTTTAAAAGTAGGTTACATATAAGACTAACATCTCCAGAATTATTTAGAGCAGTATTTTGCGCAAACGACTACATTGAGTGACAGAGTATTAACTTCGCTGTATATATTCAGCTACTTGACGGCTTTCAGCGACAGACCTCGTAATTTTAAACATGTTCAAGTCACGAGGACGACACTTGAGCTGGAAACCACTCTCCTAACTTCTACACCACACCAATAGAAGGACGTTTAAGCTCATGACAGATAAAACATTCGTACACTGCAAGTCTTCAGCGGTACTAAACTCGAACTCATGACACACTGGCCGTGAATCCTTTATTTTGAGCAAAAATCTAGAAGGTGACTAACGATCGATAGACAGCTATTTTAGGTTAATGGATGTATTACTGGATATATTTAATTGTTTGAATGCTTTGCTTTCTGATTTTGATTCTGTATAGCAATGAGAATAAATGTTTCCTCCTGTGCAAAATATTTTGAGTCTGTAAAGAAATTGTTTAACAACTAATTGTTCAAATTCATGCCAAATAGTAGGACACAAATTAAGGTATTCGACTACGTTCGGAACCGTGATTCTGCAAAAGCGTATAAACGGATAATACTTATGATATTTAGTGTCATTTAGATTACAAAATGTGTATAAAATTGTTTTAAGAATAGCATTACAATAAAAAAAAATATTTAAGTACAATATTTTGACAAAAAATGAACATAGAATGACCCATTTTCAAAATATTCTCTTTTTGTGAAAAATGCTTCTATTATAATAATATTCTGCCTGTATATATCTCAAAACTCTGTATAGAGGCTCAACTAGAATGTTTGAAAAATATAACTTAGAAGTTGGTTTATTCATGTTTTACGACAACAGAGGGGATAAATTTTAAGAAGAAATGCCCATAATTATTTCAATTGGATGTAACTCTGAAAGTAATGTGAATATTTCAAAAATCATACTTGAGCCTCTGTACAGAGGTCTGAGCTGCACACAGGCAATATATTATTATAACAGACGCATTTTCCGCAAAAGGAGAACATTTTTTAAAAAAAATTATTCTAAGTTAATTTTTTGCTGAACTATTATAATTAAATATTTTTTTGTCAAAATGTCCTTAAAACAATTTTATACATGTATTCTAATTTAAGTGACACTAAATATCGTGAAAAATATTCATTTATGCGCTTTTTTTTAAATCCACGGTTCCAAAAGTAGTGGGATACCTTAAACCCCTGATATTGCGTTATGAAGTAAATGACGTAATACCAGGGTGTGATACCATACTTTTTATTCAACTACTATGTAGAAGATGAAAACATAATATGTTACGTTATTTCTTATTTTAATAAATAAGTTTGAATAGATACATAATATATATACAATGTCGTTTTTTATTTATATTGAAGGGTTAATTATACTTCATGTTATAAACTTTTATGTTAGTAAATACTTTTAAATGATGGAAAATTCATAACTAACTAAATATAATTAACTTCTAAATCTGTATTTTTTACCCCTATTTCCTAACAATCTATGAATTGTCGGGGGGAACTTTTTTTTTCTAAAACTTCCTACAGTGTGGCAGATGAGTTTTACACGCCACAGGGTTGCTGACACTACTTTTATCCAACATTCTTTCACTACCTATTTCAGCTAAGGTGCAAATACTGTATTAACTACTATACTATTTCGTCACCCCATTTTTTACTGACGAAATAAATATGAATCGCTTGGTACAGTATCCGTGCCACAGCGAAGTTAAAATTAAAAATTGAGATAAAACGTGTGTTCTTTCCATTTCGTAGAAAACATTTCAACTTCCAAGCATACATCTCTAGATCTGCAAAAAAACTTTTTTAAAAAAAGAAATAGAATTGAATCCACCCATTTTAAAATAATCTAACATGGATACCTAAACTGAAAATTGCATTAATGTTTAAAAAGTAGTATGGCTTTTGTTGTGTTTATGCAACATATAAATTGCTTTTATGAACAATGTATAATATTGTATAAATATTTAATTGTTTACATTAATTAAAAAATTTAAAAAAAAAACATTTTTTTCCCATTTTAACCGATCTAGTATTTTAGCAGACAATTTTTGAAATAAGGGTCTTTTTAACCGAAATGAAAAGGAAACAATACTTGTTCTTATAAACTTGAAAACAGTATCAAATAATTGTTTAATCAATGGAATAGTTTAACTGGAAAAATATAATATGATGCAACAAAAATGAATCACACAGTAATCTTGCAAGAGTAAATGAATACTCACGTCACCCTGCTCAGCAACACGAGGGCTTTTGGCGACGTACCTCATGATTTTGAACCATGGTCAAGTGGCAACATCTGAGATGGCACATCACACAAACGGGATGACGTTTGAGTTCTGGAAATATTGGATTGACATCGCGCCCCTACACGACGTGGCTTTAGTGGTACTGGAATTGAACTCTTGGCATGCCAGCCACGATCCAATCTCTTTACCACTCGGCTACCACGGCCCATAATAACCTAGGTTTGTACTGCAAAAAAATGCATCGATAATATGTCTTAATAGCAATAAAAAGCTTGAAAAGTAGAATAAATTAATTTACTTTTGAGCTCATATAAGTATTAATTAACGTAACAATTTTTTAAAAAAAAAAAAAAAATAACACTTTTCATAGTTACATATATTTGAGTGTATATATGCATGTATAATCCTTTTTAACTGCATTGCTAATTACACCCGTTTTGACTCTGTGTCAGAGGTTGCTAGGTTTCATTATATTATTTAGATATGTTTTTTGTTTAATGCTTTGACAGCTCGAAAATGCTACGATCTAGAAACTGTACTTCAGAAAAGGAAATAGTACCCATAAAGCTATCTTAATGCCACATTACTACACTTAGTCAATAACTGTTCTGGAGATAATAAAGGTCTTTGTGATTTGATCTACAAGAGCCCTTTTTTTCTTCTCTTATGTTTGAAGGGGTTTTATTCGAAGATTCTTATTGTGAGATTCTATTTTATTTAGTTTGTATTTTCACTTAAATTTCATACAGTATGTTGTACTGAATGAAATATAAGATCATTTTGCAAAAAGTGAGAGTAAAAAAAAAGTAAGTGGTTCCATTTACTAAAGGAAAAAAAAATACTGTAAGAAATCTCACCACTAAGTGAAAATTCGGTTCTGTGATCATGAAAAAAAGGAATATTAGTTTTTCATTGTTTCATGTAGAAAGATCGTACTGATAAAAGAAAAGACGTAGACGATTCTTGAATTTTTTTAAATGTTTCAATTGTTTATGGCCAATCCTTATTAGTGAAGTTCTTTCATCAGAACAGCAAAAATGCTATGATATCCATTTTTGCAATGTACCGATGCGTACTTAAACTTATGAAAAATGAATGGGTGTAAAAAAATGATGGAATTATTCAAGTTACATAAATTTCTGGCGTTACAGCACTATATCGGTATCGCAAAAAAATCAAGCAAACAATATTAAAAAGTTGCAGTTAATGTTCTAACATAAGAAATGAAGAAAATGTGCAGGCTACCAGCAATACACTTATGCAGTATCAAGTGAAATAAATATTACATACTAGCTGCATGGACCGGCGTTGCTCGGGCTTTCTCTACTTTTATAAATTTTCCCTTTCCTTCATAAAATCAGCAATTCTAATACTCTTTTTCAAAATGATTTCCACCCCCACCCCCTTCCTCTGCTTAGCCCGGCATTGCTTGGGCTTTTACCGAGGGTATAACTTAAAATTAACTGTTTCCAATTTTTTTTAAAAAATAAAATACTATAAAAAATTAAAATTTATTTAAGTAATTCCCAGTTGAATAAAAATGTTACTTAGTCTTCTATTTTTTAAAAATATTAAAACTACCGTTTTTTACTAATTTTCATACTACTTATTATTTCACTTTCTTGAAAGGTTTAGAATTATGCATTGGCAGACTTGTAAGACCTTCGATATACATCCAGTATTAATTTTACTGTAGATTTGTTATTGTTTTATAATATCCCTAATATTCACCTTTCTTCAAGTTTAGTGAAATGGGCGTCCTACTCTTGGCCTTTTTCAACTAAATTTGTTTTGTATTTCGATATTATCTTTTGAACTGTGAATTTTTTTTCAATATTTTTGAGCCACTATAAATAGCATTTAAATTTTAAATTATCGCCTTGCTTAGTGGAAACTATTATTATAGATTTGCATTCAAATGGGTGAGTGAGTGAGTTAATATTAACGTCGCACTGTTCAGCTACACGAGGGCTTTTGGCGACGGACCACGTAATTTTGAACCATGATCAAGTGACGCGCATTCAAATGGGAGAATCGATCTTAAGTTGAATTTAGGACATTTATTGAGTGTGAGGACCTGTTAATATTTAACTATCCAAGTATGGTTTTTTCTCAAGTTCTGTAAATCGAAAAGTACAGCGAATCTTTGAATTCCGTGTAAGTGACTTTAAATTACCATAACTGAAAACTATGTAGCATGATTTAAAAAACAGTGAAAAGACTCTTCTGAAAAGCGGCGTAAATCGTATCTTGGTTAAAAATACATACTTTTTCAACTCGACTGATTTGAGACGTAATCGTTTTTGCAAGAATTTTTAAGGAATAATTGTCTGTTTTGTCTTTAGAATTTCAGCGAATTTTTACTTTAATTAATATTGCGCAGTCCGTAAATATTAAGATTTAAAATTTGGCGAACGTAACACATACTCGAACATTTATAAAATCGTAAGCAAATAAACAATGTTCTTTTTTCGATTAAACTAGTATAAATAATTTATATCTGGAAGTGTGATACGTTAATATTACTTTTTGTTGTATTTATTTTATGTTAAAATTGTAATCAGCCTCACACTCCACCTGTTCAAGCTTTCGCAGTTCACGGCCCCTGGCGTAGAAAAAACAAAATGCAAAGATTTGTTTCACACATAAAATATAGATATTTGCTATCGCGGGCTTTTTTTCAGATGGCATAATTTTTTCCTACTTACTTGGTAATTGTTATATTTTGGACCTTTCACACAATATCTTTATAAATTATAGCCTATGTGTTATTCTGATGTATAAGCTATACCATTGTAAAGTGTCTTTAAAATTCATTCAGTTGTTTTTGCGTGAAAGAGTCTCCCAAACATCCTCACAAACTTTCACGTTCGTAATATATATATATCCTGATAAAATGCCGAGAAAATTAGTGTTTATATGATATTAAAAATTTTTATTTTCATAATTTTTACTATCGAGGTATTTGTATAGCACGGTATTCTTACAACTAGGAGATGCTCTTGAGCTTCCCGATATACATGATTAAATAATGTTGGATTTCTCTCAGAGAAATTTCTACTGGTGCGCCATATAGGTATTTAAACATAAGAATTCATGTTAAATTGAGTCATATTTAAAAACAACAATGGACAGTGCTTAATTGCAAGCAGAAAAATGTGTCATAATTTTTTTTTAATTTCACAAACATAAATACATTAATTACGCTTGTTAACATTTCAATACTGAATTTTTCCCCAGCAATGACTTTGAGCTCTACGTTTCTTATTAGAAATACACTGCTGGACAATTGCTAAGGACGGATAACACTATCATCCATAGCAACCACAAAATAAAAGGAAGCAAAATGTGGAAAATTAGAATAAGTGCGGGATATTAGTAAGAAGAAGTATGAGTATGCAATTTTTTTTCCACGTCTGTCCATCACGTGGCAGCGTTCATAAGAGCTTTAAATGTTTTGACGCGTGTGGACAGTTGTTGTTTCAAGTCAAAGTTTTACAGAGAAGATTTGATAGACGAACTTAAAATTTTTGGCATGTCTTCCCGACATCACATAGATGATTTTATGCGTGGACGAATTATTGGAAAGATCGAAGAAGGGCGAAAGATAACAGATGTTGCCAGGGAGTTCGACATCGCTCTCAGCGTTGTTTCACGGCTGTGGAAGTCATTTAAAACTACTGGAATGTGTAGTAGACGGCACGGGGGAAGTCGTGTTAGAAGTACGACGCCTGCGGAAGACAGATATATCGTCCTATCAGCAAAAAGGAAAAGGGGCATCACAGCTTTGCAGGTGGCAAATCGGTTTCTTGCTGCCTCAGGAAAGCAGATCTCCCGAAAAACTGTTGCCAGACGTTTGAGGGGAGGAGAACTATACGCACGCAGACCTGTTGTGTGTGTCCCATTGACCAGACAGCACCGTAATGCCCGTTTGCAATGGTGTCGTGAGCATCACAATTGGACTGAACAGGACTGGGCATGCGTACTATTCTCAGACGAGAGTAGGTTCAGTCTGTCATCGGATTGTAGACGCCAACTGATCTGGCGCGAGAGTGGTACTTTTTATCGTCCAGAAAATATCCAGGAAAAAGACCGATATCCGACTTGCAGTATCATGGTGTGGGTCGGTATCATGATCAATGGCCGCACGCGCCTACATGTGGTTGAGAATGGGACTATGACGGGCCAATGATACATTGATGAAGTTCTAAATCATCTTGTTCGTCTTTTTCGTACTGGTGTCGGTGATAAACTTGTTTTTATGGACGACAACGCAACATGTCATCGAACACTCGCTGTTCAGGATTGTCTAGACAGCGAGGGTATTCAAAGTCTCGTATGGCCAGCGCGTTCTCCAGATCTAAACCCCATTGAAAATGTGTGGGATGCTTTGGGGAGGCAAGTTGCTGGATGAAACTATTCTCCGACAAACAAGAACACCCTCATCCGTGCACTCACAGAGGGATGGGATAAATTGCCTCAACAGCTGCTGGATAATGTTGTGCAAAGTATGGTACGACGTGTGGAATGTTGCATCACACTCCACGGTGGACATATCCCGTACTGATACCTTTCTTTAAGGTGCCTGCTGACTTTTAGATGCATTGTTCCATTTCTCCGTACGCAGATCAAATGAACATTTTTTTCCTTTCAGATGTTTCATAGCTTTTGTACTTTCCAGAACAATAAATATTCTTTATTCTAATGTCTGAACAGTGTGGCAACTATATTTTATCCTACTAGGACTCATGTCACGCTTAATATAATGCTACATAGCAATTTGTGATCCGTCCTTAGCAATTGTCCAGCAGTGTAGAAACCTCATACTTCACTGTGTATTCTGTTAAGTTTATTTTGTAAGCCTAAGAACAATACAAACTGTAATGTACATAACCCTTTCATTATTTTATACCCACCATACATATATACAATGATGCACAAATTTTAAGAACCAGATGGTTTCTTTTTAACCCTTTATCTACCGCATTATGATTTACTGCAGTTTGTTTTCGTGCAATATTATTTTTTAATAAATACATTGAAAATTAATCTTCAAAAAATCTATTTAAAAGAAAATTTCTGCTAAGTGTATCGTCAGAATATTCGAAAAAATTATTATTATATGTAATTTTAAAGTGAGTGGTACTTATAAATACTAGCGATAGAGATAAAGGGTTAACTTATTACCAATCAGAAGAGTTTCAAGTTGTCAATAAATAATGTTGTAAGATATAATTAATGAAATAAGTAAAATCTTCCAAAGGATAAAAGTAATTACATTGAAAAAAATGTCATCCAGCCGAAACAGGCTGAGGAAGGGAAAGCTTAGGTCAAGGGTGGCGAACCTTTATGCATCAACGTGCCTTTTTTTCTAAAGACATGTTTAATGAAATATAGATGTGCCGTCGAATAATTTTGACTTGTGATCATTGGGAAAATAATAAAAATAAATACAAAACATAGCTCAAAACTATTTATTTACTACAAAAATCATTTATCACTGTATAATTGTGAATAGTTTAGTTATACTCGTAATTTAAATTAAAGTAACATTAGATTGACTAATGTTGCTGTCCATTAAGGTATCCGACTACTTGCGAAAACATTTTTTTTGAAAAAAAGGAGATATGGAGATCTTTTTGTGATTTTTATATTTATTTAGTATATTTTAAGGAAAAAATCCTAAAATTGGTAAAAGAAAAAAAAAATATTATTATTAAAATGGGAAAAAACTAGTAAAAATGTACGAAAAATTACATAAACGGGGCTCCCTCTGTACAAAGATTTTATGAACGAATTCTCAATTTTTCAATTTGTTGTGTTACTTTGTTATTCCTGTTTGAAGTGACCTTCACGATAGGAGATATTTTAATTTTTACAAAAACTAGAGCACTTTATCTAAGTCATTAAACGAAATTTCTTACAAAAACATTGTCTATATTCACATAAATAACTGCAAATTTTGAAATAAAACAGTTATTGATAAATCTGAAGATCAAAACTTTTCTACTGTTATGCAAAACATAAGCAAAAAATTTCAGCTAATTATTTTCAAAACTTTTTGAGCAATCAATGTCCCCGTTTGAGTTTTTCGAAAAAAACACATTTCGAGTAAAACGCATTTTAAAGTTTGACATCTTGTGTAAAGTTATGGCATTTGCTTTTACTAAAAAGCTTGTAATTTTTGTTCTAGTGGAGGGAAAATAAAGTACTTGGTATTGTTATTAAGTTAATAAAATGGTCTATAAAATAAAGTCATAAAAAAATTCGCCAATTTTTGAAAAAAAGCATGGTTTTAGGGTAGTCAGATACCTTAAATGACAAATAACTTATATCAGAATCGTAAGATGTCACCTTTAGCAGAATGCCTGCAGAATTGAAATTATATGCAAAACGGTTTCTAAGCAATTAATTCTTTTGGCTTTGGTTCACGTTTTTGACAAAAAGATTTGTGAATTGTTTCAAAAGGCCATTTTGCAGACAGCATTTTACGTACCACTGTTTCAGAACATAAAACACTCCCCGTTTTATCTCAATTATTAATCGTGCCTAACTTCGAGGTCAACCAAGTTGGAATTCTCTGCTACACTTACTATCTTGCACTTTTTTTTTGTTATACTAGCCATGTTAAATAAATGTTAAAAATCATATTTAACACAAATAAACTTTAAAATACAGTTGTGTCAACGAAAATATCTATACGATGGGTAGACAAATTTTGTGCATCTTTAGTAACCTTAGTTGGCGGGGGCCTATTCCAAAATCCATGTCTTTGTAAGGGGATTCAATCTGACAGGGCTGCTGAAAAAATTTCACGGTCTTTGTACACTGAGTGAAGTGTTACCAATGTTATCTTCATGCAGTAGGGATTTTCCACTCTTACGGCTGATCATAACTATAGAATCGTTGCTTTGGGATAATTACTTCTGTTAAGTATCCTCCTAGGTTATCCCACATTTGTTCAATTGTTTTTATTTGTCGAGGTCATTGACAGTAGACGAGTTGAATAAATTAAATATCGGACCAAACATTAACTAAAAATATTATATGATGAGTTCAGTTGTTGTCTTGGAAGAGGAATTGAAAACAAAAGATGAGCGTGATGAAAAACGGTTTCAGTGGAATATTATTCAGGTGACTGAAATTTCTTGGAAAATATAAATTTCAGTAAAATAGCTCGTATAACTTGAATGTTCCCAAAATGAGAATCTACAATAATCAAGTTTTAAAGGTTTACCTAGGACATGTTATCATGCGATATAAATAACAATTGTGCAACCACCTGGAGAGTACAAAATGCAGTATCAGTCGTTAAGTGTTACATGTCTATTGTGGTTTCTCCCCCTGTGTCTGTCTGCCTCAAATGCCAAATGCCGTCAGAAACATAATATATGTCTTCTATCAGACCAGCTGCTTTAATATGGATAAATCCTAGCACAATTGTCCATGTATTTTAAAACTACCCCAAAACTTGGGAAGGGAACACGAACCCTTACATCCACATTAATTACACTTTGGAATTTACAAAATTTTCTGAATAATTCGGTTTGTGTATAATATAAATTTCTGTAGAATTTAAAACTAAATGAAATATTTTATATATATCTTAGGTTCACAACATGGGCAATAACGCCCTCTTGTAAAGGCTTCTGAGGATTTCAGGGCTAGTAAAAGACCCATAGTAAATTAGGGGGTGTTGAGATGGTATGGAGGGGCATGGGCAGATTAAACAAATGTAGTGTAAAAAATGCTAAAAAACACACTGTATATGCACTAACAAAACAGTAAATTTTAATACTACTTACCTTATATTGATTATATATATTTAAAACTTAAATACATACAATAAACATAAAACTGGCTTATATCAGTTAAATGAACAAATAGAAATGACAACAAATGAGAGAATAAAATTAAAATTGAAGGATACCTACCAAAAAATTTGGCTGCAGAAGTTTATTTTGCAACTGTACACAGGATAAGGGCTGATTGTTCAACATTTCCGATAGCACTCCCATCTTCATATTTTGAAGAATGTGGATTTATGTGCTGTAACAACGTTTGAAGTCAAAAAGAGAAATTGGCTCCATGTTACTGAAAGCCACAACTTACGATTAGTTTTTAGGTAAAATTGAGCCTGATATTAACACACTCCTTAAAATGCATCGAATTCCACCTTCTGTTTCAGTGATTCTCAAATTTTCCATGTTTGCGACCAAATTTTCAAGCTTAATTTTCATCGCGCCCTCCTCAATGCAATAACAATGTATCGAATTTAATAATAAAGAGTTTGACGTAAAATTACATTAAACCGTTCAAATTATCAATATAAATATTACATTTAATATATAATTTTATATAGGCCAAATACATTGTATTGATGCATTTATAAGTATATTATATCCGTGTGTAAATGTGTATTTTACTTTTATTATGTCAGCATGTATTTTGTTTTGCTTCCTTTCAGTAAATTTGTATAATTTTTAAATCTTATATTTTCGACTTTTCGATATATTCGTGCCCCCCCTTGAGGGTTATCACGCCCCCTAGAATTTGAGAAGCGCTGTTCTAATTAGTTTAGTCAAAAATCCGATGTTTTTATATGAAATAAAAATGATTTTCAAGCTGTCTGTGAGCAGTAGGAAAATATTTCGTCCAATACATTTCATTTCATATATTATCCCAGAAATATAATTAAAAATGATAAGAAATAAATAACGTGCGATTTTCAAAGTGTAAAACTGTCAATATATTTAAAAAGCGATAGTTTATAGATTGTTTCGTATTATTAAAACCCCTTCCTACCCGTATACTGATAAGCTAAAGCTTGTATTCTTCTCTTTTAAATAAAGATGGAATTTAGGAGCGATTCAATTCCAACAGTATCCTATCTCTACGACTAAAATATTATAACATTTAAATATATTTTTGACAATAGCTAATTCAGATTTGCAAGTAAAAATGAGAGCTTTAGAAGAAAAAAAATATAAAAAATATATTGTATTAATTATAGAAAATTTATTAAAAATTCGTTTCTTGTTTTCGCCATGTATTAGGTACGCTCTTATTTCTGTGGAGTGGGAGTGGGAGGTATAAAAATATTCACTTGAAAAAGGAGTGTCAGTTCAAGAAAGGTTAAGAACCTATGCTATGAATCTTTGCAATAAAAATAAAACATTGAAAGGTTGATAAAGTAAAATAAAACGATATAGAAAATATACATATGCAAAGATGAAACTAATATGTTATATCATTCGTGTAATTATTTTTAAAAATAAGAACTAGATATATACAAATGTTTTTTCACTTTAGTTGTGAATATGAAACAAAAATGAATTACATTTTAAAAGAGTCAATACATTAAATATTTTTGTTCTTATTTATAAACAAGTCATACGGATTGCAATACTTTTCTTTAAAGTTGCTTTTTACCATACTCACCATGAAAATAAAACAAAATAATTCTATAAAATTATTCGGCATATTTAACAAGATAAAAATTCATTGAAATTACAGAAATGTACCTCACATAATTAGTTTTAAAAGTCATAGATATAAGAAGTAAGGAAATTTCAAAAGTTGAGGAGCAAAAACCTAATATCTAAGCTAACAATAATCTTGTTTGTAGGAATACAATAAAATTTCGAGAAAGAAAATTTCCGAACAGTGGTTTAGTAACTGACTGAGTTTTTGCAAAAAAAAGACAATTTAATCATGCTTACAATAATATTAAGATTTTATCTTTTTGAATAGTTAGAAGGAACATTCCTTCTCTGAAATTTTATTCCAAACATGTTAGATCCTTTTTCTGCATCAGAATTTAATGTAATGATTCCAAAACCACATTCCATTTGATGAATCATCGTATTAAAAAAATTTCATTGCATTTGATCAGAATCTTTATAAACCAGTGTTTCTCAAAGTGTGGGGCGTGCCCCCCTGGGGGACGCGATGACCCTACAAGGAAGGCGCGAGCATATCGAAAATTTAAAGATTTTTAAAAAAATAACCGGAATGAGAAGTAAAACAAAATGTTTTCTTCCATAATAAAAAAATACTCACAACAACACTGAAATAATTTATGTTTATTATCTGGTTTTTTTTTCCGTCATCAAATAGCTATCTTTGATCCCAAAACCAAATTAAAGAAAAAAACATTTTGTTTAATTTGCTGTGTTTCCTCAAGGAGAGATTTTTTTATTACGTTTTAACAAAAAATATTACTCGTTAAAAGAAAAAAATGAAACCCAGACCCTGAGAAAAATTCTAAGAAGATAAGCAATTCATCACTGTAATTATTATTGAAATACTGTACATTAGTTGTAGAAAAAGAAAAGGAAGACATGATTCACTTTTCAGCCAGGCTGCATAGTACGTTTGCTAATCATTTGATTGACCTTCAAACTTAAGGTATGGTTATTTAATATTAGTTTTATGTGTTTGCTTTTCGCTTAGGAAATTGTAAATAATATAGTTTTACGATATTTGTAAAATAATTGATTGATTTAACATTTCTGTATTTTTTGTGAAAAGTGTCTCTGATTTGCGTCCTTTATTATGGTCTTGTACTTTTGAATCATTTTAGTTCAGTTTTATTGGATTTTTTCTCAAACCATCAAAGAATTGAATAGTTCTTCAAAGAAGATAAGTATACTTTCTATAAATTAAAATATTCACTAGAATTCCGATTTGTATCGTGTACAGTAAAAATATTTATAAACAAATGAGTGGGGCGCCTGAGTCCCCCTGCACTACCATTAGCGTTAGTATCAAGTACGGGTCTGCTCCCGGGTTAAAACATTTTGAAGTCTTCTCGCTTTAAATGTTAAAAAGTAACACAATTATTCTTCATCGGAATTTTATATTCTTTTTCATTATTTAACAATAATTATAAATGCTAATTCTGTGAGGTTTACAATTACAGTTATTTTAAACAGTTATTTACAATTATAGCATTTATCTAAAAAAAATCATTTTACATATTTGTATACAATGTCGTGCACGCAGTTTTACTCTCCAGTTCAGCTATTATATCAAGAATATTGTTCTATTTTTTTAAAAAATGAACTGGTGCAAAGAGTCGGTGTTTCAGCCAGTATACGTTTAATGTATCAGTACTGAAGAAGGTATTTTATAAATAATTTCTTATTATAAAATTTAGTCGCGGTAGCCGAGTGGTACAGGTATGGGATCGTGGCTTGCCTTGTCACGAGTTCGAGCCCAGTACCACTAAAGACCCGCCGTGTAGGGCAGCGATGCACGTTAAATCTGTCGAGAGCTCAAACGTCCTCCCGTGGTGTGGTGTGGAAGTTAGGAGAGAGGGGTGCCAGCTCAGATGTCGTCCACGTCACTTGACCATGGTTGAAAATTACGTGGTCTGTCGTCAAAAGCCCTCTTGCAGCTGAACAGTGCGACGTTAATATTCAATCAATCAATCAATCTTACTACTAAATTAAGAATAAGTTTAATAATTATTAGGGACTTCCACGGGCTTGTCTTGTAGAGGAAAGTTTTTCAAAGGAAGGTTTAATATCAGAAATTGACACTTAGAGCTATTTTTCTATATTTAGCTGAGATCTATATTTTGTCTTCAAAGCATCCACCGCAGAAAATCCGGTTTAACAAAGGTAGGATGTTGAAAATGGTAATAGTATACGAAGTGCTTTTGTTTCAGTACAGATAATTCCTCATTCACACCTATACCCAAAATTCAAAGAGCGATTAAAAACAAAATTGCCTTTTAATTTTTCACTGGATGTGAAATCTATGAAGATTTCTTCTTCGGAAGTTGAGAGCCCTTCTAGAGTATCTTGAAATAGATCCCTAATCAACTCGTAACTTTCTACCAAGCTGTTCTCATCCAGAAAATACTTTTTAAAATTCTTTGCCAACATACCTAAATGATTTTACATTTTTAAAAACAAATTCCATATGTTGTTCTACAGATTTGTAAGTTTTAACACATATCGAGCTGGAGCTTTTTTTCCCCATCATTTACTTCAGTATTGGTAAATCCAAAATTTTAGAATTTTTGAGAGGATCGCCTTGATTTAATTTTCGGAACCATGCTCGTTCGCCTGTGTACTTGTTGATTCTTTATTATGGTCGAATGTTTGCTTACGACTTAAAAATATATGCATGATATTGTTTTAATCTACTAACATTTTTGACAAAAGAGATTCGTTTAAGCTCCATATAATTAAAATTCCTGTATGAAATAGTAACTTGCTTATATCAATTTACAAAAATATCATTTTGAATTTTTTATTTAGAAATGATAACTTAACTACCCACAAAATAGATAAATACAATAATACAAAAAAAAATTCAATGTTGTTTAGATCATGAATACCCTTTTAATTTCTTAAGAACTTATATTCATCACAAATACATTAACCGTCTTGCTACTTCTAATTCCAAAACCACTACACAACAATAGGATTTCAAAGTCAGCATGATAGTGGTCTTGCTGTGAAGATTATATCATAACACTCATATCACAGTTTACAATTTTTCCACACACATCTTGAACATCTTACACATTGTTGACAACCAACCAAATTAGAGCCTTGCAAATTTAATTTTTGACAATCAACCAATTCAAATTCTACCATATTTGATTGTCGTCTTTTTTATATCTGTCTTTGTTGGCTGGTTTCAAAGTTAGCTCAAAAGATGTATTTATGTATATTCGAATTTTTTAACTTGGTGAATAATTGATTTTCATTGATGTCAAGACGCTTGATTCTCCTCGTAAAAGCTCTGTGAGTAAAGAAATTTTGTTAAATTATTTCTTGAAAGATACTTTTCTTATGTAATTGTTTTAGCATTTTTCTACTTTTCTTACGTAATTATTTTGTGATTTTTCTGCATTAAGAGTTTGGGAGAGTTTGTTACATAATAGTAATGAGTGGTTTTTTCGTACTCCTGAGTTATCCAAACTCTGAAGTTTTGTTTATTTTATTTTATTTGGTTTTCCTACCGAGTTGCAAAGGGGGAAGTTTGGCGCCTTCAAACTAGTTTAACTCCACTTATTCAGTCCTAAGTCCGAAATTGCTTTCTGACTCGCTAGGTTCTTCTTTTTTGTAGTTTCTTTTTTTATTTTCTATAATTTTGATCTTCATGTTTAGATTTTATATTTTTATTAAGCTATTTCTTGTTATGTTCATTATCTATTATTTCTTGTTTTTGATATATAATACAAATGTCTATATATATATATATATATATATATATATATATATATATATATATATATATATATATATATGTGTGTGTGTGTGTGTGTGTGTATGTGTGTGTGTATTTATATATGTAATTATTCGCTTTCATTTTTCAAGGTAACTTATAAATGTTTAATGGTCCTCTCTTTCAGGACTCGTGCGTAAATAACTATTGCCTATCCACCTGACGAGATTTAACCGTAATCGACCTTGGGACAATTTACATCACCTTCACAGGGAACAAATAAATAAGTAAAATCTTCCTAATTGTCGTGTATCTACAAATAAGTCAGCAGGATAATTTTCTGTGATTTGGATACTTAAATTCCTCATAGATTACAATGTTAGCAGGTTTAAAAGTTAGTAGAAAGATTTTAATCATTTATTTTTGTGTTTGATGTTGAGCTATACTATTTCAAGATATTAATTTTCTAACAGACAATTACGCTTAAATCCTGTCCTGTGGGTGAATAAATATTATATGCCCATGAGTCCTGAAAAATACGACTATTAAAAATTTAAAAAATTTCTTTAGAGAAATTATAGAGAGTCATTACATTTATATTGGAATGTCAATAAACTAAACAAATGTAATTAATTGTAAGCTTGACTGATATTTTTATTAAACTACACTTATAATTTATTGAGCAGGACATCTCTAAATGAATGTTAACGAACGTTTTGCTATGTTGATGTAAAATATAAAAGTTATTTTAAGTTAGAAGGCTATGCCTCAAGTTCGAATTAAAATATAGGTAGAATTTGCTCGATGGAATACGAATGCTCATCTGAATGAGTGTTTAATTTATACTACGATTATTTTATATTTTTTAATGAAATGAAGTTGAGTTCAAGTATCACAATTTTTTAAATAGTTGTCGTCATACTAATGATAGACATTATGGAAGTAAAATCATCAGAAGATAAGTGACGTCTATTGAAATTAACATAATGTAAAATGTGATAATTTCTAAGAAAATAGAAGCATTATCACAAAAGTACAGTCATGCATTTCCTTATTTTATAAGGTTATGACCTTTTAAATAATGTTTCATCTCTTAATACTGACCCACCTCTTTTATTCATTTAAAATGATAGTTCCTTCAGTTCCATTATGAAATATTCATTTTTAGTTTTGTTTTTATTTTACACTTGCTACGGAAGTTTAAGAAATGATACATTTTTTTTCTTTTTTCGGTTAACCTTAACTTAAGTCTTTTTATGCAATTCATAAAAAAAAATTAAAAAAATGTAGTTTTAAAAGACCCTTATCTCGTTTGCCTAAATCATTTCGTGCTCTTTCTAACATACATTTTCCCCAAGACATAAAATATAAAGTTTTCAAAATATTAGCACTATAATAATACATCAGTTTTCATATTAATCAAATACGTTGATTTAAAAAACACTTTAATATTTGATTCTAGAAAATTCTGAATATAAAATAACATTAAATAAATAATTTCTACGAATTAAAATCTGAAAGATCATCTCTGTATAATAAATAGAGTGCATTATATGTGAATGTTTTACATAATTACAAAAAAAGGTTTTATTTGTCTATATTTTGAGATAACATTTTTAATGAATAGAAAAATAAACATCCAAGTACAATTAACTCGACATCTTGTACAATCTTGTTACTACAAACAGACACAATGCATATATTACCAAATATTACAATTAAAATCATAAATTTTCATAACAAAATTCAAATAAGTACATGAAATGCTTTTAATAATAATGTCTTTTACATTATAGCATGCACTGTAAATATTAACTACCAACTTCTCATTGTTTAACAATGAGTTATACTTTACATTGGATAATGCAATCAAAAGCCTTAAACATTTTTGATGACAACAATTTTGGCAACGAATGAAATATGTAAGCATAAATAATTTAAGTAGTCATAAAAAGCTATGGCATGATACAATTCATGATACTTGTACAATAATTGATGTATTACAATAATTTGAAGATAAATCGATTAATTGATCTATTTCAAGCTCCAATATCATTGATTCCCAAGTACTTCTAGAAGTAACGATTAGAATCAAACATATTTAATTTATGGATTATTTAATGTATTTGTGAGTAGTTAGGAAAATATTTAGATTTTTTTTCTAGCAATATGTATTTTTTTGAGGGGAAGTATATTCATTTTCTCAACGATATTTAGTAATCAAAATTTAACCATCCTTCTCTCTATTTATCTATCTCTATGAAAATATGGTTCTTTTTGAAGTACTTTACCTAATACAAAATTAAGTAAGCTAAAATTTAAAAGAGTAATATAGCAGTTTGTGCATGAGAATTTCTTACTTTCAATATACATTTTTTATGGAAAACTTTTATAGAAAATTATTTATATCATTCAGATACATTTGTCAATATTCTCATCTGCTCTATTTTAATAAAATACTATGAAATATTTTTCCTTGGTTAATCACAACTTTTATAGAATACTATATTATTTATATCATTCAGATACATTTGTCAATATTCTTTACTGAACAATAAATATATGAAAATACGATATATAGGTATATATATATATATATATATATATATATATATATATATATATATATATATATTGTATATATATATTATATAAGCGTGAACATATTTTTGTCAAAATTCGGTTTGTTGTTCAAAAACCTTGGAAATTTTCAAATTTGTAAGTGAACAACTTGTCAATCGTATTTTATCATATATATATATATATATATATAAATATATATATATATATATATATATATATATATATATATATATGTACATACATTATATATATATATATATATATATGTATATATATATATATATATATGCGTGTGTGTAGAGAAAGATAGATATAAGTAGATGTTACAAATATATTTACCACATCCATAACTTTATCAAATATCCTTTCCCAATCATTGTACAATTAGAATTTCCGAATGGTTCCAGAATAACATTTTTGCCTATCTTTGCTGGGTTCGCTCATATTGAAGCAAGAACTGAGTCAAAAACATTTCCTGAAAAAAGTTATTGACTTTTGTTTTGTTTGCGAAGTTAATGGTGAACTTACAATGTTGTAATTTCCTCTTATAATATATATATATATATATATATATATATATATATATATATATATATATATATATATATATATATGTACATATATACATATAATACATATATATATATACATATATATACATATATATATATACATATATATCATATATATGTATATATATATACATATATATGTATATATACATATATATATATATATATCGTATATATACATATATATATATATATACGTATATATACATATATATGTATACATGGCATATATACATACATATATATATATATATATATATATATATATATATATATATATATATATATCAGCGGGAGCTTTTGGCGTTGGATTAACGAAATAACTGGAAGGAAACAATCTTAATATATCTTTATTAAGATTTTAAACTTAAACTTCTAACAAATTAAATTATAATAATTAATGTAAAATAATCTACAATGGCAAAAAATGCAACACACAATATATATAGATAATAACGTCTTAACCTAACTCGGACCACTATCAATAACTGAATAGCCTAACCTCAATTATAATACAATCACTGATTCTAATATTAAATAGTCAATCCTACCTTGTTGCACTCTGAAGAATCAATCACTATATCCATAATGTAATCTTGTATTTACTTGTGTGCACTGGTATGCACCTTGGTTTTCTATATCTTTATCAATTATAGCTTCTAATTACCGCCAAGTATCTTTTCCAAACTTGAACCACGAACTATATTAACATTTTTCTACATGCCATCAACTACTACAAACTGCCATCAATTGTCCTACATTGCTATCTCGCTTACTCTTAGTTCCGATATTTAAAAGTTTGTTAATTTGCATATTTCATTCACATTTCACTTCTTGGATTAGGTTGGAAAAGAGTTACCATTAATTCTGGCCCAAAGAACGCAAAGGACATGCTAAAAAAAGGCGCGTGAGCCCTTCACAATATATATATATACGACGACGTTAATATTCCATGATATTTATTAGCGATAATTTAAATATTACGATTGATTTACTACAATTTGTTAAATATATCAAGGTCACAAATTTTTCTTCTATTCGTTATACTTATTCAATTTTTTTTTATTATTATTTTCACATCGAACCATTTGGATATTAAAAAAGGCCCAGGAAAAAATGAATACTTCCTGTAACTTGTATGCTATTTATTTTGAAAATGAAACAAATGCATGCACACATATACAAACATTCTCAGCATTTCTAAATTGAGGTATAAATGAAAAACTACTGAAGTAGTCAGATGCGAATGAGACTGCAGTGAGTCTTGAAACATTGTAATTTCAGAATGATTTTACTAATTACTAATTGCAAAACTCAGGAAGTGCCGAAATATTGCTGAAATAAGATGTTTCTTTCTTTATTACTTGTAGAAGTTGCATTAATATGTTTTATGCAATTTCCAATTTCTCAAGTTATTATTATTTTCGGAAGCAATGAACTAGATTTGGCATTCTAGCATTTGGCTGTGTATAAAACATAACATAATCAATGTAAAAAGAGTATTTTAGTGTTCAAAAAAGAGTTTTAAAAATCGTTAACTATATTCTTAATAGGTACTTAGATTTTAAGATTATAAACAAATTCATAAATTTAAAATATACTAATATAAAAACATTAGCTTAATTAGAATTACTTTTTAATTAAGATAATAGGAATTTTTAAAAAATAAAATTTTTAATAAAAATTTTTATGCGTGTACTATAAAAATATTTCAAATAAATAATATTTCCAATGAATGTATTAAAAAAAGTATAATAAAAGTTCAGCATATATTTTGATTGCAATACATTGAAAACTGTAAGAGTACATACATATTAAAAAAAAAAAAAAGTATATATACAAGCATACATCAGATATATATATATATATATATATATATATATATATATATATATATATATATAATAATATGTATATATATGAATATATATATATATATATATATATATATTTATATATATATATATATATATATATATATATGTATATATATATATGTATATATGTGTATATATATATATATATATATATATATGTATATATATATATATATATATATATATATATATATATATATAGTAAATAAATGCGGTTAACATATTTGCTATTTTCTGAAATTTATTATTAAATAAAAAATTATAAAAAGGAAACGGAACTAGAAATTCATCTTACTTTTAGCTGTTTTTCTGAGATAAAAAGGAATTTTTTCCTGTGTTTTATGCAGTCACTAAATTGAGTTCTACTACGCCCATAAATGTTTCATACACTATTCAATGTACTTCTTTGTTTCCAGTACACTTACTTTGCATAAAAGAAGAGAGTTTTGCCAACACATGCGATTATTCATTGTTCAAAGCTGTCGAAATACAACCATCGATTTTGTGATAACCATTTATCATTGAAATGCATTTTTAGAGTTTCCGGAGAATATTCCAACGCATGCTTTTAAAATGCATAGAAATTTTTGTTATGCATTTTGTTTTGTTGCTAATCATAAGCGAACGCTGTTAAGTGATGCTATAAATCTGAAAAAAAAATCAGTTAATATAAAACTGAAAAAAAGTTTGTATATGCATATATATTCAAAAAAAATATAAAACTATGTTTTATTAAATATATTCACATGGGTCTGCATTAATACTAAAATCAATACGAAATATACATATTTATCATTTTCCATAATGTTATTGCCTAATGCATAATTTTGATGTTTTATCATGTAGGTTTATGATACATTGGCTAATCAATGTTACCCTCATTTAATGTACACACATCAAAAATGTAATATATGTATTTTAATAAACGAGTAGTACTTCTATATTAAAATCATTTAACAGTAATGTTGATCATGGATAAACTTCTCTATTAAAATCATTATTAAAAAAATTTTAATATAGAAGTTTAGCGAAAAATTTTTTTTAATAATGTGTTTCTCGCTTCAGAGAGCTTTAATTTTCTTTATTTTGTAACGAATACAGTAAAATGTGAACTCTAGATAATTCAAACTATATCATGGACATTTGTTTAAAAAGTATTACAAAAATTTCACCAACATTAGGCACTGTAAACTTCTTTCAACTGTTAAGCTACTTTACAAATGTTAAAAATAAAATAATTGTGATATTATACAACTACTCAGTTTGTCTCTTTTTCTTTTCAACATTTATTCTAGTTTTAGAATGATATTCTCCACAATTCATAGGAGTGAGTAGACGGGATTTTCAAGAATACGGTGATGAATACTTCCCGTCAAGTGTTACGTTGTGTATTGTCTTTTAAGAAACTCCATAACTAAAAATCGCAGTGGGTGATAGCTAATAAAAAACGGAGAATATTCTGTAGGAAAATAACAACTAACAATTCCCTGTAAAATGATGTCTTAGCAATTGCATTACTTAATGATGAATGTAAGGAGGCGCACCTTCATGCATGAAATTAGTGTCCTGACAGTATTACTGGTGTTGAAGTTGTAAACTTACAAAACTCTTCAATATATATTTAAAGTGTTATTTAAAACAGAACAGGTTTATGACTCAAGTTGCAGGTATTCCTTAAAATAAATACAGTTCACTTACCAAATAGCTATTCAACAACACAATAATATAATTTTTTGAAGGTAAAATATGTCACTGTATAGCGTGTGTAATTACTACAGCTCAAATTTGAAAAAAAATATCTATATTAGGTTGGGCAAAAATCCATTATTTTTACTTGAGCTTCTAAACTACCAGATTTGGTCAAATATGCACGTTTTTGTTCAATAATGTGTTGCCATCTTAAAGGTAGCTTCCTAATGCCTCTATCCTAAAAACCTTGGTTCCTATTGTTGAAAACATCTATCAATCGGTTTCCTTAATATTCAATTGAGGCCAATTTCTTACCATAAAGGACATTTTTCAATGCAAAAAACAGATTGGCGCTTGTTTCCAGAATCGGACTATATGGTGCATGCATCAAAACTTCCTACTCAAGCTCCTGTAGTTTATGGGGAGTTACTATAGACGTGCTTGGATTAGCGATGAACTCCTGGAACACATCGCCTTACATGTTGGCTAATTCTGGTCAATCACTAGCTTCAAACGCTTTATTTGTTGACAGTACATATTATAATTTAGTATTTGGCCACATGGAGGCAACTCATAATAACTAATTATTTTCCAATCCCACCAAATGCAAAGTAGAAACTTTTTGGTTTGTCCACCGTTTAAGGTGTGTCACTACGCTTTGAACACGATAGATTTTGCCCAATTCTTTTGCACGTGACACTTTTCCCTTTCCCAGTCACCATTCATTTAAAAGATATGTTGATTACATTATGTTTGACAAAGACTTTGCAGATGGAAATTTGATCCATTACGTTTTTGTGTAAATTGCAGTGACACCCAAACATCCAATCTCTTTTTGAATCCAGCATTAAGCAAATGGTTTAAAACGGTTTTCTGCTCGATCTTCAGCTCTTGGGCGATGCTACAACTCTTAAACTTCTGATAAACTTCAATAATTTCTGTTAGGAAAGACGGCGAACATACTGAACTGAATCGATGAAATTAAACTAGTACGTAATTGATTGTTTCAGTATTTTGACCATAAATACCATTCACAATTTCAGCCGTATGGCTTGCATTTTCACCTTTATTAAAGAAATACTGTAAAATGTACCGAATTTTCTATTGATTGTTTCCATTTTTAACACCCTGTAACTCACAACTGAATGGATCAAACAGAAAGAAAAACTGCAAAATAATTTTAATGCAAAATGTCTCCTATCTCACCAGCCTAAATCTGATATTATTTTGATTGATTTCTTAAAAGATATCGATCATTACAGCCATCTACCGAAAAAACAATGGATATTGTATTCCCCAATCTAATAAACTTGCTCATTGAGGCAAAGGTGAATTTCGTTAGTTCATGGAATACTTGCCCGTATGGCTCCAGCTACCACCATTCTAATAATAATGTGAACGAATTCAAGTGCAAAAATTTAACGAAACTCTGTACCTGCACCTGCAATTTGTGCACAAAATTGATTTTACAGATACAAATGAGAAATACGCCGTAAGAATTTTCGTACAATGAAACATGTAATGTATATTTGCATATATACACATGTGCAATCATCCAATACACTGTACTCATAGTGTACGTGGCGAGTACATTGCTGGCTTCAATGACCACTATAGCTATATATGCGATTTATGTAACACTGGGTTTGATTCCATCATTTAATTGGAAAAATGTCATGTGGCCCAAGTCTTTCAAATTTCTATATGTAGCTACGTAGGACTTATAATGCAACTGTGCTTCTTCATATGAGTCTCACACAGGGATTTTTATGAGTTTTATTGTAATCTTTGTCAAATAAATAATATTTTTTAGGCGGCTTTCCTCAGTTTTTGTTCATGTATCTTAAATATTTAAAGACGGCTGTCCGTTTTGTATAAAAAAGAGCATATGAGAACAAAGTGAGTTCATATAATTTGCGAATAATCTGAAGTATATAATATGTTGGGGGTACATGTATATTTTATCATGTGTAAATCATTACTTGGCAATGCTGCCGTGGCATTCCTTCGTGAACAAACGTTAACTGCAACAATTTAAAGATAAAAAAAATTCACTCTGAAATATATTGTTTTTAAAAAAAAGTTTTATATGACACCTTTCCGTGTATGAAACAAATGCAATCGTTTTCATGTTTTTGTGGTAAATAAAGTTCATTTATTATAATGTAAGAAGTTTCGGATATCATTTGCTGTATATAGTCACGAGGTATTTCCAATGCCATAAATGCAAAAATGTTCAGTGTTTAGTAATTCACCCATTTAACCTTACGAGTTAGAGTTTTTTCTAAGTTTGTGTTCGTATATATTAAATATTGGTTCTAAATTTATAAGTTTGATATATAGTGATTATATCATGTCATTATTTACTTGTTTAATATGGGCTTTATAAACCAGAGATTCTAAATTTTTCAGTATTTGCGATCCAATTTCTAATCAATTTTTTTTCGCCCGTCCCACCTTTAATACACTAACAATGTATTGAATATAATAATAATATTTTTTGACGTAATGCTACAATAAGACCTTAATTATGAACCACACTAATTATGAAGATAAGTATTACAATTTGTATATGTTACACTCTTTTACGTATTAGATATTTTAAGAATGTTACTCTTAAGTAATAGCACACTTGTTATGCTAGAATAGTAGTTAAAATATAAGTATTATGGTGTTAGTATTGATAAATTAATTAACAAATACATTGTGCAGTGCTGTGTGAAATACATTTATAAGTATGATATATTATGTCAGAGTAGATGCTTAAATTATTTTTTATTATGGCAAATTTAATACGTTGTTTTGCTTCCTTTAAATCAAGAGTCATTTAAGCTATGTTTTATTTCGATTTTTTAATAAGTTTGCGCTCCCCGTGTAAAGTTATTAAGACCCCCTTAGAGGGCTCGCCCCAGAGTTTCAAAAACGCTGTTATTGGGGCCTTTCTATTTTGTTCGTTGTACTTTGTTTAAGTTAGCGATGTCACATTCTTTAAAGGAGTGATATTCTGAATTTGATACTCATCGCAACGTGCCATTTTCTTGATTTCCTTTAAAAATAATTCTTCAAATCTTCGTTTCATCGATATCTATCATGTTCTCATCTGTTCGAGACATGGGCCGAGTTTCGCATGCTTAAATTAATACTGTTCTTAGTAGGGTTTTATGCAATTAAGCCTATATTTCTTATTACATTCAGTTTAATTTATCTTCGTATTCCATTAATATATTTGGAAAGTATTATAAATCTATTTTAAATTCCAGTCGTGCAATCGTTTTTATTGTTAGTCTTAGAACCTAAATATAAGCAAAACTGTTAACAACTTAAACATTATTCTCCATTTAGACACATCATATAGTATTTTCGAATAAACAAACAAATCATTAACTCAAATTAAATAGTATAATTTATAATTATGAAATAATTGTATTTAAAATTAAATGTTTGTACATTTAGAGAGTGGAATGTCCTACATTGCATCACCCAAAAAATATTTTGTTTTATATTTATTTCATCGAATGGAATTCTCCTTTTCACTCTAGTCGATTTTAACCGCAAATCATTCATCATGGAGCCCATCATTTGCAAGTTTCCTGTATCGAACTGCGAAAGAGAGTAATGGGAAACCCAGGATGAAATTGAGCTGATCGAATTTTAATGGGAGAAATGGAAGTTTCTAAAATGCAACCGAGAGAGAACTTCTATAACTTAAGAGGATAATTTGGTAGCTCCACTTTGGATCATCGATTCATGGATTGAGTTTATCTATTTTGATCAAATGTGCGCATGATTTTGAGGATAGATATGACGTATAATTTTCAAAACTGTGAAGCAATGTTTGAATATGGATAAATCTTAGATAAATAACTATGCACCTTTATTCAATTTACAGAAAATCTTTTGAAGAGTGATCAAAACGGTTTACATGCCTTGGGTATAAAGCATATATATATATTATTTTTTATCAATAACTTAAATTAAATGAGAACAATTGTGTATAAATTTTGTAATTTCTTTAAATAATATGTAGTTTGTAATATTTATAGTTTGAAAATTTAAATGTTTTTTTTGTTTGAAATGTTAATAATACGTCCAAGTCCAAACATTTTAATTAAATATAGTACATGTAACATATAACAGAAATTTATCCCAGAAATTGCAGTTTTAGAAATTTGAAAATATTTATGATATATTTAATTATTTTTGAGTACTCAAGCACCTTCTTTTCTCGCCCAAATCATGCTTGTAATAAAATGCAGTTACTCTTTAAAACGCATCGATTAAAACATAAAAATGTAGCAAAAATGTAAACGTTAAAAATATTAAGTTTACTGTTCATGTTATCATCATTTTATCAATTATGCTGTAAAATACAAGAAACTGGGTATTTTTCATAAGTATGTTGTGAATTATTATCCACAATAAGTTAGTATATATATATATATATATATATATATATATATATATATATATATATATATATATATATATATATATATAGGTCAATTTGTCTAATATAACCTTAAGTTATGGTTCCAAAAATAGTATGTTTCAGTTTTGAATTTGTTGATTAAGTTAAGCTTGACCAATTTATTTATAACTATTAGATTTAACAAACAGATAATGTTTTTGTGTACAGATGATGGTGAACTAATACAGAATCTAGTTTTTTTCAATGAAGAACATGTACTGTCTAACGTGGAAAACATGTAGTATATTCAACAATGAAAACCAAATTACACAGTTAGTGTGTCCTTTAACAATGTAAGTATAAATGTAGACAACACTTTCAAATTCTTTTGAGATGTAGAAAATATTTTCTGAGTTTAAGGGGTGTTGGAAAGCTAAAATCTTATTTTTCTGACAATTTGAGATTTTTACATTTTCAAATTGTATAGATTTTAACTTTTCTAAAAATACCTTACTTTAACCTCTAGGGTATTTAGAAGCCTTTAAAACGTATTTTTATATAATGGTTGAATTCGGGTCACGCCCATTTTAATGGCGAAAATTGTAAACAAATTACTTTGTTTTTGCTTAAAAGTGTAATGACTGATATAAACCAAAACCTGTATCTTGCATTTTAAATTGAGCCTTTTATTTTTTTTTTATTTCCTAGCCGATTAGAAGTCTAACTGTATACATTAAAATCAGTTTATCTCAAAATGTAAATTTTAATGTGCGATTTACCTTTTCTGAAAAACTACTGTTCACAGGTATGTAATTTTTTTTATGAATTATTTATAATGATGTCTAATATATACTAAAATGAGCTTTTTGTAAAAAACTCAAAAATTTAATTTTTACAAATTTTTTAAGTAAAAACTGGGTCAAATTTCGCAATGTTTGATAAAATATTTCATAATTTATTAAAAAAATCAAAATTAGCTAAATGATTTTTTAGTATAATGAGAGAGGTCTACTTTAATAGTATGAAACATTTCAAGTATGTACATAAAATAGATTTTGAGAAAAGGTACATCGAAAACAACCAATTTAACATTGTTAGTAGAGAGAGAGAGAGAGGTTTCCAACTCCTCTTAATACCTATATTATTCGCTAAAGAGAAATTGACAAATTCTATCCATATGTAGACTCGTAGTATATCAGCTTACCATTTGAATAATTCTTTATTCAAAAATTGATTGATCAATTACTTTTTTAAAAAATATATTGAAAAATATATATATAACTCTCTAAACTTCATTTAAGATGTGTTTTTTAAAAGCAAAATTTTGCAATGTGTGGACCATTTTCTAATTCTTAGACAATGAGAAATATAGTAATGACATATATTTCTATTCACTTTGTTGTGTGCTAATTATATTAAAATACCACGCTAAAAACGAAGGACTATTATTATATTGCCCAGTATGATAATTGTGTGTAATATTATGTTAACAAACACGCATGTTGAAATTCTACCTTTACTGTACTATTTTTTTCCATTCTCTTTAAATAAATTTTCAAGAACCAACACAAATGGTAAGTGGCATAGTAAAGTAAAATGCATTTAGAACTTATGAAATGTCATGCAATTCTTTTTATTTTCAAAGTGGTATCTTAGACGATGTAAAAAACAAATACAAAAGTTTATGTCTAATTATTTACAATGGAATATATATATTTTAAACTGCTAAGATTTCAACTTTTTTAAAAAAAATAATAAGTTTTAGATTTCGTTATGGAGCTTATTGGGCCTAGTGTCTAATGAAAGATAAATTTGTTGAGGCTCAAATTTCTTGTACTGGCAAAGAGTAGAAGTTTGCAAATTCGAGTGGAGGAGCTCAGGTGGTATCCTTGTCACTTCACCATAGTTCAAAATCAAAAAAATATTAATAATAAACCGTAGAGTGTATCTTCAGAGTGTGACGTTTATAAATAACTAACCATTAGCTCAAGACATTGATTTTTTTTTCAGAAAGTTTAGAGTAACAAATTTGTTTCATTTGCATGTTAAATGTATTTTTTTTCTAAACTACAATGTAACTAATTATAACTATTATAAACTACAAGATATAATTTTTATTTCAAGAAAGTAATCATGATCATGATATTATTAGGTCCGTATAATATTTACAGATCTTCCATCAAAAATGTAATTAGAGTTTTAATCTGCGTAACTATGTTTCATTTCATAATTGAGCGAAATGTCTCATTTATTTTCATAAAATAAATAACATTTCCTCGTCCATGTATACGGATGAGCAATAAAAATATAATTTGCATTAAAAAAACTAAAATGTGTTCATTTCAAAATTATCATGAAGTACTTATTTTTTTTTCAAAGCAATAATATATTTTTTTTAAATATACCATTTGCAAATTATAGAGAAATTTAAAAAAGTGTATTCACACACACAATGTGTTGGTCATATATATATATATATATGTTCGTATATATATATATATATATATATATATATATATATATATATATATATTTTTTTGTTTGACATGGCATGGTTCATGACATGTATCTCTCAATAGTTAAAAGTAGATATCATTAGTCCATTAAGAATTTTAATTTTCATGATTTTTTTGCTTCACCCATAAATTATTTCTTAGTTACAACGCGTGCCACACACAGAAAGTTCTGAATACAAACATCGGAATAAAAATAGAGATGTCGAATTCCTGAAGAAGTGGATACATCTAATTAAGTTTACAAATATTTACTTTCGAATTGTTTAACAATAAGGGCTACATTTTAACAACATCTTGCTAAATGTCCATGAAAACCATTTAATGCTTTAAAAGAAATGTAAAATATATGCAAAATTAAATAGTATATCAAGCATTTTTTTGCTAAAAAGGAATGATATTTATATCAAGTATTAGAATTTCTGATTTTTGTAAAAATCATCATGTGGGAAATCTCTACTTTATGAAAAAAATCTGTGTACCAAGTTTCACGACTGTACATCTAATGGTTTGGTAATGGAAATAATTATCTGTAACGCCCCTTAAATCCCCCTAACGCCATTTGGGATTCGAATTTTGCAAAATCCGTTCTTAACTGTCGTCTACTCCATGAAGGGAACCTACCTACCAAATTTCAATTCTGTAGATTTTATAGTTTCGGAGATATCGTGATTAGTCAGTGAGTGAGTGAGTCGCTTTTCTCCTATATATATATATATATATATAGATAGATAGATAGATAGATAGATAGATAGATAGATAGATAGATAGATAGATAGATACTGAAGTGCCACTGAATTAGGTATATTAAGTACTATGCAAATTGTGTAGCGCGACGCATCATTTATGCGCAAATAACGGTGCTGTTGTAACTGCATATGTAACGCGTACTAAGGTGGTTCTAAATTAGTTGCTGGAATTGCCAGTATGAATAAACTGCCTTTTTTAAACGCCTTTAATCACTGGCAAATCGCAAGTGCTTGACGCAAGGGCCATTCAATTTCCCAAATCGCCAGAGAGGAATTTCAAGGTCGATAGTATCAAGAATACATGGTTGGTGGACAAAACTCTAGAGATTGGACAAACTGCAAAGGACAATTAGTCTTCATAGTGATTGGTGAGAGACGGATCAGGCGTATTTTACGTAGTCAGCGAAGTCAAACATTAGCTCAAATTACCACGCAGTTGAATGACGGTTCAAGTCACACAGTCAGTAAAAGGACTGTACAACACTCGCTTCACCCTATGGGTTTTCGGAGCCGTCGACCTTTGAGAATACTATTGTTCAATGCTCTCTATAGGGCTAAGCGTCTAGCCTGAGCAAGATATCACACAGACTGGAGTGTAGGAAACGAGTAGCATGGTGTGTTTAGTCTCGATTCCGACTATTCAACGCCGAAGGAAGGCTGAGAATATGGAGTCAGTCTCATGAAACCTCCATGCCAGGTTGAAACTGTACAAGGGCATGGTGGGGCTCAATAATGGTCTGGAGTGTTTTTTCGTGTCCCTGTTTGGTATCTTTGGTGCATGTACCAACCTCCACCAATGCAATTCGGTAAATAAAGTTGCTGAGTGATCATCTACAACTGCTTGATTTGTTCTGTTATTCACGCGAGAAAGGGGTTTTTAGAAAGAAAACTATACATCTCACAAGTTCCGATCGGCTACTGGCCGGTTGGATGGACATTCTCGATTCCGACTATTCAACGCCGAAGGAAGGCTGAGAATATGGAGTCAGTCTCATGAAACCTCCATGCCATGTTGAAACTGTGCAAGGGCATGGTGGGGCTCAATAATGGCCTGGAGTGTTTTTTCGTGTCTCTGTTTGGTATCTTTGGTGCATGTACCAACCTCCATCAATGCAATTCGGTAAGTAGAGTTGCTGAGTGATCATCTACATCCGCTTGATTTGTTCTGTTATTCGCGCGAGAAAGGGGTTTTTAGAAAGAAAACTATACCCCTCACAAGTTCCGGTCGGCTACTGGTGGGTTGGATGGACATTCTTCTGACTTTTCTGTCATAAATTGGCCACCTAAAAGCCCAGACTTAAATCATATTGATCATATTTGGAATATTTACGAACAAAGCGTGTAAGACTATTACACAGCAGCAACGTACCTTATTGAATTATGGACATCTTTAGCTAATATTTGGTAAGTCATTCCCATGAAACGTTTCTAGAAACTTGTTTCATATATGCCTCGTCGTGTGACAACCGATATGAAGGCCAGAGAAGGCCTAGCTCCTTACTAGAATGGCAGTCATAATTGAATGACACTTCAGGGTGTATATATATATATATATATATATATATATATATCCTTGGAAAAAACTTAGAAATAATTTTACAATTATTGTAACTTCCATACGTTATGCTGGGTCTTTGATGCAAAATAATCTTTCCTTATTTCCATTGTTTGTTCATATTTTAGGAATTGTATTTAATTGCGGTACAGGAACGGAGCTGAGATCCATCAGAAATGCATTCTAACTTTTTTTTTATTTTAAAAATGTCAAAATATATATTTAATAAGTATTTATTATGTTCAGAATTAATGAAATGTGATTGAATTCGCACGTTTTTGTAACCTATACAATTCTAATTTTCACTAAATATGGATATATATCAATACAATCATTTAAAGTCATCTGTCATTTATTGAATGTAATTAATTAGTGTACCAACAAACAGTATTTATTTTTATAAATATTTACACATTGTCACTAGCCGAAGTTATTTTCAGGCTATATGTTACTTAGCGATGTCACGAAATATACCTATTCAAACCATTATGGTACTTCGAAAAGATTCTCTTTTGCTTATCGCATATTTTTGGTCAGATAATGGAGAAATTGGTAAAACTGAATATAAAAATATGTGGTTGTTCTTATAAAAAGTAGTTAATGTAATAAATATTCTTAAATTTGTCTTAAGTCACACAATAATCTTTCTATTGCAATAATAGCCAGTCTAACAAGCAAATATCTTTCTGAAAAATTGTATGTAATGCATAACATTTTTTTATCTTAAAATATTTGAAATGTATACCCAATTATTGATATCCATATGTAAGCTGCACTAAAAACTAAATACTATACAAGGAGGTAAAGTTATATATGTACAGATTCCTGGTGAGAACTTTCGTGAGACATTTTAATTTTGAAAAATAGCTAACCCTTTTTTTCTGTTTAAAAAATGAAACAGGTTTAGCATATTACACATGAAAGTACATAAAACTGTGATTTCCATTAAAATTATTATTTTCTAAAATAAATAAGATTTCAGTTTATCTGACATGGGATGCTTTAAAATGTTCCATTGTAAATGTTGCAAAAAATATTAGTATTCATTAATTTTAAATAATTAGTTCATTTGTTCACTTAAATATTTATTTAACGGGTGGATAAACTGATTATTTATTAACATCACTTACTGAAGCAGTATAACAGTTATAAAACATTTACTAAAATTTTTTTTAACAAAAATCAATTTATCAATTTAATTTTAATCTTTTTTTTTTATTTTCAATGGGCTCGGATTGGAGTTTTTCCATTGCAGACCTAATACATTCCGCGGAAGATGAGTATGTATTTTCAGTGCAGAACCATATAGGCGGATACCAATCACCGCAAATAATTTTCACGCCTTGTTTCCTCCCTAGAGGGAGGTACCTCAGCTCTGACGGTGTGAACATGTACTAGGATTTAATTTTGCAGAGAGCACTGAAGCCAAACAGGATCTCTAAGGATATTTTACATTCCGTATAATAATACGACATATCCACTGTCGATTTTCTGCATCATGAAAATACACCGTCTTAGACCGGGGTCAAGCATGCAACTTTGGATGCAAATGAATAGTGACAAAAGAACCACGTCACAGAGGCTGTTTTAAAATCTTGAAATGATAAAAAAGAAGAAACAATTACAAAAAATTTCTAATGATGCAGTGCAACATCTTCACATTTAGCAAAAGTATTAACTGAATTATAAAATTTTATAAAGTCAAACAATTAAATAAACGTTAAAAAATATATTGATAATTTTTAATTCATTAAAATATAATTATTTATTTCTCTCAAGCGTTATTAAACACTAATTTCCAGAGTACTATATCGGAAAAAATATTGAATAACCGAAAGCAATAAAGGGATATTTATTAACGTTTGAGTATGTTATAAATTTGTACAAATAACCATTAAGCTTGGGAATATAAATCTCATTTTGATAAAAATAATTATCTTTCAGAATCCATACCTCTTCTAAGAATAATTATTGATCTTCTTTGCCTCAATTATGAATGCATTAATATATATTACAACAAAGTGCGTTATGATAGAGAATATTTTTGAAAATTCATTTCCCTCTAGTAATTTTAATTTATTTTTACTTTTAAATGATTTCAAAGTTAGAAATAATAATGATTCGTTCTACTGTGAATATAAAAATATAGACCATAATTGGACAAAGCAAATTTCATACACTAAATATCTAAGAAGTGTATTTTTGTTCAATTCCTACTATTAGCTCACTCTCTCTATATATTTATTTATATATTTATCTCAATTAAGTTTTCAATCATTAATAAAGTACTTTCTATTCATCCAATAAAGTTGAAATAATTTTTTAAACTTGTAGTTGATGACATTTGATGTTAATACACACACACACAGTTTTGTTCAAATATTAATTAATTAATTAAGAGTAATTTAATTAATTACCTGTTAAAGACGCCAACTTAGTCTATTTTTGTTACAATGTAACTGTTGAAACAAAGACAAAAGTTGGCGTCGAAAACCTATTTTTCAGCCAAACCGAGTGGGCATTGTTACAACAATGGAGACAAACCCTGCTCTTTTTTTCAACTCCTACCATAAGGTGCCTGACTAGTGTAAAATCGTCAATTTTGATGAACATGACAAAAAAAAATTTATTTGATATTTTTAATATTTGAATTTTCTTCTTTCTAAAAATACCTTACTTTTGCTTGTACTCCAATTATTTACGAAGTTATAGCAGTTTTTATGTCAAGTGAGAACAACAAAAACGAACCGGAAGTTAGAAATCGAAACCGGAAGTACTTTGAATTTGAAAGATTTTTACTCTTTTTTGGAATTTTATTGAATTTATTTATAAAATATTAATTTTGGTAACATTAAAACTGAATATGGTGATATTCTTTTAAAAATTATTTAATAGTTTTAGTAAAATTTGGCAACTTTACAGGTTTGTTGTCATTTTTCGATTTGCTTATGTTGTAGCTACTCGATTCTTCGCTCCTCGTTTAATTTATTATTTTGATATATTTTATGAAAAAAAAACTGTCTTTCTTAAGACAAAATATTGATTAATTATGGCTAAATCAAGATCTGGGAGGGTCTAAGAAGCGCCGATTTACTGGAAATCGTTATACCATTCGTGCCACAATTAATGAGAATGATGAAACATCTGAGCTCAATTCTACTGAATCCGCTAGTGCCAAAAAGTTGGAATCAAGCCATACAAGATTGGAAATTTTCTCAGAAAGATTGTTTGAAACTTCTAAAGACAATAGAATTGTCAGCTGGACAACTTTGATTTCATTTTTTGCCATAGTTTGTTGTCCTGATTGTTATTCTCAGGGCTTGGAACTTATAGAAGACTCTGTCAGTGGATTATGCTCACATATGAACCTAAAGTGCAAAAACTGCTCCTTCTTTAAAGGTTTCCCTACGACAGAGAAGATGAAAGGTTCTTGTCTTATAAACTCTTCAATTGTTTTGGGGTTAAGGATAATCGGGAAAGGATTTTCAACTGGCAAAAAATTATGTGCTTTCCTCGGTTTACCTTTTCTGTCAAAACTTGCTTTCCGCAATCAAGAAAGAAAACTGTTGAAAGCAACTGAACGCGTTGCTCAAGAAAACATCAACGCTGCATTGAGTGAAATCAAAGGCTCAAATAGTTTCACTAAATGTGGAATATCCATTGATGGTACTTGGCAACGCAGAGGCTACTCATCTTTGAATGGGTGTGTAAGTGCCATATCAGTTGACACCGGTAAAATTTTAGACATTGAAGTTATGACACAATATTGCCACATATGCGCGAAAGGCAATAGCCAATCATCGAAACATGTATGTTTGAACTACAAAGGTTCCGCGGGGAACATGGAGGTTGTTGGAGCCTACCGTATGTTTGAGAGATCAAATGTGAGGAATGTACAGTACAATGAATACTACGGAGATGGCGACTCAAAAGGATATGAATCTGTTAAAAACTTTTATGGAATTAATACAGTAACCAAACTCGAGTGTATAGGTCATGTTCAGAAACGTGTAGGGGGCGGTTGCGTCAATTAAAAACGACGAAAGGTTTGGGAGGGAAAAATAAATTAACTGATAAATTAATCGACAGAATTCAGAACTATTATGGAATAGCTATTCGAAACAATGTAGGTAATCTACAAAAGATGATGTGTAGTGTAATAGCTGCATTTTTTCACTGTGTATCTGGAAAAAACAATTCATTGCATGGACAGTGTCCTGAAGGATCTGAGAGTTGGTGTCGTTACCAAAGGGCAAAAGCAGCTGGGAGTCCCCTCAAAGAAATTGAGCAAGGACTTCCTAATAAAATTATAAACCAAATAAAGCCTACATATCTAAAACTGTGTAATGAAACTTTGTTGAAAAAATGTCTTCATGGTAAGACACAGAACTGCAATGAAAGTTATAACAACATTTTGTGGAATATTGTTCCCAAAAATATATTTATTGGACTGGAAACATTTCGTTTGGGTGCATTATTAGCTCTAATACCTTATAATTCTGGTTATGCTGGTATATTATCAGTAATTCGAAATGTAAATGGTTCCCTTCCTGAAAGTGTTGCTCAAGAGTTACTTAAATTTGATAAACAACGGATTTCAACATCTTTAAGACATTCTTTACCGATTGCGAAATTGTCTCGAAAAAAAAAGAAAAGCAGCTAGAAAAACAAAAAGTACTAAGGATGAAAAAACAGAAGGCTTAGTATATTCATATGGAGGTTTTAAAGTACTTCTTTGCAGGATTTTTATTCTAATTTATGATAACTTTGTGATAAACAATATTTTTCAAAAAGTTTTTTTTCGTGAATGTTTACTGGTAAAACAACACAAATATATTTTGTATGATATATTTCTTAACTTCTAAAATAATATGGAATAATATATATTTGTTTTTCTATGTAAAATATTTTTATTTTTAATGCAATAAGGTTTTTAAAGTGCTTTTTATACGTCTAATCTGTATTTCGTAAACTGTGTACTTAGACTTTAAGAAAAAGCTTTTTTTTTGACACTATAAAATTGTTAAAAATATTAAAAGATAAAAGTTTGAAGAAAGTATATAATATTCATAATTGCTTTGAAAATGTTTGTTCTTTTGATATATAGAGGTTTTAAGTTTTTTCAGCAGTATAGTTTTTAAATTTTGAATTTTAAATCTTTAAATGCATTTTTCTCTGAAACAGATTTTTTTTGATATTTTACAACACGTTAAGCATGATATCTCAAAAAGTTCTGTAGATAATTGTCTGTAATTTTGTGTAATTGTGCATTATTATAGTATGTATGCTGTGACGTAGGGATTAAGAAAAAACAGCATATTTACTTTTTTTATGATTTTTTTTCTGTGTGATAAATGTGAAATTTTTGAAAAATTTGCATTGCGTGCACTTTTTGACTTTTAGTTCAGTAACAAATTAAAATTTTTCAAAGATATTAGGTCAATTCATTAGTAACTGTTTTTTGAGTAACATTATGTGGGTTTTTTGAAATATTATGCATTAGAATTTATTTTACTATGTTTAACGTAACGTACAAATAACGTCTAATTTAAACCTAAAATTGGCCATATTTTAAAAAAAATACATTGAAAGAAAATTTTTTTTGCTGTTTTTATTAGTTTTCAGTTATAATTAAACAAAAAATGAGTTTAAAAATAAATTTTCAGCAAAATTTCAAAAAAATGTCTTCGCAACTAGTCAGGCACCTTAATTCACTCTCTCCCTAGATACATATTTATTCATATATACCTATCTTATTAAAATTTTCAGTCATAATAAAATACTTTATATTCATCCATTCAAAGTAGGAATTGACATAGAAAAAATTATATTACTTGTATTTAGTTTCTACTATATTAGCTCACTCTCTCTAAAAAATTATTTATTTATATATTTATCTTGCTCAAATTTTCACTCGTTAAAAAAAATATTTCTATTCTTCCAATCAAGTTCAAATATTATTTTTGTCAAACTTGTAGGGAATCACACTTGATGTTTATGCAGTGTTTTCAAATATGTATTAATGAATTAAAATTAACTAATTAAATTTCCGATTTTCGACGTAAACTTAGATTCGTCTCTATTATTGAAACAATGTAACTTTTAAAACACATAGACAAAATTTGGCATCGAAAACCTGTTTTTCATACAAAATATCCAAATCAGGTGGGCATTGGTACAATAATGCTGACAAATCATGCTCTGTTTTCAAATCATGCTATTAGTTCACTTTCTCTCTATATATATATATATATATATATATATATATATATATATATATATATATATATATTGCTCATTATTTCACTTTATATTAATGTGATTGAAAAAACTTTTGCTAATGATATTTTATTTGGGTCCTTTCAATGTACCTTTAACTTTTAAAATAACTATGAATTTGAAAAATAACAAGTTTTATGTGACTGGCAATTTGTTATACTAGGGTATGACATTGCTCGGTGGTACAGTATAATGGTATCTGTACCATCGTCATCCATTTACCATTTTATGTGACCTTATATAGAAATTTTGTATATATTTGGGTATGGCTTTAGTTGGTTGTGGAGATGGGCACAAAGGTTCTGAGTTGGCATATAAAAAAACTATAAATTTTTTTAAAAAATACAAAAAAATGTGTGAATTGTTTTGATAATCAGAATTTTTTTGCTTTCCCTTCTGTATCTAAACATTGTCGTGTTAGAATTTTTTTAAAACTCGAATTTTTGGAACTCTAAATATAAGAATTTATCTCGTACAACAAAACGAAATATTCATTTTTTCCGATAGTATTGATGAAAATCAAAGAGATAATGATTTTGATAACATATTAGAAACTAGGTTTTTCAGAGATATTCATGCTTTAAAACTAAAATTTAGATCTTGCACTGATAAAAGATGCAAGGCGTGTGGCATGATGAGTGGGGAACAGTTGGATATGGATGCAGGTTATTTATTTTGTAAGACTTTTAACTGTGTTTACAAAATGACATGCAACATATGTAAATTTGCTTACATAGGTCAGACCTCTAACACTATCAATATTAGATTGAACCAGCATAGGTCTGATACAAGGAAATTTGATTGCAACAAAAACCAGGCTAAGATTGAGATAGGACACTTTCATAAACATGGATTCAATAACATAACTGTACATATACTTAGAATAGTGCCAAATATTAAACAAATATTATGGTTCGAAAACTTTTTTATAGATTCATTTAGATCATATTATCCTTATGGTTTGAATGTTATATGGAAAGGTGAAAATGTCTTATTAACTTTTAAATAAAAATCCGAGAATGCATTATATCTTCCGAATTTTAATAAATTTATTGATAATAGTAATAATATTCGTTTAGCGAGAATTTCAAAAGCTAAACGCAGTAAAAGAGTTACTAGAGATATGTCAACCCTCAAGAATTCTATGTTAGAATTAGCTGCTAAATTTGATGATAACTACAACACAGGCTTAATTAAATAGTTTATGTTTGGCTTGAATAAAACTGAAATTAAAACTATGACAGATATTTTAAGCAGATATAAATTTCGAGATTCTCATGGTATGCATATGATTCGAGACCTTAATAACTATTTAGTACAAAAATGAATATTAAATTAGATGCAAGTGAAAATTACTCTATAGAATATTGTACATTATTATTTATGAATAAATCCTTTAACAAAATTAATTTTTCAAGTATATTTCAAAAATATCAATCCTTTTTTCCTATTAAAAATATTATTATTAAAAAGGCTTTCAAATACAACAAGAAAATTGGTAGATTTATATTTAATTATAATCGAATCTCAGAGCTCTTAAGTTCTGATTCATGTAGATGCAATCTATATCGAGACTATATTGATGATTATCATCAGCACATTGTCACAGGAGACCTTAGCATCGTGAAAGATGATTTGTTAAGAAATTTTATGGAAAAAGGTACCGGTTTTAGACTGATGATCACAAAAAATAAATCTAACGTTATGAAACAAATCATAAAAGATTTAGATAAATTCTACCTTAAAATGGCAATTAAATACGGAATGCCGATTGAAGCATTCAATCCATTTAGATCTTATATAGCAACAGAAATTCGGGAATTAGATTTTACTGTTGAAAATGAAATTATGTATAAAGATCTTAAATCATCAATAGTAAATATCCAAAATGACTTCGTTATTACATATGTTGATAAAGTCTCTGCTAAGTATGCCATAATTTGTAAATATTTTTACAGTAAAATATTAAGTAACCACATTTTAAATAATAATTCATTTCAAAAATCAATTCACAATAATAGAGAAGATGATAAACGTCTTTTAGCTTTGAACAAAAGACTGAATATTCATCTAAATAATATTAAATATCCAAGTATTTTTTTAACACCAAAATTTCATAAAAGCCCTATAAAATTCCGTAGTATCTTTAATGGATACAATACTTATATCACGAAGTCTGGGAAGATCTTGCAATCTCTTCTTCAAAATCTAATTGATAATTTACAAAACACGGCAATTATTAAAAATAGCTTAGAGATGGCTAGAGTTACTAAGGATATGTTGATTTTTTCTATGCATGGTTTTGATTTCGAGGACCTTTTTAATTCTATAGATATTGACGATATGATTAAGGTTCTTCAGTTAATTTATGATAAATATGAATTATATAATTCAATGAAAAAAGAAAAATTTGATATTCTTGTTAACCTCGTTTTAAAAGAACATTTCATTATATTTGATCATAATCTTTATAAACAGATCAAAGGATTACCTCAGGGTGGCCCAGCTAGTAATTATTTAGCGAACCTATATTTACATTTTTTTTTAAATAGATCATGTTGTAAATGATTCTTACTTAATTTATCGTTACATAGATGATATAATAATTTTTGGTAAAAATAGTGAATACAAACCAAATATTACGTTCTACCCTGATTATCTCAAGCTCCTTAAAACTAACTTCAACTCTAATAGGGTGGAATTCTTGGATTTAGACTTGCATCTTATTAACAATAATGTAGTCAGTAACATTTTTGACAAAAGAGATTCGTTTAAGTTCCATATAATTAAAATTCCCGTATGGAACAGTAATTTTCATATATCAATTTACAGAAATATCATTTTGAATTTTTTATTTAGAAATGATAACTTAACTACCCACAAAATAGATAAATACAATAATATAAAAAATTTTTTTCAATGTTGTTTGGATCATGAATACCCTTTTAATTTCTTGAGATCTTATATTCATCACAAATACATTAACCGTCTTGCTACTTCGAATTCCAAATCCACCACACAACAATAGGTTTTCAAAATCAGCATGTTAGTGGTCTTGCTGTGAAGATTATATCATAACACTCATACCACAGTTTACATTTTTCCACACACATCTTAAACATCTTACACATTGTTGACAACCAACCAAATTAAATCCTAGCAATTTTACATTTTTGACAATCAACCAATTCAAATTTTACCATATTTAATTGTCGTCATTTTATACTTGTCTTTGCTGGCTGGTTTAAAAGTCAGCTCAAAAGATGTGTTTATGTTTTTCGAATTTTTAACTTGGTGAATAATTGACTTTCATTAATGGCAAGATGCTTTGTTTCTCTTCGTAAAAGCTTTGTGTGTAAAAGAAATTTTGTTAAATTATTTTTTGAAAGATACTTTTCTTATGTAATTGTTCTAGTATTTTTCTATTTTTCTTACATAATTATTTTGTGATTTTGTGATTTTTCTACATTAAGAGTTTGAGAGTTTGTTACATAATAGTAGTGATTGGTTTTATCATGCTCTCTGAGTTATACTTTCTCTGAAGTTTTGTTTATTTTATTTTATTTGGTTTTCCTACCGAGTTGCAAAGGGGGAAGGTTGGCGCCTTCAAACTAGTTTAACCCCACTTATTCGATCCTAAGTCCGAAATTGCTTTCTGACTCGCTAGGTTCTTCTTTTTTGTAGTTCTTTTATTTCTCTATAATTTTGTTCTTCATGTTCAGCTTTTATATTTTCATTACGCTATTTCTTGTTATGTTCTTTATCTATTATTTCTTGTTTTTGTTAAATAATACATATTTCTTTTTATATATATATATATATATATATATATAGATCGTTCAAGTTTTCATTTGTTAATAAAATACTTTCTATCCATCCATTCAAAGTAATAATTAGCTTTAATATATATATATATATATATATATATATATATATATATATATATAATGTTTAATAACGTACAGATACATAAATGGGGCTAGAGAAAAATTTACTTGTAGGAAAATCTTCAAGATAAATCTACTTAAATTAATAAAAGACACATCTTGGAGACTCTTATTAATTTGGATTTATTATAGTTCATATACAATTAATTTTCACATTTTCAATATATTGCTGAAGCAAATATTCGTAGAGATGCAAATAAAAAATAGAAAAAAAATAATAGCATAGACACAATGAAAAATACTAAATTTTTTTCATATTTTAATAAGTAAATGATTTGTCTGATGTAGTTTTTTTGGTTAAAAGTTACATCACAAGTTGATTCAAATAATAAAATGGAAAAATAATTGATAACTGTTCGGATAATTTTATAGTACCGAGTGAAGCTAATATATATATTACATTGATATTTTCAACTAAGCCCAATGATTTTTTGGCACAGTATTACTTCTCATCCTTCTTTTTGAAGGAGCTAGAAAGCTTCCTTAGGAAATAGTATAACTCATAGTTAACACTGAACATTTTGACAAGACATAGGTTCATTCCATTCAAATTGATACTATGGTCGTGGGTCTGCACTTTGAGCTACAATGTAAGCCAGCATCAGCTTGCGACTTCTTGATTTTCATCAAATTGAACGCCTGTCACCTTAGAATCAAGTAAACGAATTTTAGACATTGTTGTACTCTCATGAGTAACCAAACTCAAACTCAGATGCGAGATAGCTCAAGAGGGCCGGGGCTTAATTGATCAGATGCTGTCCCGATCAGGGAATCAGTCTGAAGCGAGACCCGGTGCTTAAGGTCCCAAGAAAGCTTGGTACTCATTTATCAACCAACCACAGTAGGGATGAAATACTGAGTCGACATTGTCCAACCCGGGGATAGAACCCAAAACTGTGGTAAATAAGCACGTTACGCTGAACTCGCCTGAAGATTGTGAATTAAATTGCCAACTAGTATTAAAAACTTTAATTATGTATTACGCAGTCGCGCAAAAATTTGATTTTGACACACTTACTCCAAATCCTACATGTAAAAAAGCAAATTTATTCATATTAAAAATAATTATAAATATTTTTTTAAAATTTTTTTCATTCTCTGTTTTTGAAGTTTATTACTATCATTCATATAAACTATAGGGTTTATTGTTATTGATTTGTTAAATAGTTAGATTCAAAACTTTATTCTACATTACTTGTAGGAGACCAATGCATTGTATTTTTAAATTAATGAACTTGTTTAATGTTCGATTAAATTACAGAGGAAAAGTAATAAACATCTTTTAAAAGGTTGGCAACAATATTTCATGAATTAAAATTCTTTTTTCAGTAGTATTTTTAAGCATATAAATCCATTGGTCATATTCTAATTTAGTTAATAACCTTATACGAAACAATCGTCTTGTTTGGAGTTGTTTCTGTTAAATAAGGTTATGATGAAGTATAGAAAATGTATATTTGCAAATAAAAACTTAAATAAAATTTCGATATGAAACTAATGATAATTGCATTTCCCTACATGTTTTTGAAAAAAGTTAAGTATCTTCATCAAAAGTTGAATTATCATATTGAAATTGTTTTTAAAATATAAAATATGACCATTCTTTATTTACTGATACAACGTGTACAAATTTCATGAGATTAGACTACTCAACTAAATTTACAGTATTTATATTGTTGTAGAATATAATAAAAGACTACTCTTTAAAAAATATTACATTTAACTCTTGGAATAATTTCAATTCAATTTTTTTCTAGAAATGTACTTGAAAACATCTCCATTAAAATATCAGATATATGGGATTATACGTCCAAAAATAGTTACTTTTTTAATGATTCTTCAATGCATTTAAAATATATATACTAGACAATTAAGAATTTTTTATTATACAAATAGCTTAAAATTTAACTGGACTTAAATTAGGTTTAAATGAAGAAAAAGTATTACAAAAGCATTTTATTTCAACTATTTGTAACACGTTATCTTCGAACTCTTCTACTGATCTGCAAGAAGAAATATTTTTAATTAGTTATTTGATTTGAGAAACTTGTTCTGAAAAAAAAAAACAAATAATTATGTAAAGTAGAACTGCAGTTTAAAGTGTTATCTGCTTTGAATTCGACGATTAAGATAGCAATTGGGGACGTGTTGGCACTAGATTAAATTGAAATTTATATCTGAAATGTAAGTGCGTCCAGAGAAAATATTAGGTATTTTGTGGTACGAGTTCAAGGGAATAAGCCAAGTATCTGTGTTAAATATTATAAGCATAGTAATTCATAAATAGGAGGAGGCTAAAAATGGATAGCTTCTGTTTAGGTTCAAAATATGTTGGTAAGGTTGGAAAGGAGGAAAATAAACAGTAAGTTTATTTTTTAAGGATGAGTCTTTTTTCATCAAACCCTCACAAAAACTAATTGTATTTACTGAGCATAATGCTTTGTTTTGTGTAATTTTAAGAATTAGAATAATCTAAAATGCTTATACAAATAATTTAAATAATAAAAGTAACTAAATAAAAATTATAACAATCAAAACGAGATAACTTAATAAATGAAAGAAATACACAGACACACACACAATGCATCTTTCAATTTATAGAGTAAAATTTATCTTTGACAAGTGTGACTTAGTTTTTAATGAATATATTACATATACAAACAAAGAGTCATTCAGTTATAAAATTCCGTTTTCGAGTTTCAGTTACAGACTGTATTGTCCTTTTACTGAATGTCATACCTTTTCTTATTCACAGGAAATCCAGCGTAAATATTCAGAATGGTATTCAAGTAAAATTCTTCAGAATCCAAGCTTGGCTATTATCGCTAACTAAAGCTTGTGATTCAACTTTTTCAGACTTCTTTTAAGAACTTTAAAGATTATCAACCGAAAAAACTATCGAAGCGTATATTCAATTCAAACCATTCGTAACTTCAGATATTCATTTCAATCATCATGATCAGGGAAAGAGTAGTTTTATGTGTGTCTTACGTTTTTTTTTTTTTTTTTTTTGCTTTTTTGGAGGCTTTGAGTTTTTAAGCAGAATCAACGTCAGATTATTTTCTTTCCATTACTCGTCTGGACGACTAGTGATGCGAAACTCATTCAAAGGAAATAATACTGTTTTTGTGAATTATTTCATTGGTTCTAGAACAAGTGTTTATCCGAGTTCAAACTGAATTGTGCTTCATTTTATTAACCGTTTTTCTCCGGTTATTTGTCTTATTTCATAGGCAGAAATTTTGTTTGATTCGATTTTGTTTCCCTGTGTGCAAATGTTAATGTGTTTTAAACAATATGTCTTTCACATTTGAGTACAATACCCCATTGTACTCCTACTGCATCTTTTTCCAATTGGTTTCTTATATTCGTTTTAAAAATCAGTTAATGTTATCTGAAAGAAAATTTAATGAAATAACTTAAGTGTAGATTGTATAATAATATGTTAGAAATGTTTCACCTAAGTACAACTTGCCATACCTTTTTATAACTTTAATTACATCTACTTTTTGCTAGAACCTTTTTTTTCTATATTTTAACTTTATATACTTTATATATATATATATATATATATATTCTTATTGATGATTTTGATTCTTCTGAATAAAACTAAGTGAGTGTTTTATAATATAACCTCAGATTTAACACGTATAATTCATAATAGAGTAGAAAATTTATATTTTTTAAAGTTTTTTCTTATGCTTATATTAAAATTCATAGTAATTTTATTTCCTTATATGACATGTTTCAAGGGAAGTTCTAAGTAGAGCAATAAGAAATAATATAGGAATAATATTTCTTAATAGACGCGTCAGAGGAAACAGGAGAAACAGTTGATATACTTAACTTTTCAATCATTGCTTTATAACTTAACTCATGGGCGCAACAGCCCTTGATAGCCAAGGCCTACTGTGCCCAATCAGTATACGCGACCATGGACCCTGAGGCGCATGAGCACATGTTCCGGTCAGATGGTCAATCTGACGAAAAATCCCCTGTGTTAAGAGACCAATCAACATTACCAAGCAAGATTATTACTCATTTTATCGACCCACTGAATAGATGAAAGGCTGAGGCAACCTTGTCCAGTCCGGGGTTTGAACCTCGGACCAATGGCATGGGAGCACGATGCACTATCCACTCAGCCACTGGGCTTCCTGGTACTTTATAATTAATCCAAATATTAATTCCAATTTGAAATGCTAAATTTAAGCAAAAACCTACATTACTGTAGTTTTTTATTTTGAAGACATAATCTATGTTTTAAAAATTTACTAAAAAATAAAATTGGTTGAACAGAAATATCAAATTAAATTACTCAAATATGTCTTCTTATCTAGAACAATAAATAAATAAAAACTCTTTTTCAAAAGAGTTCTAAATATAAAGTAATGTAATGCAACGTATTTTTTGGTGCATTTATTTTCTTTTTACTTTTACATTCTACTTCTACAACCAATATAAAAAAATAAAGAAAATCTGAAGACACTTCAGTTGATATTTTTATATAGCCTTAATTGATTGCCATTTATCCTAAATATATTAAAATATTAGTTTTAAGACATTTATCAATAACTCTTGAAGACGCAGAAAGATCAATGTAAATAATTCTGAAAAGTAAAGATTCATTCTAATACTCAAGTTAATAGTCAATGGAAGATATTTACTTTCTACACAAAAAGGCATTTGTTGTTTTGCTAGAATTTGCTAAACCTCAAAGCAACGTAACACCTATTTACACGCTTCACAAAGAAAATAATGGTCTAGGGAAGGCAAATAATGTGACGAAAGAAAGTATGTAATCAATATGCCAACAGTTACGAGGAATCTTAAAACAAAGTAGAAGTATCTCAGCAATGACATTAATAATACAAAACTTAAAACAATCCCACTTCTCCAAATTTTGTCCCTGCATTTCTAAAAGTAATTTTAAAATCGATTTACTTCGTAGTACTTGCAAAAATTTTTCAGCGAACTTGTTTCCCGTTATTCTGTGGTGTTTTATTATTCAAAATATAAAGAAAAAGTATTTGGTTATTTTGATTATTTTCATTTAGAAATATATGCATCTTTGTTAATTGACACACACACACACACACACACACACACGCACACACATATATATATATATATATATACATATATGCAGATAGAGAGAGTTAAAACTCTGTCCTGTAGAGAGACGAACACTCATTAAAACTGAAAAAAAAACAGAAATTGTAAATAGAACAAACATAAGATTTTAGGAAGAATATACCAGAAGTTATAAAAAATATATTATAATTAAAAATATATATATATAAGTATATGGATGCTACAGTATTGTAATCATTACTGACTGAGGACAGCTCTTATATGGAAACTAATTTATATAAAAGTGGGGTTAAACATATTTTTTGGGCAGTCAACCTTCCCTCTTTCTGTTATTAATACTGAACAAAGCCCTATTGAAAATAATAAATGGAATATCTAACAACATTACATGAAAAAGATAACTTGCCTAAGAATTACATTGACAAATGCAGAGCCCGCGCTAAAAATCTAAGTACAATAAATAAGTTATAATGATCTATAGCCAGATTCTGGATTTCATACAATTTGAAAGTATGGGAATGGCTGAACAGTAGCTCATAGCAAAAGTATGAAAAAAATAGAATTCCAATAATTATGTAGTGTAAGAACTACCAACTGGGTGGCGCAGTTAGTTTGTCACTGGCCTTCTGCACCTCAGATTTCGGGTTCAACCGCGGTCCAAGTCAGTGGAGCTTTTTATACAGAAAATCGACAGCGACCATGGCGTATGATTATGTGGCACATAAAAAAATCTCTTGTAGTGACTGTTTGGCTTTTGGAGCCGTCGGAAAAATTAAATTCCTTTCAATTTCGCATTGTCAGAGATCAAGTGACTCCCTCTCGGTAGGAAACTGGGTGTCAAAATTACTTGTAGCAATTGGTATTACCGATATGGTACCGAAAAAAAGTTGTGCCAGCTCATGGGGAATGCACTAGGTCTGCTAACGTAATAAAGAACCAATGCGCAGCCCCATTAGTGGAGAAAAAGTGTAAGAATTGATAAAAATAAAATATATAATAGCTAATGTACAGACGCAAGGAGATGCGCTGCCTTAAAGGGTATATAGGGAGTATACAGACGAATCAAAATGACATAGAATGCATGGTTACAAATATCGTAGTTGTGAGATAAAGTGCAAATAAACAGAGAAGAAGAAAATGTACAGCAAAAATTAATGCGACAGAAAATATTTCATTGAAAGATAGCACAACAAGAGATGTTAAAAATTATGATCAGAAAGTTCTTACAAGTATGACAGTGGTTTTATTTTGAACTATTTATGTTTTGGAGGATTGTCAGCACATAACGCACCTTTCTGGCAGTTGCAGTTCTTCAAGAAAACATATCTTCAAATGAAGGAATGGGCTTCTCGTACACCAAACTCTCCATGTTGCTAGATCCAAACTGAAGTCATTTTCTATCCACATTTATAAATGTCATTGGATATGTAACAGGTATATCCGGTTAAGGTTCTTGGTTCAACCACTGAATGATGAGCTCATTACAACTCGCAGCTCTATACAAGATCAGCATGTCGTCGTTGTTTCCTTTCAATACGAGTTCATACTACTACCTCGGAAAATAGATCACAAGGATCCAGTAGGATCTGTTTTAATGAAAACTTTCAATTAGAGCCATCTTCCACAGGAATACATCGATAAGTCTTTGAGAACGCAAGGAATCCCACGCAACACCACTATCAGGCCAGCCAGACGAACTTGTGACGGGTTCTATCCAAATAACTTCAACTAATCTTCTTGGAGAATTTTTTTGCCTGTAAATAATGTTTAAAAATAGCTTTCGGTACAAACAACTTGATTTTATGCAAATGTAAATGCTGTGGAGTAATGTAAACCCCGTAACTTCCGCATCGGGGGGTCCAGATACTTAGAGGGTCCAAAGCCTGACCGACGACAAGTAATTTCCCTTTGCAAAAATTGAATTTTGGAGCCCAAAACTTGATTTTGCAGGGGACCTTAATATTCTTCGTTACATCATTGTGTAAATGCTACTTAAAATCTGGTATTGGAGTATATAAAGTTAAAGGTGAAAGCTGTGCATAGTAGAAAGTTATTTGTGACTAGGAAGTTGTCCTACCTGAAGTTAATTTCCAACTTAGCTTCCACCCATTGTAGTGGTAAGTAATGAGTGTTGATTTCCACCAAAATGCAGTTGTTTGAAAAGGAGTTGTCTAAAGAACAATGAGTGAAGAATTTGTCTTTGAATCTCATAAATTAGAAAACGAATTTGGATTTAATATTGCTCCCACACAAAGTTAAGGAATATGTTACATGTAACCACCGGGAGCTTACATCTGCAACTTCCAGGTTGAGACAATTTTTGATCGTAATTTCAAGCATTTCTGTAAGTAAAACCTCTAAATAAAATGTTTTCAGCCCCTTTAATGTGTTTCTAGTTTTGTTGTCCATATTATTTTTGTACCATATTTCGCAACTACGGTATTTGCGACTCTGCATTCCTATATGATTAAGCGTCGTGCCTGTTCCACCTACACACCCTGCAAAATTGTCTGTTTGGTAGCGAATTAATCATGTTTTTAATATATATATATATATATATATATATATATATAGTATATTAAAATAAAAGTGAAGAAGTTCTAGAACCTACAGTGTTAAAGAAGTAAGAAATTAGAATTCAGGAGACACAGCAAATGTTGATACAAAAAAGCCATTAGACTCAACTGGAGACCTATTATGATTACTAAAGCTATCGTTGAAATTAGACGATTGAATTAGGGTTAGCAATGCTTTGTGGATCCAACCATCCCCGTACAGCAGACATTTTCGACATAAGAGAAAGAAAAAAATGAGCCAATTTTAAAGTTAAGCCTAATACAACACGTGGATGAAGAACCTAATAAAATCATAAAAAGAAATTAAGAATAGAGAACAATAATGAATCTCTCAAGGAGAGGAATAATAATAAAAACATTTTACATGGAAAATATGAGGAAAAGTTACTTGTAAAATAAAATTTGGAACAGAAGAATTCAACCTACTACGATGACATCCCACGTGAAATGACATAAAAGATTGAAACGCCAACACAAGAAGGAAAAATAGTGGCGCCATATGGATAGTTATTTTGCATTTAAACTAACCACAAAGATAAATTAAAATAAAAAATATAAAATAAAATAACGAACAAAGTTAAGAATAGATAGTATCAAATAGAAATATGATAAAAAGTAAATATACTTCGATGCTTACATACTAGATAGTTATATTGTAATATAAATAATAGCTGAAAATATTTTTAAATATTTTTTTAAAAAAATAAAGACAGAGAGAGAAAGAAGAAATTTAAATAAAATATCGAACTAAGATAAAACTAGATTTAATTAGAAATAGAAATATATTTAAAAATAAATTTATTAGGATACTTGTATTCTAAACAATTATTGCAAAATTTCCCAAAATTACTATATATTGAAATTTTTTATCAGTAACTATATCATTGGTTTTTTTATATAAAATTTAAGATAATATTTCTAAATATTGATAGGTGTAAGTTACTAACCCAGAAATTCATTTTTATAATGTTAAAATCAAATGAGTCTCTTTTATCAAAAATATTGCTTAACAGCAAATTATTCTTAACGTTTAATTGAAGGTTATATATATTCACTGGTGTGCAAAAATTAAGGACGAAGTCGAAAAATTAGCATATCAACTGAACAAAGAGGCAGAGCGGACAGAAGGACCAATCAGGAGATTAAGTAAGCAATGTACGGTAGCGCATGAGCAGATATGCAGTTAGACGTAATGGGGGAGTGTCTGAGTAGTATAAAGCATGTTGTCGGTGTAAGATCAGTATTTCTGGCAAAGAGATTGCACGCCGTATAGCAGTTAAAATCACACCGAGTAGCTGCCTCAGCGAGAAATGGCGAATAATCAATCTGTTAGACGACATCTGGATGTTTTTACCCGAGGTCGAATCATTGGGAAGTTGGAGGAAGGCCGCAGTGTGACAAGTGTGGCTGCAGAGTTCGGAATTGCTCACAGCATCGTTTCACGACTTTGGAGACAATTTCAAACTACAGGAACAGCTATCCGGGGGTTCAGTAGTGGTCGTTCACGAGGAACCACACCCGCAGATGACCGGTACATTGTCTTACAGGCCAGAAGAAACAGGCGGCAGACAGCGGGAAAAATCGCTAGACACACGACACAGGCAAATGGACGACCGATATCGCGTTTTACAGTGGCCAGAAGACAGCACAGTGGTGGTCTGTTTGCACGACGCTCTGTACGGTGTGTACCTTTAACGCCTGCCCATCGGAGAAGGCGTTCTCTGTGGTACCGGGAACACCGGAATTGGAGAGACAATGAATGGGGACGAGTACTCTTTACAGATGACAGCAGATTCAGTTTGAGTAGCGATTAACATCGCATACTCATCTGGAGAGAGCGGGGAAGCCGCAATCAACCCTCGAACATCATTGAAAGGGATAGGTATGGAGGTCGCGGTGTTCTCGTTTGGGGAGGCATCATGCTTGGTAGTCGAACAGACCTTTTCATCTTCGACGCAGGTTTAGTCAACGGGACCCTTTATTGTAACGAGATTCTTCTTCCATATGTGTGTCTTTTTAGAGGCGCTATGGGTCTGCAGTTCCTTTTCATGGACGACAATTCACCATGTCATCGCACAGTAGCTGCCGAACAGCTCTTAGAGAGTGAGGATGTTGAACGTATGGATTGGCCGGCACGATCTCCGGATCTCAATCCCATCGAGCATGCATGGTGTTTTCTAGGCAGACGCTTGGCAGCTCGTACTATACCACCAGTAACGATTCGGGAGCTTCGATTGGCGCTGCAAGACGAATGGGTAGCAATTCCTCAACAACTCATTGACACCCTCATTCTCAGCATGGGCAGACGCTGTGAAACCTGCCTAGCAGTCAGGGGAGGTCATATCCCCTACTAAAGACCGGATGTTTCTTGCTGGACACCCATCACAGGGATGTTTCGGCCTTCAGTCGCATTGCGCTCTATGCTACTTTTTGAATCAAGCTTCTTTTTATCCATCTGATCTCCCTTTTAGTAAGTGCTGCTTACATATTACACATGTCCTTACGTATTGGGGATCTTACGGTATTAAATGTGTTGATTTGGAAAGCTTTTGTACAAAGTTATATTGAAAAAAACGTCTCGTCCTTAATTTTTGCACACCAGTGTATATATATATACTAGGTGGGGAAAAAGACATCAATTAATTTTGCATGAGAATCAAAACTTTATTTAACATGCTTCTGATTGTCCGATTTGAGTCAAATTTGCACCGTTTTTTTGTATGAGTTATTGCCATTTTAAAGGTAGCTTCATAATGCCTCTCTAATAGAAGTATTGGTCCTTATTGGAGAAATAATCTTGCGATCAATTTTCACAATCTTCTTTTGATCCCAATTTCTTATCAGTCAGGAAGTTTTGCAATACGAGAAAACGGTGGTAATCACTTGGTGCCAGGACCGGACTATATGGTGGATGCATATAAAATTCCCGACTGGCCTCCCAGAGGTTCTGGCGAGTCACTATACAGAAGTGAGGGTCCAGGTGTTCTCCTGATAGAACACAACACATATATTCTGTTGGCCAATTCTGGCCATTTCTGGTCAATCGCTGGCTTCAAACGGTCAAGTTGTTGACAATAGAGATGTAAATTAAGTGTTTGGCCATGCGGAAGCAACTCCTACTAACTTATTAATTTCCATTCACACCAAATACACAGTAGATCCTCCTGGTCGATAGTTCTGGTTTGGTTCCGTTTGAGCTGCTTCACTACACTTTGACCACGATCGTTTTCGTACAGTATTGTAGTACGTGACCCATTTTTCATTCCCAGTCACCATCCATTGAAGAAATAGGTCAATTTCATTCCGTTTGCCCAATGCTTCTAAGATGAAAATTCAATCCATCATGATTTTTGGTGTTGCAAATGGCTTAAAACTATTTTATGATCAATATTTAGCTCTTGGGCGATGCTACAACTACTAACATGCCGGTCAATTTCAATTATTTCTGTGATTTTATCGACAATATCGACAACAAGCCAGTCTGTGCGAGGTGCATTTTTAACATCAAAAATACCTGAACGGAATCGACGAAACCAAAATTGCACGTAATTAGCTGTTACAGTAACTCGGCTCCATAAACACCATTCACAATTTCAGTCACCAAAAGAGCTGAATTATCTCTTCGTTGACTTCCATTTTTAACACTCTGTAATTCACAACTGAATGGACCAAACAAAAAGAAGCAAAATACTTTTTAGTGCAAAGTGTCACCTCGACAACGCGAGCATAGGTTTGAAATTTTTTGATCCATACTTCATGCGATATCGACACTACAGCCATCTACCGAAAAAATAACGGATTTCTTTCCCCCCAACCTAATGTAGTATATACTAGCTGACCCAGCCACGCGTTCGTGTGGCTTTATTTTAATACGTTATTGTAATATTATTCTCAGCTGCACAATGCACTTAAATTTATTTTGCGCTTATAATTTTGGAGGGTTGAAATTAAGCATAAAACATTATTATTATTATTATTTTAATTTTGCATTTTTTTCTTCTCTTATTTGATTATAGTATAATGCATGGATTATTCACGAAGTTGTTAGTAACAACATATAAAGATTTAAATTTATAAATGAGGTTAATAGCGTGGATTTTTAGCAATATTTATCATTATTTTTATCATTCTAAATTGTAACAATAAAAATTTTTTCTATAACTAATCGCTAATCGGTACAAAATAATCTTTGATAACTTGTCTTTTAGTTACGAAAATGTATTCGGTGGTTTCACCACACATAAGCATGCAACATATATGTGCCTATGGGAAAAAACATGGATTTCATATTTCCAAGCTCCAAATTGACATTGTTTGGCTTCGAGATTTATTTATGGTCATCGTGAATGCTTAACGAATTGGGAGTTTTTGAATCTTTTTTAATGGTATCGCAGATTCTGATGGTATCAGTGGAAACCTTGGCAATAGGACGATTTCTCCTTTAAACTTTACAATCAAAATGGTTATTTACAGTACATTTCTGGCAATTCTTTTAATGAACAAACGTTTACCGTTACGTATTCTAGGTGTATATAAGTCACACAGCAGAATAACCAGTGAACCAATCTTGAACCGAAAATTGTTTTGTGACATTCCTAATATATCCGGGAAATTCAAAACTTTACCGTATCGTTTTCATCAGCAATAGTGTCGATTAATTTAAAATACATTAGATCACCTGGCAGCACCTCTGTATCTGGAAGCTTATTTCGTCAATTCAATTAATTTTTCAATATAATCAAGAAGACACTTTAAATCTATTCGTATTTTTTCTGAGCAATAGTACAGACATTGTCTTGCATTTTAATGCAGTTTGTATTTTGACGCAGTTCTACTTCAACATTTCCAATATTCAGCAGTTTGTTAGAAAATATTTGCGCCGATTAATCATCTTTCAATTGAACTCAAGTGTTTATGGTCAGTCAAAGTGTTTCAACGCTTCGCCATAAAAAAGATTGTTTTAAACTTTTGTTAATCTGGTGAGAAAAAGTAGAGCAAGGAATAACTGACAATGTCTGTCGGAAATCACCAGACAGTAATAAGACAGCCCCACAGAATATTTTCTTGTTGTCGTTTAAATCTTATAAATTTCTATGTAAAGCTTCGAGTGAGTATTTATGGGCCATATTACACTGAATGCAGATTATAATTGAACTCCTTTTCAATACCGCATCCATTCCACTATTTCTTAGTGGCCGCGGTAGCCGAGTGGTATAGGTATATGACCGTGGCTTGCTTTGTCACGAGTTCAAGCCCAGTATCACTAAAGACCCGCCGTGTAGCGCAGCTATGCACGTTAAATCTGTCGAGAGCTGAAACGTCCTCCCGTTGATGTGGTGTGGTAGTTAGGAGAGGGGGCTGCCAGCTCAGGTGTCGTCCACATCACTTGACCATGGTTCAAAATTACGTGGTCCGTCGCCAAAAGCCCTCATGTAGCTGAACATTGCGACGTTAATATTCAATCAATCAATCAATCCACTATTTCTTAATATTACACATTGCGCTAGTTTTCTCATGAGCGTCTAATGGTAGCTAGAATGTTTAATGTGCATCTGTCCATCATTTAACAAAGAAACAACAATGCCTGAAGATGTAATTACCAATGCAATTTTCTGTTTGTCGTATTTTCGTAATTCTGCGCTTGAAAGTTTACTTGCTACAGGGAATAAATTTGTGGACGTGTGGAACTAGAACACAAAACGATTAGACCTCATTCCGTCTTCTTATGCAAGCTATGTCTATGAAGGGATGGGTAGTACTGTCATCCAGCAATATCCAGTAAAGTTACTGGTGTTTCTAAAGTTCAATTTCAGATTCTTGTTCCCCTCCCAGAAAAAACACTGGGAGCGCACTTCGCCCACTCTGATAAATTGAAGGTAAGCCCCTGCCATGATTAGCTTAAAATACTACCGTCTGGCATTATTTAACACATAAATTTCTCAAATTGGATTAAATATTCGGATCGGTCGTCTCAAAATACGTCAGGGTCCCTTTTTTGTGTTACTACGTCTGCAAGTTAGACTCACACTGCTGCCCGCGCATATTATTTTTATCCAGCATTAATCGAAAAAGTTACCGGAACACCTAAAGTCCAATTTCAGATTATCCTTCTTCACTCCGAAATACACACGGGATTGAATTTCGGTGCATTAGCGCTTGTAAATTCAGCCGCTAGAGTGAATGAAAATTCGTAAGTGCGACTCAGACTTTGGCAGTACCTGCAAGTTTATGAGAGTTTCTGAAACCTGATTTCAGATTCTCGCTTACCAACTCTGGACGCAACCAGGGACTACTTTTGGCTCCCCGGAATATGCAAGTTCAGTCGCTGGAAAGTGATATTTGGGTAGTCAGGCATTATCCGGCAAAGTTACGGGAATTTCTTCGATCTTGGATTCGCGTTCATTATTCCCAAAATTATTACAAAAATACTTTTCCCGCTTGAAGACTCTTGAAGAAAGCTGCTGTTGCGGTCCGCGTAAAAGACAGTCGTCTATAATTATCTACCAAATTTGCGAAAATTTCTCATATCGGTTATCAGATTCAAATTGTCTGCCTCAAAGTCTGCTAGGGATAACGTTTCCGCGCTCCAAGGCTTTTATGGTACGACTCTGTCAGGGTTTGCTTAAAACCAGTCGTCCGGTATTATTACCAGTTGCAACAATTCCTCATTTGGGATATCATTTTCAGATTGCCCGTTTTCAAATACGCTAGGGACCACCTTTTCACACTCCCTGTCTTTTAAGGTAAAGCCCTGCTAGGAAGTGTCTAAAATGTGGTCATCCGGCATTGTCCGGAAAAGTTACGGGTATTTGGGGGATTCAATTCGAAACTCCGATCCTACCTCCCGAAATAAACCAAGCACTGCACCTTGGTCCACAAAATCCACTTTCACAGGCATACACACATTCCGACATTGTACGAATTTACCCGTTTCCCAGATTGTACGCATTTGTGGCAATAAAAGCATAATGACGTAAGAAATTGAGATAAAAACTGTCCTACATTTTAAGGTAGACGAAATGACACACAATATGCAAAAAGATGTCAGAATAGGTTGAGTAGTTTTGGAGTCCATCGCGGACATATTCTGTGACACGCAATTTTTATAAAGATATATGTGTTTGTTTCTGCGTGCGTAAGAGTATATATATAAATATATATATATATATATATATATAGATATAATATACCATTTTAAGAGTATAGTTCATCGATACATGGGTCAAACTCTACTTATTTTCTTTTTCACTTTTATTCTTGAAAATCTTAAATTTTAACTACATAATATCTTTTCTTCTTACAATACAACCAATGTTCATAAATTTCCAATAAAATAAATATTTATGTTATAGAGTGCCCCATTGTCACAAATGTAATAACTTCATTTTAATTTACAGCAGTGGTTCTCAAACTTTCACTACTGGTGACCCAATTTTTATCGCGCCCCCTAAAAATAATAATGTATTGAATGCAATAATAATGCATTTGGGGGAGGCTACAGCTACAATACGATCATAAGTATAAACTGTACAAATTAACAAGATAAGTATTAAATTTTGTATATGTTACTTTTAAGTAATATATATTTTTATTATTTTTTTTTACTTTTTATTTCAATTCATTTTAAAAAGCGTGTTTTTTAGTTTGTTTTAAAACTATAATTTATTTTTTATTATTTTTACTGTACAAGATTTAAATATTTTTACTATACACAATTCCAGCGAATAATTTAATTAAGAGAAAATATACTTACCTACTTTCAAGGACTTCTCAATTTTTCTTTGAAATATGAGGAAAACATCCAATAAAACTAAAAAAAAAATATTCAAAATCTGCGTGTCTTTAATAATGGACATAAATCACAGACACTTTTCGCTAACAACACAGGAACGTTATTTCCAGCAAAACTGTCATATTTTGTTCACGTTTTTGTAGTTTTGCTGTCGTTTGTGATGATCTACTAATATCATTTTGAACTTTAATCTTTCTTGTGTCTTTTTGACAAGTCGAAATGTCACATTATGGCTTCATAGTTTTCTTCATAGTGATCTTTAGGTAGCATTTGAAAATTTCAAATAAACTCAAATGTTTCATGTCTAACGCTTTTCTGATATTTACTTTCACTATCTTGATTATTATGCATTATATGAGCAGGTTCTTCAATTGCTTGATCATTTTCAACTTCCTTCAATAGGGGTCACAGATGCCCATTTTTTTTTAATTTTCTATTCATTTACTTCTATAAACCATAATAAGCCTTACAACTCATCAATCAAAACCACAAAATTGTTCATGGGGAAAGTGTAGCATGTTCTAAAAGTAATTGTGTAAAACATTTTTCATGATGCGTTATATGTTTCAAAATATTTTAAAAAATAAATCTTGGCTAAATAATTCTTCAAAGTGCTCAATATGATTATCCATGTATCATAAAACTCTTTCACATGGAAAAAGGTAAAACATAAATATATCATATTTACAACTTCCCTAAAAAAAGGAAATGAGATAACCATATCAGTAAGTTCGAAGGTCAGCTAAAGTAATATTTTAGGCTAAAATAAACGTAGTAACAAAAATCTCTCATCGTAGGATTACGGCAAAGTAAACAATATATATATATATATATATATATATATATATATATATTTAATTTGTTTATAGGACAAATATGGCTAATGAGCGTTTGAAGTGGAATGTTTTATTTTTGAAGATCGGCAGGTGATAAATATAAATTATATCAGTGTAAATGTGTATTTTTTATTATGTCAGAAAGCATTTTGTTTTTCTTCATTCCAACAAAATTATTTTTTAAAACTTTTTATTTTCAATATGGTTGCGCCCTCCTCGCAGGGTTACCTTGGCCCCCCAGGGGGGCGCTCCCAAAAGTTGATAAACACTGATTTACATATCTTGTTGAGTTTCGGAATGATAACATGATTCACATTTAGATCAGAGGTATCCAAACTTTTTTTGTCTCTTAGGCGCTTTTTATGTTTTTTGGTATGGGGTAGACCCCTGCTTAATTAATATTGCATTTTTGGGAATTTATCAACTTGAATATCTTTTTGACAGCTACTGCTACTACTTTAAATAATTAAATGTATAACTAAAGAACTATAGAGTTAAGAGTTTAAAATCATATGTTAATTTATTTAATTAAAAATTAATTAATATATAAAATAAATGTTAAACAAAATAACCAAACAACACATAATTGTTTTTGATATGAGGGATCAATCTGATGCTCTACAAAAACAAATTTTCAACATTTAGTATCAATCTTGTCAGGTTTAACCTTAAATCCCCTATGTTTGTAGTGTCCAGCTTTTTTGTTTTGTTTTGTTTTGGAGATTGGCAACTGCGCTGAAACTCCTTCTTAGAGGGAAAACTTCCTCACGATATTCCAAAATTTGGCACATTTAAAAGGTTTGCCTTTTTAAAGCCTAAATTGCTGGCATCCGTTTCTAAACTTTAAAAGCTTCATTGCATCGCATCACGATCAGTTCCTGTTGTCATGTGACATTTTTTTTTTTCCAATATGACTGATCATATAAGTTCATTGCTTAATGAGGTATTACCATAGTCAAAGTATTTTCAAACATGGTTTCAAAATCTGAATAAAAAGCAGTTAAATGTTGAACGTAGGTTAAAACGTGCTGACAGATTGTCTCGGTTAATTTGAGAAAGAAATTCTGGAACTGCAGTATTATACTCCTTTAGTTTAACTATGGAAAGAAACGCTGAAATAGTCCCCGTTTAAAAAAATAAGATTTATTTACTGGCACCTTGCACGAGCAAATTAACCTCATTAAATTTAGTAAATAAATGTACTAAATAAGTAAAATTTGGTATCCACTTGATTAAATTTTCTTTTAAAATTAAAGTCACGATCTAGTTTAATGTGAGCCAATGTCACAAAAACCCCCACTTACACCTCATTGTCCCCCAAATTATGTTTTTGCCGACGTGGACCCTTTGCATCTCATCTTATAAATGCCGGGGTTTCTATATAGACCACCTTGGGAATCACTGATTTAGTTTTAAAAATATGTTTAATATCAAGCAATATTATGTTTGAAATTAATTCATAATTGTGTTGTTAATTACGGACAACAATTTAACATAATGTATAGGAAGTTCTATAGAATGTACTTTAGTTTAGCAATGGATTCACAAAACGAAATAATTAATAATTTACTGAACTAAGAATTTCTTCAAGGTTTACATTTACAGCTATTCTATAGAAATTATGATATGACAAGCATTTACAGCTAGGGTAGTTTAAGAAAAATGTGGCAAAGCTGTCTTTTATGCAAAATTTTAACTCAATTACTTTTGTTAATGAAAAAATAGCGCAGGGGACTCATTTGCATTTCAATATAAGGAACCTACAAAATACAATTATTGCATCATTAAATTAATGTAAAATGCATGACCCTGTCTACGATACCATGAAGTAAACAATAAATATACGACAATAGATAATATTTATTTGCATTTTTCCATTTGAAGACTTAGACACGTCTATTCCTTACTTTAATGTATAATACATGTTCTGTATTATAGAAAATGCTCATGGACTATACGGATAGTAATTTGGTTACACATTCCTTTCGGTTTTTGCCTTTATACATTACATACCTCGTTCGTAATTTTAACCGAATTCCATGTAACTAACAACAGTCACTTGGGAAGAGTTCTTTTTATCTAAAATGGTTATAATTACATTAATGGAGCCTCAAATTGTAACGTTTTGAAAATTTATTTTTCGACCTAAAATGCATTCGAATTAAAAAAAAAATTCAAATTTATTGGAATTCTAAAAGATAATGCAAATAATTTTTCCTGTTACATTATATTGCTGCCCCCAATATGTGACAATTTCATTTTAAATAAATACATACATATTGCAAACATTGATGCTGTATTTGTTGAATATATAGATGACAATTCAAAAATGCATGAACATATTTGTCTTCCACTAAATATTCGTCAAACATTACGTAAATCTGTCTTTCTTTCAGATATAAAAGATTGTATATTAAAGGACAGTGATCATCAGTTTCAACACTGTTACATTAAGACAAATATCTCATAAGGCATAATATCATGCTATCTTGTTCTTTTTTCCACTTTCGAATTCAATTAAAGTCATGTGCTCTATAAGACAGAAATGAGCCATACAACATTTTCCTTATTTAATATAAAAGTTTGCATGGATAAGTAAATAGATGGAGGTTATTTTCATTGCGTATCGTATGCAAGTTATTTGCTATATTGCTATGATTTAAGAGCATTCGAGTACATACTAGCTTCTATATAATACCAGTTTATTAGCTGATTGAATTAGTTCTTAAAAAACTCCTTAAATTAACATATACATTGGAAATTATAAAGTCAACAGAGCAGAATAAAATATATTTAAATTTAAAATTAAAGAACAGTAGAAGAACGTCCATACCCAACCCTGCAAAAAATAAGTGAGATTCTGAACTGTTAATTTGTTGTTTATTTATAAAACTAGCAACATGGCCCGGAGTTGCTCGGACTTTCTTGATTGTCTAAAAAAATTTCCCCTTCCCTCTCAATATCAGCACTTCCAGGATGGGTGTGATTTCTATACTAATATCTCATTAAAATTCCCTTTTTCGAAATTTCTTCGAACTGTTTATCCAGTCTTTCCCCTTCGCTTAGCCTAGAATTACATGGGTATCTGCTGTGTTTATAGCTTGCATTGCCCTTAAATTTGCCCTTTCTAGAAGTCATCACTTATGTATTTGTGTGAGATCAATATGAGTGATTTCTATAATCCTGTCACCAAATTTCCTTTTTCCAAATTTGTTTAAGTTCTTTTCCTTGTCAGAAAGGTTTTATTTTCCTCAATCCAACAGTTAAAGAACATTTTTTATTGTAAGAAATTTTCTTCCTTTCCTCCCAAATTTCTATTTTAAATTACTGATTTACAAAACACAAAATTGTTTTAGTTAATAAAAAATAATTTGAAGCAGTAAAGAAAACATTTCTGATGATCATTATATTTCAAAAACTAAGCATATTCATTATTTCAACAATAAATATTTCCTTATAATGTAAAATAAAAAATATATATCTGAAATGTCCATTAACACATCAATCATTACATATCGTTAGCATAAACATGTCTCTAAAAGCTAATTTAGCTTTATAAAGATGCAAACAGGCGATGTACGATTTTATTCTAAAATAACGTAGTAAAGCTAAATAAAAACAAAAATTATTTTTTATTAATATTTACAAAATTATTACTGTTTTAGGCTTTTAATTTTATTTTATTTACTAATGTACTATTATTATTTAATAACTATTCAACAAATTCTCAAAGCTAGCTATTGCAGTGATAGTTCATTTTTGGAAGTGTGATTAAAATATATATAAGTGTAAAGAAAGTACCATGAAGAAAAAAAGTCCTATTTGCATTAATTGCATTTAAAGCGTCTTAAATTAATACTGACATATGATAAAAACGGTAGCCTAGTGGTTAGAGCATCGAACTCCAGACCGGAAGGCCTGGGTTCGATGCCACCAAATACCCTCCGAGTACACACGAAGTACGTGTTCCTTACATCAGTGGGTCCGTAGTCTTGTGGGTTTAGTCACGAGAGCAGGGACTGGAGAATATTTCCCTCCCCTTTAGTTTCCATGCAGAAATTGTAGAGGTGGAGATAGGTGGTCTCGCCATCAATCGTCCCTTCGGGGAATCGTAAAGCTGAATCGTACTGTCACTTGTATGGTACTCAAAGCCAACGACAGGCGTACCTCTAGCCCCATGCCACGATGAATTTCGTGGGCTTCGAACTGACTACGTCAGACAGGTGGCATTAGAAACAATAACAACATAAACATTAACACATTTTTTCTTATATTTTCAAGATTATTGCTTAAATGTTTTTTTTTCAGTATCTCATTATTTAAGAGGAGTAAGTTCCTATAAAAATATTATAAGCGTATCAGAAGTAAAAAATACATATACAAACAACATCTAAAAAAATAACGTATTCATTATTATCACGAAAATATCTATCTTAGAATTCAAATTACTAAAATTGATTAGAAATTGTGCATTTACAAATTAATCGTTACATACCGTTTTCTAAGAAAATGGCACAAAAACAAAAATCTAGTTTAGTTAAAATCCATTGAAAAAGTGGCAAAAAAAGAGGGGGGAAATTGTGTAAGGTTCCCTAACTTATCTTTTCGAGTAGCGCAATAAGCACTCTTAATCCTGAATTATGGCGTAGGTTAATTAATTATTAATTTATTATTACTTGCGTAGTTAATTATTATTGGCATTTAGCAATTTAAAAGATTTTTCTTCACTGCATTTTTTTCAGCAGCCAGAAAGGAAAATGTACCTTTTTTTGGAGAAAAAAAATAATGGTTTTCTGTGTATAAAAAAAAAAACGAAAGTTTCAAGATTGCAAAACTCCATAACTATTTAACGTGAATGCCTACCTTCAGACCCAATTTTTAATAAAAACAAATTTAGTGTTTTAGGCAGAAAAAATTTTAAAAAATATGTACATACATATTTTTTTAAATAACTATTGTACTTTTAGAAAAATTGGTAGTTTTCAAGGACATTTTACCAAATTTTTACTAAAACGGATAACACTATAAAAATCTTTATTCAATTTTCATAATTTTCTTTATACACACCATACAAATTACGGTGCTTTTCCAATGGGCCAAAATCTAAGAGAAATATTAAAATACAAAAAAAAAAAATACAGACAATTATATACATAATTGATATGAAAATTTTAATATTTTTTAAAGTTTTTTCTTTATAAAAACTACCCTAAATAAAAAAAATATTTAACCTACAACAAAACTTATGATCAACTTCATGAAAAATATTATAAAAAACATTTCCACAAAATCTCAAAATGTTATCTGGTTTGGTTCTTAAGATATCATGTATGTGGTAAAGTGTTTCTTCCGAAAACATAATTTTGAGAACAACTCATTTAAAGTTTATCTTACCGCCATTTTGCATAGAGTGATGTTTTTTAAAATCACTATAACTTTATTTCTAATTCATGTAAAGGAAAAAGAAAAACAGTTTTGGAAAGAAAAATGCCCAATCTCTAACATATTTAAATAAAAAAATGCCTTATGTAGACGAAAAATGTCATTTTCAAGGTACGTACTCACCTTAAAGTACACTGCTGGCCACCGTAAATGCAACACAAAGAAAGACAAGAGATAGCACAACAAAATTTATTTTGTAGATAAAATGTTGACCAAGTAACAAATGATTAAATTTATAGAGTTCTGTGAAGTTTGATTCCTGTTGGAATCAGTAGCCAGATTTGACTCCATTGTTAGAGATCACCGCGGCCGCACGCCCCGGCAATGTTTCAAAGATACTTTGGATGTGTTCTTGGGGTGCAGCAGACTAAGCAGCTTCCACACTTTGCCAAACTTGATCTGGTGTGGAAACTGGAGGTGAAATCTGGATCAATCGTTGATCAACCTGGACCCCATGTTTTCTATCGGCGAAAGATCCGGAGCGTGTGTCGGCCAGGGAAGCAATTCAATCTGATGATTCACGAAGAACCTTTCCACAATGCGTGCCACGTATGGTCACGCATTATCCTGTTGAAATATGGCTGCGGTCAAGCCCTGAAGATAAGGAAGGACAACTGGTTCTAACACCTCGTAGATGTAGCGCTGGCTGTTTAAAATACCGGCAATGCGTACAAGAGGAGTGCGAGAGTGATATCTAATACCACCCCATACCATAATATCCGGTGCAGGACCAGTTTGGCGGTGCATACCGCAGCGTTTCAGCATCCTCTCCCCACGGTGTCTCCAGAATCCGACCATCGTGGTTTTGCAGACAGATGCATGAGTCGTCAGTAAAGACAACTGCATTCCATTCTGCCATTCATATCCTTCTATCATCGCACCATTGACGATAGAGACATCTGTGGTTCTGCGTCAAGGGTAGACCAAGCAATGGACGCCTTGTGGACAGACCACTCTGCTGTAAACGGCATCGAATTGTATGCGCAGACACTGAATGATGTGTTACAGACTCAATGTCCTGTGCTATGGTTCATGATGCGACTGAGTGATCCGTCACTGCCAACCGTCCTTCCTCTGTCGAAATCGGACACTTGATCAAAATCTGATCACTGTCTTCTACAAGACATAACTGATTGTTTTTTGAAAAACCACAAGAAAAACACAATTGCCGAACATGAAATCGTCGAAATCTCCAAGCCTTAAATAGCGCTTTGAGGTGGCGCCACAGGCGCGCGTGATGTGTGTCAGCGCTTATATTCTAATCATTTACATATTTCACCTCTGCTAATGCATTCTGTAAATTTCGCGTTATCTGCATGCTTCCTTCAGGGTGTTACATTTATGGTGGATAGCAGTGTAATTTTGCAATATTACATTTCAGCTAAAATTTGAAAAAGCTGAATCATGATATTTCGTGTGGCTTGAAAACGGGTTTCAACGCCTATTGTGCCGTTCTTTTTGCATAAACGTAGTTTGGGAATATTTTTTTTTAAGTTTTCATTTTTTAGGGCTTGGTTTTTATGTTGAAGTTTTCAAATTTCCCTTGTTGATAACAATCAACGGTAATTTTTAAATAAAGTTGTAAGAAAATTATTAATTCATGAATTCTTTTAAAATGTCTATTAGATGAAAAACACAAACCCTATTTAAAATCCGTACATTTAAAGAGTGTTTTTCAAACTTTCTTCAGAATACGGATAATAACTTTTGACAAATGGAAAATTTTGGAGCGTTAATTTTTAAATCACTGACTCTTAAAGAACAAAGTGTGAACTTTTTTTTTTTGTTTAGAATGTTGATTCATTGCAAATGAAAGAAATCCAAATAAAGCGATTGAAAAATTAAATTAATTAAAACGCGTCAAAATTGATTCATTTAAAAAAATACAAAATTTCGTTATTTTTTATGGAAAAGGGGGTGGGAACCTATGCTGTATCATGGCGAAACAAACGATCCTTCCACTTCAGGAAATATGTTTTGTTTGATTTTGATACGGAAACTACAATTGCAGTTTTAAAAACGTCAATAATACCGAACATTTTTCCTATGCGGTTCTTTACGGAGTATTGGCAGAAAAAAACTGTACGCAGGGGCAAAATAGTCATGCATTTTAAAGTTATAAATTATTATATTTTTGACTATTTGTAGCATTGGAATATAAATAGCCAAAATGGGGGGGCCTAGAATCATTCCAATTCTGGTGGGCTTGGCGCATTTCTGAATTGAGCGTTTTGTGAGAAGATAGCTTTACATATATACATCGATACATTTCTCTACCTGCTAATTTTAAAAGTGTAGATTAAAAATAAAAAATATATATATATATATATATATATATATATATATATATATATGAATGTGAATTAAATAATTCATAAAAAAGCCTCCTCCTCCAGTAGAGAGAATTAGAGGGAATATGGTAATGTAAAATGAATCAATAAAACCTTGAAAGCTTAAGAACTATAAACAATCCAACAACCATTACTACAATGATATACTAAATTGTTTGAATAAGAGCAAAATATAAGTTATTTTCATTAACTTTAAGGGTATCTTTAATGTAAGAAATCATAAAAAAATGGTTGCCTTATATTTTTCTAATCGCGTTTCAAAATTTGTTAGACACTTCAAAGGTATTAATTGTAAGCAATTGAGGGGATGCAAATTAAAAACCTACTGTTTGAATAAATTGGGTTAGAATAAATTACGAAAAATAATCAATTATGCTCGGCAAGATGTATGCTGCACGTAAAGTATGAAACACTGACATTCTGTAGAATGACTAAACACTGCATATAACGCTGGACGTTTTAGTCAAAATATGAAATATGAGAATTACTATATATTTTTACTAGACATTATACATAATAGCTAAGACATTTTTTAGAATGACAAATGCTATTTAAGAAAATTTTGAGAAAATGTCCTTATAAGGCTATTATAAAGAGTGTTTTTTTTTCCAGGTATAGAAGTTTAAGTTGGCATTACTTTCCAAGATGACGACCGATTTAACAGCTGTCAAGTGATTTATTCTCAGTTTGGTTTGGCAATTCATCATGAATAGACTCACGCCTGAACAATACTTTCAAATTGTGCAATTTTATTTCGAAAAAAATGGTCAATTTTCATAAGCGAATTTTGTTTAGCGATGAAGCGCACTTCTGGTTGAATGGCTACGTCGAAAAACAAAACTGCCGCATTTGGAGTGAAGCTAATCCACAAGTGTACGTCGAAACACCGTTACATCCAGAAAAACTGACTGTTTGGTGCACTTTATGGGCTGGTGGAATCATTTGTCCG
>BMAU01013683.1:215000-248339 GCA_019973935.1 Trichonephila clavipes
CCTGCCTAGCAGTCAGGGGAGATCATATCCCCTACTAAAGACCGGATGTTTCTTTTTATCCCTCTGATTTCTCTTTTAGTAAGTGTTGCTTACATATTACACATGTCCTTACGTATTGGGGATCTTACGGTATTAAATGTGTTGATTTGGAAAGATTTTGTACAAAGTTATATTGAAAAAACCGCCTCGTCCTTAATTTTTGCACACCAGTGTATATATATATATATATATATATATATATATATATATATATATATATTGTGTCTGCTGAATTCCAATTTCTTATTTCTTTAACACTGTAGGTTCTAGTACTTATTCACTTTTATTTTATTATAATATATATGTATGTATATGATAGTCTAGAAAAAAGTAGTATCAAACAAATTCAAATTCCAAATAATTTGTTTCGTTTTTTATTTGTTAAAATTTACTTAAAACTTGTATTTGTAATGAATTTATACAAACATTGAATAAACCTAACTTTTCAAATCCAATTTTGCCCTTGAGATTCAAACAAAAACAATGTTAGTGTTTACTACACTCCTCACTTAACTGTAACTGAGTGCGCCATACTTTCCCGCTTTCCTACCCCAACGGAAGCTCTTAGTAACTGAAGCAAAGTAAAAAAAAACATAATAAACTGTGATTAAAAATAAAGTATGTAGTGTAAAAATCATTAAATAGTTTACATATCTCTTTCGTAAAAAGTTGCATCAAATGCCAGTCATATTTTCTTGAAGTTATACATACCTAAACTTGAATGCATAAAAAATGGACATTTTTCTCCATTTAGTTTGATTGGATTAATTGCCCTAAAATGTAAGGGCGAGTAAAGGGCTGTTTGACCTATTGAACTTGATTTATATTAAAATGCGATGACACCTAAATTAGCTTTACTTGCTCCATATTACACCATAAATGCACTTAAAAGAATGGTTTAATTTCATTTGCAGCAGTTAAAATTAAACATTGCAATGTGCGCTAGAGAGGGTTACTGATAGAATATCCTACAAGAAATACATTCTACTACGAATTTATTTTAGTGTCTCAAGATGTGTTGGTATTTGCCTGAATGCCATCAGATTAATGAAAATTGATTCATGAATGTGAAATAAATACCACTGTATTAAAGAAAATGGGGTGTGAATTATCCTCAGAGTCATTCGCTTCTGCTCTGAAATGACCATCACATTACAATTCAACATAACCTTAAAATTCTTTAAGCGAAAAATCAGCGGTTCTCATTATTAAATGCTGAGACTTCAGTAGATGTAATCGTAGATATTAAACATCATAGAATGGTTCTCATAAATGAATAACGAAACGAATAATGTGTTAGATTCTCTTCTAGTCAGAGATAGATTATGGATAAAATGAAGGTACATATATGAATTGTTAACTTAAGCATCATTGTTCATTTTTAAATTCTCATTTTTGTATTATTATATTTTTTTAGTATTTATCCCGTATGCCATTTAAAGAAGTTCTGAATGTTACTTAATATCCATATGACATTTAATATGATGCTGAATTTTTAATATCATCAAAGCAGAACTTTATTTTCATTCCAATCGAATCACAGGAAAATATAATGACATACTTAAGAAAATCATATGGAAACAAGTCTCATTTCATTTCGCATTAAAAGTTTAAAACAAATACACTGACATATGTATTCTTGATTCCTCATTAAAATGAATATACCTTTAATTTTTTGATAGCTTTATTCGAGATTTCTTCTAAAAAAATTAATAGCTTACACATGCCTTATTTCGTGACTCTCTCTATCTCTCTCTGAGAGCTTTTCCTAAAAATAATCACGCAATTTCTGAAATTAACTAATATTTCCCTTTACTTGAATATTTAATTATTTTTTTACATTGCACATTTCCCTTTCTTATTTTCATATTTTTAAGCGAAGAAAGAGATATATTTCTGCCTTGGTTGCTCGGTAGAGGATACAAAGTTATTCCCTCCTTATCATGGTAAAATTCCTTAAATGAACAATTACTTGACTTCATTTTATTTCCCAAATCATGATTACCACATCCCTGCACTCACACACCATTTTATTGACATTAAATGTAGCATTGTTATTTAAAAGCTGCAACAGGACGTTTTATGCTGCATACCACTAAGAGGTTTGAAAAACTTGAAAAATAGGGCTAGAACTCGAAATAATAAGATATAGATTTAATGCATTACCTTATATAATAAAACTGTAAACGATAATAGACTTTAGATGTACAGCGGAAAGTAAACTAAATTATGTAGATGAATAAATCAAAAACTACTGACAAAGTTGCTTAAATTATAGTGTAATATAGTCAAATGGGAGCGCTTCAATTTTTAGCACAAGTACTGTTGTTGAACATGTATATTTTGAAATAAATAAAGAAGCATTCAGCATCTTATTCCTAGATTCCCATAAGCCTGGTACTTCTCCCCTTTCTACAATTGTTTCAAAGACAGCGTGAATGCTAAATAAAAATAAGTCAATCATCTGACGCAACTTTGTTACACATCAAGTATTTTCAGGCCATACGAGAAATAAAAGGCAACGTTATAAATTATCAAAGTAGTAGGCGGATGCTTCTTTAACTGTTGGAACTGAATGTGGAGACATTTCTATATTAAAATTAACCTCATGATTAAGAGTTTATATATATATATATATATATTGTTGATTAAGAAATAATTTACATTTTTTTTAGCAAAATTAAAAACAAAATCATAGAATACAGATACCAATTTCAAAATTTCAATCCTGAATATAAAAAAAATATAACAATGTTTTTTTTTTATATATATAAAATAAGATTAAACCTTTAGTTAACTAAGTGCAACTTTGACTTATGAAGAATAAATGAGGCTTAGCTAGTTTTTGGTAATACGCAGTTATATATATCCATGGTGAATTCAATGTTTAATGTTTATAAGCGTCTAGTAATGAATGTCATAACTGGAACATGACTTCTTAGATATACAATTCCCAACTTTCATTTCCTACCATGATCTGTAATGAAACTCAATATTAGAATAATAAGATCTGTAATTTATTATGTAATTCTAAGTTTAAACCTGCACCAAATGCTAGTTTTTATCTCAAGAGTATTATGCAGTTAAAACGACTATTAATTTCCATTTATATTTTTCTAGAGTTTTTGTTGTTGAAAATAATATATGGAAAAAAACAATATTTTTAAAAGCGTTTAATTAAAAAAAATAATGTACACATTTATAAAGCTATGGAGTTAAATAAGTAACAAGTTAAGCTTTGGAGTTTTTTATAACAACAAATATAAATTATGTTAAACAAATTTTTATCATTATTTCTGGAACTAAAATTATTTAAATATTATTTATTCGGAAGGAAAGCAATAGTGATGCAATGAAACAAAGTAGAATATTAATAATATTAACTAACAATGTTGCCTTAATCTTTTATTTGATAAAAGAAATTTTAGTTCATCCATTGCGTTTGAAAATAATTATCTGACGAATAAAGGGTAAGTTGTTACTTTAAAACTTTTATCTCCTTTACTTTACATTATGAAACGTAACAATAATTAAATTCACGAAAGTGTTATGAAACGTAACTGAAAGACTAAAATCCATAAATACAGAGAAATAAAGAGCATTTAAACGAAAAATATTTTGATTCTTTGGTCTGAAAGTTTTTGTATCGTGATAATAAAATCCAATCTGTGCGGATCTCAATAAAAATCTCATCTGATTAAAAATCTTGTTTTGCTTATCATAAACTCATTTCTTATCAATAAAACTTTTAATTGCGAAAGAAAAAGCAATTCAATTCAGATGTTTAATTTTCCAACTGTTTACAGTCACTAATGATTGGTGCTCCGGACATAATTTCGTTTCGCTAAAAATGTAAAGGAAAACATTAATTTTTAATAATCTAACGCAAATTGAAAACAGCTTTTCCAAAGAAAGAAATTCAGTCCCCATTTCTAACGACGAAAAATTATTATTTTCTATCTTCGAAAGTTAATTAAAGTTTTTCAAATACGGTTCTCGACTCTTAAAATTGTCACTCCTTTTTTTAAACTTTTTTTCAAAAAAATATTTCTGGTCTGATATTTCATTATAAAATACTTTATTCTCATTACCTTTTTCTTCTTTTTTTCTTTTCTTCTTTTATATTGAAATCTCTTAAAGTAGAGGGAATTACTTTTTCTGTAGGTTTTTTGTAACTTTTTAACTGAAAAAATATGTTTTTCCTTACAATAATATAGAAATAAAATTAAAATACTCGCATACATTCATGAACGAAGAATGAACATCAAAATCTACTTATAATATAAAAATGTTATTTTAATCATTTAATCAAATAATCCGATTTAATATCCTAAAACTTTCTACTTTGTTAAGATTTCAAGATAAAAACAGATGATTTAACGAGTTTTTAATTTTTTTAAGAGATGCTACGTCATTCTTATTTTTAATTTTCCCTCTTTTTATTTGGATACCTGTCTGGAAAAAGATTATCCTTAAAAAATTAATTATGTGAAAAAAATATTCATTTTGCATATCTTACAAAATTTTTAATATTCCTTCTCTTTTTAAAGAGCATATTATTCTTTAAAATACTTTTGTGCGTTTATATTACATTTTGTTCTTTAAACGTTTTACTTCTAGAACTTACTGTGCTGAACTTTTTGTTAAAGTTGTATTTGTAGCATGCATATAAATATGTGGATCAACAACGCTTTTGCATGCGCTGTTCAATTCTTGGCCATTTATTTTATTACTTTGCAGTCTGAATAAGCTATATTAAATTTGCACGTTATCACTTATATTTATTTATGTAATTGTATCTTTGTTTATCCCCATTCGTAATTTAAGTAATGAATTTTAATATAAAATATTTTAAACATGCTACGAAATTTAGATATTACTTGGGGGAAAGGCTGTTTATTAATTTAAAATTTTCGATATTTTTCTTTTGACCAGGGGTACTGAACCTATTTTTCTACCGGACCGCATACATATGTTATCTGTTTCACGCAGACCGCAACATGAGAATTAATGGAAGGGGGATGAGATAAATGCTTTAAAACCAAGATTCAAACTCCATTTTGGCTTTTTTTTATTATTATTTTTATATATTTTTAGTTTTGTCACTAAATTTTTCTAAATTGGAAGCATTTAAGAATCACTCTTTCACAATTTCTGCATCGATAAACGATTTCATATGATGACCATTCAGTGGCGCACACAAGGAGGGTGTCCCAAGGGTCTGGACAACCCCATAGCCCTTGAATGTTTCTCGATTGGTTATAATCTTACGTATATAGCTTAAAATTTATTTATATATTTGTTATTAGCAATTTATTTTATAAAATAATGCTAATTATTTATTCAATAATTAATTTCGTATTGTTTTGGTTCCCGAAAATTGTCAAAATCAAAAGAATATATTGGACGGCGTATTGGAGTATGAAACCAAAATGGTAGAATTTCGATCCTGGGTCACTCCCCCCTTGAAAAAAGTTTTGTGTGTGCTATTGTTACCGATAATTTAACAAATTCCATAGGATGTATTTGTTATCGTTGTGATATTACGCTGACAAAACACTTGTTTGCTGTTGTAAAGGTTATTCAAGAAAAAATCTATTTATCACATCTTGAAAGATAGCTTCTAGAAAATGTGTCAATGAATGTTATTCTTCTGTTTATTGGTATTTTTTCACTTAAACAATTATTGAATCAAGCTTGTTTCTCACTACAAAATAGATAACTTCCAAATCGTCTTGAAAAAATCAATTTTGTTCGAATATGCTTTGCTTGCAAGATATGAAAAATAGTTAAAAATTTGTTCCACCCATAAAATGGTCGCTACTCCACTGCTGTCTATTACCACTAATCAGAAAAAGAAATATCAATTCGCATCCATACGACATCGAGAGACATTATTTATTTTTTCCAAGAATTTCTCTCCAAATTTTCATAAATAAATGAATTTATCAGAGCAATGGGCCATGACCGGGTCTCTTAAAGAAGTCCATTGAGCCACAAGTTGAGTATCACTGCTGAAGTACCATTTATGTTTTATTTATTAGATAGTATCACCAATATGTAAGAGTATTGTTTCTCATAAATACTGAATTACAATGAAACTAAATGACAAATAAACCAAAAACTCATACTTGCATTTTGCAAATCAGTAAACAAAGGAAAATAGTATCGATTTGATTATATTGAAAAACAACATGATTAAGTATAAGACCATAAACCTTTTGGAACAGAATCAGTGAGTGTATTAATTTTGACATGAGAATTGGAGATACATTCGCTTTCATTTCCAAACGCTTCAAAAATGGCGATGAAACACATCCTAAATGGACTCAATAGGTAAAAAGTAAGGGGGCACAAGACAGAGAATTAACTGATTTTTAATTCACATTAGAGTTGATCATGGTCAATGAAAAATTGATAATAACAAGAGCCTACCTATTCGGATAAGATGTTCTATGATACGGAAATTAGAAGGAAAATAATTTCAAAATTTAACATTGCCTGAAAGATGCAGAGTTTTAAAAAAAATGGAATATGACCAAAATTTGGTCAGATGATTTTAGACTCAAAATAAGATTATTTTTTATAATATAAATAACCCAAAAGGATGATGAGTGATAAAAAAATATTGAGTATTGAGTAGTGCATTGTACATTGCAACATTTTATAACTTTAGATATATTTTCATGAGAATTGAATCAGAGAGATCCTAGCTTAATTCCGTTTTTTGTTTTATCGCGTTCAGTATTTTCGGCAGAATTTTTTTAAGAAAATTAATATTAAACAAGCTATTAAATGCACCTGGCTGTTTCTTTTTGAAACAGTTTAGTAGGTGTCTGTTCATCACAATAAACGCTAAAAGTACTAAAAGCTTTTTTTTTAATAAGAATTTTACCATGACTTGTTTACAACAAAAAAACTCTGAAACATCTAGAATTAATTCCTCTAGTTGCAACATTTAAGATAAAAAAATTATGTTTTATTTTATTTTTCTCTCAATCTTTATGCCGGAGTACATCTTTTCGATATAATTATGTTCGAAATTCAGAGAAAATTTCTCGATTCACAATTTAGGAAATGAGGTTCCTTATATTGCAATTGTATGCATCTGAATATACTTTAAAAATAATTCAAACAAATAAAAAATGCTTTTATTTGCAACTGTTTCAAAATGTACGATTTAGTTTAATCACATCACACTTTAACAAAAGCTTATTCATACTAAGGACCTTATAAAAAATTATTTTTATACATTCGTTCACACTCTGTCAAAGAAAAGTTTATCAATTGCACTGCGTATAAATGATGCTAATTGCGAAACAGTTTTAAAAATATTAATTAGCATTAACTTTTCCAATGACAGGATATGTTTCAAGCAGAAGAAGGAAGAAACAGGCTCTAGAACACACATCCAATCAATACATCATTGCTTTTATTTTTCATTTTCTTATATTATATCACAGTAAAAATTAAGAAAAATATTTTAACTCGGGAGTGGTCGCGCGAGGCACACAATCACCCCAGGCTCACTAAATCTTTAATTTTTAGAAACTTATTTATTTTTTTATCAATGACTGGTCAGTATACCCCTATATTATAGTCTTTGGGTGAAGTAAAGTGTATTTGTCACATGCATCCGTCTTTTTTGGGAATGACAAACGATTGCTTTCAATTTTAATGTACATGGGGTGACTGAGTTCCCCGCGCAAATTCTTTTATCCCAAAATATTTTCTATGAACAGGTTACATTTTTCCCTTGTAAACCACTTATTAGTTTTGATTGATGTATTGCACGACTTATTATGGTTTATAAAAGTAAAAATGAACATAATATAAAATGTAAACTAACAGATTATAAAGAAATAAATGAACATCTGAGATGAATCTGTACGGAACCTTTCCACTAATATTCTTAAGCGTCTTTTGGGGATGATAAATTCGCGTACATTTCCAATCAACTCTAAAGAGGAGAACGGGATTTGCAAAGTAGATATGGTATTTAAGCAGAGCGTTTTAAGTTAGCGAGGATGAAGGTTATTGAGCCAGCAGCAGTAGAGTCAAAGTTTAGAGGATTCAATTGGATTACGATAGTGAAACATTACTGCTAGTCCTCAATGAAGGAATCTTAGGAGGTTAATATACCTGTGATGATATCAAAGTACTACCAGGTTACATAATGTAGTTTAATACCGCTTAAAACAAGCATTAGTTTAATAAAATTAGTTTAAGTTAGTGAAAGCTAATAATTCGAGTTGCGTGTACTTCTCAGACCTCCTATTTCGGTAGACCTTATTGATCTTACGCTTAGTTATTGATTAATTTCATATTTCGTAATTTAATTTAATATTAAAGGTAAATACATTTTGTTTGACGCAGACATATATATATTATATGTCAATAGAGTTTCTAATATATGAATCAAGTAAAAAAATCTAATTTATTTTTATACAAATGACTTCTGATCATTATTTGCCTCAAATTAATCTTGGTGTCGAGGGTGGAACCAAGGGGGGTTCCCACACATCTTTGCGAACTCTATTGGATGAAGATTAAACTGATCAAGCAAGGGAACCTGATGGGATAATGAATATTAATCATGATAGAGAAAGTAAATTTGAGAAAGGTATTTAACATGAAGTTTTTGAGTTGAAAGGAAGTTTTCAAATACTACCTAAAAATCTCCACCCAGAATGATAGGATGCCACAAGTGTACCTCAAGACATTGCACCCTGTGAAGAAGATACAAGCAAGCCAAAGTTCTACATGCTATTTGACGATCCTCAAAGGACAATACAACTACAATAACTTCAAAAAAATATTACACTTTTGACTGCAAATATCATTCATGTAATGTTAGTGAAAACTGTCTGTCATTTATGCCCTTTATTAAAGTCAAGCCCATTTTAATTCAGCTTGTTTGGATTGTTTTCAAATTATCCAAAAGGAATTGATTACTTAAAAGTAAATATATATGCTTACTCTTGAAAAAATTGTTCACTGGAATTGCAATTTTTATGGTGTTTCATAAGAATAATTATTAAAAAAAAAAGATTGGGATGATTCCGTGACAACTAAAGCTTAACGTTAGTATTACGCGCGCGCCTTCTCCCAGGTTAATAATAGTTGTTTTTTTTTATTAAAAGTAATTAGTATTCAAAATCATTTTTTGACTAATTTATTGTAAATTTGGAATCATTTATTCTACTGCAAAATACAAGTAAGCGCTTAAGTGTTTCATTCTTTATAATAGGGGTAAATTATTTATAGGATTTTTGCTCTACATCTTGGAGAAGAATATTTCTGATACTATTTGATACAAGTATTTTTCAATGTAACAAAAAACATGTTGCCTTACATCTTACATAAAAAGTAAAAAAAAAATAACGCATAAAGATAATTTATTTTTATTATATACATTACAATACAAATTCCTCGTAAAAGACTATAAAAATACTTAATTTTTGTCATTAATACTAGAGAAAACGTAGCAATGAATATACTGGTTAGACATTTATATAGCATTGGAATAAATGGAAAATGTTTTAAGTATATTACGATACATATATTTTGTCCAAGATGGTTAATATGTTTGAATTAATTCATAATATCATCCACATATATTTAACATCCTTTAGATATTACATATAACATTCCATAAACTCTCTAGAAGAGCGAAATATAAGTAAATCATCAAAACATTTGATGATTTTTTCGTCTCAATGGTGTAATAAATAGAAAAAATATGTGTTGTCCTACTATGCATCATTTCATATATTCGAGAACTGGTTCTCCCTAAAGTTTTAGTCTTTAAATCTTTTATGGCGATAACAACAAAAACAACGAGCTCTCTCTTTTCTTAACTTACAATATTATACAATATAAGATATTAATATAATATATATATATATATATATATATATATATGTTTACAAGCAAAAAATCCTGGATATTATAAAAAATTTGAGGTTGCACTGTTTGAATAATATCTTATGAATAAAAGAACTTATATATTTTCTTAGATAGATAATCAAAACAAGTTTAATACGTGAGTGAATATTAACATCACACCTTTCAGCTATTAAAGGGCTTTTGGTGATGGGCCTTCGAATTTTGAACTATGGTCAAGTGACGAGGATGACACCTACGCCGTAACGCCTCTACTAACTTGAACATCAACTGGATGACGTTTGAGCCTCGACAGGTTTAATGAGCATTTTTCCCCTACACGGTGAGTCTTCAGTGGTGCAAAGATCGAATTCATAAGCCACTTGACTGTTTCTTTGACCTTTAGCCTAACGTGGATACTTAAGTTTTAAGAAATTAGCATTCTGTCGAACTACTGCTAAATAAAAATCCGGCAAATCAAATACAGAAAATAAAAATAAATAAATAAATATCTGGTCGTTTTTTTGGTAATAAATGAGCTAAATTAAGTTTTTCTAATTAAATAAATTTCTCGCAGGACATTTTTGCTTATTATTACCACATATTTACTATACGTTTTTAAAAGACATAAATGTCCTTAAATAGTTAATTTTGTAAAAATAAGACACCGTTTATTCTTTAAAAAATATCTAATCGAATTTTTTATCTTTAATTATTCTTTTGATTGAAGAATAATTTGCTTATACTTATCTTGTCTGTTCTGAACATATTAATTAGTGAATAAAGTAAAATGTTTCGATTAAACTCGTATATTGATCAATATTTGGCTAGCAATTAAAATTTGCGCTTGTCCTATAGATGCAAAATACTAATTTTCTCTTTTTTATGATAAGGGATTTAATAAGTACTAAATAATCGCTTTCTGCGCATAAGCCGACTAATCGAATTTCTACTACTTTAATAAGAAATTTCATATTTCTATATGCAGAGTTGTCCACTTCTTTTTTATATAATTTCGTTTACTATCACTCATACTCTAACACTAATATCACTCATGATCTATCTCTAAAATAATTTACTTATTCGAAAGAGTACGTTCCTAGGTAATTTTTCGTTCTTATTTCAAGTAATTACACGTACAAATAAGAAATTCCTTAAGCAGGTAATTGCTTCATAGAATACTTAAATTGTATTATTACTGCACATACAAGCTGATGCTTTGTTTTGGGAATCTGCAACCTCATGATCTGAATTTTTACTTATGAAAAACTAGAAAATAGTTTTAAGGAGGAAATGCATACAAACCCTACATTTACTTCTTTGTTTTAAAAAGCTATCAATAAGATACTTCGCAAATTACATTTTATTACAATACGAATAATATTATAGAAAATATACTGTATCCCCTTAGAAGTGTTCAAAGGAAAGCTACGCTGGATTTTTTCATCATTGTATTTTAGTACTTAAGGCAAATCAAATAAATTTGCAGTCTTATTAGCATGCGCTGTACAAAAATGACTGAAACCCAATCTTATACAGTTGGTTTTTAAAATTTCAAATAGATGCCGTTTTCTAATAAGATTTCAAGATTTTATTTCCCAATATAAAAAAAGTTTCTTTTCAAATATCTTATGTAAATATGCATGGTTACCGTTTTCATTATATATTAAGGTTGAAAGAAAACAAAAGACTTCAGCAAAAAGGTTTTGGTATTTTTTTTTACCTATGCATTAAAAAAATATTTTTGCCCATTATTTTTTGTAATGTTGATACTTACACTGAATGAGAATTATGCTCGGTGATTGTAATAATTCTGGGTTAACAGCTACCATCTCTTCAATGTTTAAAAATAAAAATTGCCACTCAAATGCGTGGTATTCAAAATAATAGACTGTGTATTTTTGTTCCTCCTGCTCTAATGACTGAAAGTTGTTAAATTAATTAACTACGTAAGTTATTAATTGTTTCTGAACTTTAATATATACCATACAAGGTCTATCAATCACTCTTGATTAAAATATATTTAATCTAAAGCGTTGAATCGTAGGGTAACTTAGATTAATGGAATATATCTTGTTCTATCTTTCCTATCATTTCCCCTTTTAAGTCACGATATCTGTACTTAACAAACTAGTAGATGTACTTACTTACGCACATTACATCATTTCCTATGAGGGAAATGCAAAATAAATTGCTTATATAGTATTAACATCTTTAACATAAATTTTTTTTGTGCTGGTAAATTATAAATATTTAATATATATTAATGATGAATAAAAAGTTTCTATTCTGAAACTTATATGTACTGTCCTAATATAACTAACGATTTATTCCTGATAGTTCGTTGAATTTTTATGAAGAAATGGTTTTGATTTTTATTGTTAGTAATTATGTTGTTATTAATTATGTTGCATATGTACAAAAGTTCGGAGAAGAAGCAGAAATGATTTTAAAAAAAATGGTTACTTTTTACACTTAAACTAACACTTTATGAACAATGTGCAACATATTCCTTAACTTTGGGAGCAATCTTAAATCAAAATTCTTAATCAAACTTATGATATTATTCAAAAATTATTATATGTGATCATAGTTTTTTAGGCAACTCCTTATCGGTCAATGGCATTCCACCTGTATTTCCACAATTCCAAGATTTCACGGTTAACCCCATACACCCCAAATACAGGGTTCAAATAGTATTTACATTAGTATAAAATTAATTCATCTCTATGGGAAGTGGTCTTAAACTTAACTCAACGTTGAAAAATTGTTTCCCAAATAGGATTAGTAGCAATTCTGTGGATAGAATTTGGCACAATTACTGATTATTAAAACCAACATGTATAAATTAATGTGCATTGGTTTTGAGTGAGATATTTTTTCTTTAAACACAAGCAGAGAAAATTTTAAATTATTTATGTTAAAGTTAATTTTATAATAATAAATATTTCAGCAATATCAGTTATCAAATATGTTACATGAGTAAAATACAAAACGTTATCTGGAACAAGCTGTATAATATTGCATTTAATGCTTATAGTTTATAATATATGTTTCCTTTCCATTGCGTATGTTTATATTTTGTGCATGTATATAGAATAAATAACATAAGGACTGAAAAAACCCATTCAAAAACGATGAATTTTTATTCCCTTTTTGTGAGTGATCTAAATGTATACTATTTTACTTCCTTTCTAATAGAATCCCATATTATAACTCAAATCTATTTTAAGTTAGTCTATACAGAAAAGGAAATAAACATAAGTATATTTTGCATAAAAACATCTAAAAAGACGTCACATCCTGTCCTTAAACAAAGTATTCTTGAATTTTTTTAACAATTCATTGATATTTTAAAGATAAATCAGTGAAAAAAATTTCGACTTTTCAAGTGCACTCAATTTAATTCGTTCGTGCCTTCAAACTTCAATTCTGGCACCATAATCAATGAAATGTTTCTTACTTTTTTATTTATCAATGTCTTTTTTTTTCGTTTTGAGCTTATTTTTCTTCTTTTTATGCTTGCAACTTTAGCTATTCGAACAGTACCGACTTCAAGCTTCTACTTTGTGTGGCAACTGAAGCAGAACTCATTCAAAGAAAATGGTTCTGTTTTACCGAGTCTGTGCAGTGATTCTTGAACTTCGCTAAGTGTTCTCTGTCTTTGGATGCCATTTGTGTTTGATTTTATTAGCCATTATTTTGTTTATTTATTTATTTTGCTGGTTTTGTTTGCTTTAGTGACCGAAATAACCTTCAGTTCCACGCGTGTAAAATTTGATGAGGTCTTTGGAGCAAATATGTTTGAACACTTTGCCTCCTCTGTTACTTCTGCATCGTTTCCCCATCTGCTTAAAACCTTTCTATTTACAATTCGTTGCATATAACGCTATTCAAAACACATAACAGCAAGATATATATCAAATGGTTTTTTTTGTTTTGCCTATGCAAGAGTAGCTTCAATTTATCTCTTATTATTCTTTTTTTTCCAGTTGTGTAGGTATGAAAGCTTAAAGGACTTTTTTCTATACGTCTTATTGTTGTATGTAATGGAAAACATTCTTTAGTTTGGTATACAAATATCTAGTTTAACTAGAATTTTTTTTTATATATAATATGCGATGTTTTTATTTATTTATTTATTTTGCTTGCACTTGTGAGTATAGTACAATTCTTGGCGAAGATTTCACAATAATAAACGGAAAAATACAAATTTATGCTCATGCATTGGTATAATTTATTAATTTTAAAAGAAATTGTCGCGCAATACTTTATGTAATATGAACTAAATAAAAGTGATTTCCTTAATCCAATAATTGATACTTGACTAAAGAGTACATTAGACGCATTAGTTTTTGAAAGTATGAAACGCAATCCACTTAATATAAGAAAAAAAAATAGCATAGTAAAATTTTTTAACATTAGTTTTTGATCAACTCATTTTACCCGTTGAATTTATGTATAAATATTTCTTAGTAATATTCGTACTTATTTTTAAATATGCTTTGTTTGAAGAGCGATTGAAAAAATAAGCAATTTTAATTCTTTTTGTATTGCTTGTGCCTAACACAATTAGTACGTTCATTTTAAAATTCAGATTATGTTATCAATAATTATTACTGTACTTCGTTTGTCAATTGTTTTTCTGATTGTTCAAAATATATTTTTAAAGTTAGTATATTTTTTTCTACACATTACTGAGATTTAAAGGAAATAATAACTGTAAGATCAATCTATGAGTTAATTTCAATTTGGTTTGGTTAATTTACTTCTGATATTAATTATTCAATTTTCATAAAAAAATAAGTTGTTTACAGGAAAAGTAACATAAAAGTATTATTCACATTAGATGAATCGAAAAGCTATATTACATCCACTTTAGAAAAAAAAATCATTGTGAAAAAAAGCAGTTTACTACAAATACGTTAAAAATGTTCAGCTTAAGCACAAAGGGAAGTAAGACCTTAATCTCCACAGGTATTGTAAATGCAAAAATTGCTCTCTTCCCCATGCGCACATCAAAACTTATTTATTATGAATTAATAGATTCATAGCAAATCTGATTAATTTTATCAAAAGTAACTCAAGAAAAACAAGATGAATGTATTTTATTATTTTTTCAACGGAAATTTCTTTAATGTTTAAGAATACTGAATATGAGTTAAATTAATGCATCCACATGCATTTAGTTTGTGAAATACTTCATTTCGTAATATTCTAATATCAATAATAACACGCGTAAAGCAGAAAGGTAAATATTCGTACATTTTAGTTATTACATGTGGCTTAACATATTCTATAAATATTCATTTAATATATTACATTATATATATATAGTATAAATATGCATATTTATACCGCACAAATATCCATACATAGATATTAAATAAAATTATGTATTTCAGTCAATTACCATTCGAGAAAATCTATTTTCTTATTTGTTTTTAACGTATATACCAGAATTAAGTTTGGGAGTAATTTTTCGTAATCCTGAAGAAATTTTAGTAAATTATGCCAAGATTATTCGCACAATATTCTAAAATTTCTCGAACATCTCATGATAAGATTATAACATTTTCTTGAGAACTGATTTTTAACACATTTTTAAACACCTTCAAATTATAAGTATTAAACATAGAAAATTAATTACAGCTATACTCATATATATATATATATATATATATATATATATATATATATATATATATATATATATATATAATATATATATATATATATATATATATATATATATATATATATATATATATATATATATATAAAATATATATATATATATATATATATATATATATATATATATATATATATATATATATATATATATATATATATATATATATATATATATATATATATATATATATATATATATATATATATATATATATATATATATATATAACTGTACAAGTTTTCTTTTCGTATTAGCCATACACTTAACAAACAATATGGTAAAAGAGAAGATTTAAAATAATTAATTAAACTAGAAAATATAATTAATACACCACTATGTTTCAGATGCACAAAATTAATTAGAATTCAAAAGAATATTCGCACTCTAATTCTTTTAACTATTATTGATATATTAAAAATAACTGATTTTTAAATAAATTCAGTAAATAAATTATTAACTCTGAATATTTTATTTAACTATTTCTAGTGAACAGTATTTAAATATTTATATTGAATATTTATAATAAATATTGATTCGAAATCCAATTTTATCCATTAATATTTGTTTCATTTTAATTTTAACTTCTTCCAAGCAAGTATTTAAGTTGAATATTTTTAGACGATAAGCGGAGTGTGGGTTTGTAGTAGATTTGTGAGATTCTCCTTTTAAAAAGCTTCATAATTTTACCTTTGAGAGCGAGTACCAGAAATTTCAATGTAAAGAATTATTGTTTTTATTTTTATAATCGTTACATTTATACATTTAAAAATAAACAGCTATTATACAGCTAAGTGATGATGATAACAGTTGAGATGACATGTCAATCAATAAAAAAATATCAGCCTCTTTTTTAATGTATATACCACATCATTTGTATAAAGTAATACATGTAGGATCTATATATAAGAACAATAAAAAGCTATCTCAAATTTGATTGATTTATTTTAAACTTCAATATACTTTATTCAAGATGCAAAATACTTTTTGTGTCTCCATTTTTTTCCTAGTCAAATATATGGAATGACCATGCATAAACACAGTTGGTAAGTTATTATTTTTTTAAATGCATAATAATCTTAATTTTGTCATGACTGTTTATTTTACTACATTATAAAATAGTCATTGCACCAATCAATATTTCAATATCCTCCGTATATAAATACACATGCACACAAATGCCATCCAAATTGCATATACATTACATATCCTACTGTTTTCTATAAAATCATCCATACAAATTCTTTTATTTGCTATATGTAATATTCACAAGCACATTGACAGACAGATTCAAGATATGTTTATCTTCCGAGTTTTGACAAAAAAACCAATAGAGTAGTATTTTTACTTTTGAATGTTGTTTTTGACAAATAGAAAACACTATTTTCAAAGGCAAATGGTGAAACCATATCATAAAACATTTCCTTGACAAAAAACCAGCTTGGATATTTTGGAAAAGGAAAACGCTATAAAAGGTTTGTTTTGGCTATGAGAAAAGCACATAAAAATGAAAGAATATATTTCAGTTCCATTATGCCACATTGAAAAATTAAGGATAACGTACAAAAATGAAAACAATTATGATGAGAACTATTAGAGTATTTTTTCATTATAAGTATTAGAAAATAATAACACATCAATAGTATAGGAAAAAAATGTTGTAAACGATTTTAAAGAATGGAATATTTAAAGAAATGAATCGTTTGTACAAACGAATTTTATCTGCAAAGAAAGTAACTAGAAAAACTTTCACAAAAATTTGAAACTTTCCAGGCTTACCTCATCATATTAAACTGAAAGAAAACTTCGTGTTTATCCAAATGCATGCAAATTTGTAAAACAAATATAAATTTAGTACATACACTATTCAAATAGTTGATAAGTAAGGTAATTGTTATAAGTGTGTGTACGCTATTTTTTTCCCTTTGATTTGTCTATTCAGTTCTCTACCTAAATTCCATTTATGTGTCATTACTTTAATTACCTAAGTATTTCAATCCTTACTAAAACTAAGTTTGTCATATGGGAGAATGGAAGTAATCTAAATTAAAATTATGTCTAAAATGATTGAATTATGAACTATTAGGACACTATCTTATTTTGTAATTAGACAATTTAAAAATATTTTAATACTTATGATATAATGCTAAAAATTATCAACTATATTAAAGTAACTGATAATAGAGGAGATATTATCTGTGAACACGAGATTTTCTTTATAAAATCTTCAAAAAATGATGTTCTTCGTTATAAGTTTTTTCAATTACTATCTGGGATTTATTTTTCCAATAAAGTATTTTCAAGAGACAAATTCAACACACACATCTCCAAATTTGCTTTTATTTAAGGTATATATGAAACATAATTTAGTGAATTGGGAAAACCTGTTATATAAAATTCTTAAAAATGTTGCCGATATACATTTTGAGATGTATAAGTGCTAATAATCTCATAAAATATAAATTTTGCTATATGCTATACATTTTGCTCTCATCGTTTACATCTTAATGCAGTGCTTCTCAAAGTTTCTATATTCACGACCCAATATTGAATCATAATTTTCATCGCGCCCCTCCTATACAATACAACAATGTATTAAATTGAATAGTACTACACTTTGAGACTCTAAAACTACTATATGACTTTTACCTCTTAAGTACCTCTGGTGTACATAAACGTCTCACTCAGCCAAAGCGTTAATATCCGCGGACGTATATATACGTCTTTCCCAAGTACGATCTCTTATGCGCACTGCTATCCATACAATTATTCGGCAGGCTTTGGAATGCAATAAAATGTCCTTGACAACAATGTTTGAGAATTATTTACTTATTTCAGATTATTTGCTTCTTTATTCCCTTCCCCCTACCCCAATACATCACATACGCGTGCCTACGTGGAAAATGGTTGACATTAGGGAGCGAATCGCGTAACATTTAATCGACGGTTAAGATATTAATTTAAACCATACAAATTATCAAGATAATTGTTAATTTTTGTATATAATTTTATATATGACAAACCCATGGGGGGTCAATGGTAATTATTAAACTGGAACTTAACTTAGTATTGTTAAATTAAATATAAAATACATTGTGCAGCAATGATACATTTATAAGCGTAATATATCACTGTAAATGTATATTTCATTTTTATTTTATCAGAATGTATTTTATATTTGAATTTAACAATGCTAAGTTAGGTTCCGGTTTTAATAATACCATTGACCCCATAGTTTATCTATAAGTATACGCAAAATTATCTTGATAATTTGTATGGTTAAATTAATATCTCAGCTGAAAATCGTTCGACAACCTAATAACAGCACCATTTCAACCAGTAATGACGGGAAGAAGAAGCAAATAATCTGAAAGTAAATGAATAAAACGTCGATATCAGACGCATTTCTGCATTCAAGCTCTGGCATAATACGTAATGGATAACTGATGCGCATAAAGATCGTACGTTTTTATATATATACGTCGCGGTGTCGCGCTTTGACTGAAATTAACGTTACGTTATGAAGAAACTGAAATCAAGGATATATTAGTTACAGAGTCTCAAGTGTATTACTGTAATTTAATACATTGTTATGAACTGATCAACAAGTATGATTTAATATTGAATTCGACAGATAAACTTTAAACACATTAAGATGTAAACGACGAACAAAATGTATAACGCATATAGCAAGAATTTATATTTATGAGGATTATTTTTATCACATCGTGCGTTTTGCTATAACAGTTTTCCCATTCATGGTATGTTCATATAACACCCCTTAAATAAAGCAAATTTGGAGATGATAATATCATTGGGAGCTGATATATTACAATACTTTATTGAAATGATCCCAGGCGTGGTGAGAAGAGCCTGAAGACAATCGTTTTATAAAGAAAATCTCGTGTTCACGAATAATACTCTCTATTATCGGTTGCACAATATAGTTGATGGTACAGCATTATATCTATGAAGGTAAAATATTTTAAAATTGTCTAATTACAAGGCATGAGACCAATTGTCCTAATATTCATATTCAATCATTACAGGTAGTGATTACTTCCATTCTCATGACAAACTTAGTTTTGAGCGAGATTGAGCAAATATTGACACATATGGAATTTAGGTGAAGAACGAATGAACAAATCAAGGGAAAGGCAAGCGTACACTAATCATTACCTTATATTTGGTGTAATATTATAATTTATATTTTACAGAACCCATACATTGAACAAACTGCGAATCTTTCGGTTAAATATGGTGGCTGGCGAGACCACCAGGCAATGAAAGGCCCTTGCAGATAAAAATTCGTTTTGTACTATTGATTCACATTTCTTTTAAAAAATATTCCATTGCTGAGAATAGTTTACAACATTTTTCTATACTATTGATATGTTGTACACTAAACCTTATATTGAGAAAGGCTTTCTAACATCATAATTGTTTTTGTGCGTTATCACTGGTACCAGTAATGGAACTGAGAATATATTTAGCATTTCTTCATATCTCATATTATAAACATTTACCCCTTCAGCATTTTCACTTTCCAAAATATCAAAAACTTGATTGATCAAAGAAATGTTTATGATATGAAGTTTCATATTTGCCTTTGAAAAGCTGATGTTTTTCTATTTGATAAAGGCAACGTTCAAAATGCTGCTATTGTTTTGTCAAACTATCGGAAGATAGTATATCTTGAAATCTCAATCTTGTCGATATTACGTACCAACTAAAAATAAAGGGAATTTATATGGATTCGTTCCCGCGAAACAGATGGAGGATATGTAATCTTCTGCAATTTGGATGGCGATAAATCTCTTGCTGCAGAATAATGATTGATGCAATATTTATTTTATAATGTAATCAAAATAAACAGTCATGACAAAATTAAGATATTATGCATTTAAAAATAATAATATGTTTATGCGTGGTCATTCCGCACTATTTGACTTTAGGGAAAAATAGGAACAAAGTATTTTTACATCTTGAGCTCAAAAATATTGAGGAAATTTAAAACAAATCAATCAAGATAATGTTATATATAAGATACATCGTATTACTTTAAGTAATCAACAATTCATCTTTACGTAAAAGAGGCGTATTACTGATGATGACGTAATAAATCTCAACTGTTATCATCATCCTTAATAATAACTGTTTATTTTGGAAATGTAATATCAGATGTTTGACGTTATAAAGAAAATAAGAAAACAAATTCAACTTACGTGCTTCTCAAAGGTAAGGTAGGCAAGGAATCTCTGGTAAAACCCACGCTAACATCGATATTCAGCGCAAAGCTTTGCTTTAGGAAGAAGTTAAAATTGATGACTTTCAATCAATCAGTTAAAATTCAGTTTCGATCAGCTATTTATTATAAATATTCAACAATGTTGAATACTGATGCATATAGTTAAATGAAATATTCAGGAATAATATTATTTCAATGCATAGAGTGACAAAAATCAGTTATTTTAATATATCAATAGTTAAAAAATTGGGGGTGAGTCTTTGAATTCTAGTATTTGTGCATCTAGTTCATGTTGTATTACTCTAGTTTAATTAATTATTTTTAAATCTTCTCTTTACTACTTATTATTTATTAGGAAATAGTTAATACGAGAAGCATTACGGATATATATATATATAATAACCAATATGTATATATGCTTGTATATATATATATATATATATATATATATATATATATGTATATGTATAATATATGTATATATAACAACAATATGTATATATATACCTTCTTCTTCAACAACCAATATATATATATATGTATATGTATATTTATGTATATATATATATATATATATTTATATATATATATATATATATATATATATATATATATATATATATATATATATATGAATTATAGCTGTAATTAATTTTCTATGTTTAATACTATAATTTGAAGGTGTTTAAATAATTAAAAATCAGAAAAATGTTAATCTATCGTGAATGTTCGAGATTTTGTTAGCAATGTGACATATTCACCATTCTTGGAGTCATGAAAGAATGCTCGACAATTCTATGGTAAAAGTAAATGAAAATGGTGCCTCGAAATGTTGATTATTTGAATCATGTTTATTTGTCTATAACATCGGATCTTTATTAGGCATATAATAATATTTACTACTATATATATAATGTAATATAATAAATGATATTCAAGAACATCAAGCCACACATGTAATAAATATTCACGAATATATTAGAATGTGTGAATATTATTTCTGAGCTAAACCGTATTGAATGCATTAACTCATATTCTTCTTAAACATTAAAGGAATTTCCGTTGAGAAAAAATAATAGGCTCTACCATTCATCTTCAACGATTCACACGATAAAAATTAATCAGATTCGCTATGATCATCCAGCTCATAATAAATAAGTTTATTAAACGCGCATGAAAGAAAACTGCATTTAATACTAATGGATGGGTCTTACTAAGCTGAACATTTTAACTGTTATGGTAGGCACTGCACTTTCTGTGTTACGAGAGTATCAGTCTCAATATCTGTTTCAGTTTAAGTATGTGAATATACTTTTTTATGTTACTTTTCCTGTAAGACATTTTTATGAAAGTGAATAATTAATATCAGAGTAAATTAACAGGCAAATTAATTAACACCAGATTGATCTTACGGTGTATACGCGTCTAAATAAATATTAACCGAAAATGCTAACAAAAAATATCATTTTTGAACGATCAGCGTTGACAAACGAGTACGTAACAGTATTATTATATAATCTGGAAGATAAGTAGTATTATAGTATAATGTTGGCTAAGCTACAAAGAAAAGAATTAAAAATTATATTTTTCGGTAAATATTTCAAACAAGCGCTATTTAAAATGAGTGCGAATATTACTAGTGTATATGATCAAACAATGTTAAAACACACTATCTCAAACATGTCCAAGTGGTTCATACTTTCAAACTAGTAGATCTGTCGCTTTCTTGGTCAGGCAATCATTATTGGATGAAATCCTTTTATTCATATTACATAAGTATTGTAATTTCTTTTTAAGGAAGTGGCAGAATATGCCCAGTGCGTGTTTTTCCGTTTGTGTGAGAATCTTCGCCAGGAAGAGTGCAAGCAAATAAATAAATGAAACAAAGAGCTTGGCGCATCTATCTATATAGAAGAGAAGTTCTAGATAAAAACACTAGATGTAATATGCAAAACTAAAGGAAGTATGTTAAATTACAACACAATAAGTTTGTAGCAAGCTTTACGGCTGGAAAAAGAATAATAAATAAATGACTATATATAATTGGAAACAAAAAAACCATTTGATACTATTCTATCTTTGCTTAACTTTGTTATCTCTCATTTTGAGCAACAGAGTATAAAATAGAGGTTTTGAAGCGAGATGAAACGATGCCAGAAGCGGAGAGCATATTAGCTCAGACTCGTCAAATACACATATAATTCGAGAGGAGTTGCTCTTTCGGTCATAAATAGGCTCAGTAAATGAATAGTAAGGCGCTTTGATGATGAAAATCAGGCGCAAATGAAAAAATCAAGTCTTGGCGGGACAAGAGTTACTCTGAATCGTTTGGGAGACAAAATATAACGGTGAGTTCGCCAACGTACCATGTGAGAGTCATTACTTCAGAAGCCAACAAAGTTACAACATAAAAGAAAGAAACTCAAAACAGACATTATAAATAAAAGAAACATTTCATTGACCCGCGGTCTTTAAGTGGTTTGGTGCGAGCAATTAGAGTGATTGCGCGAGATCGAAGGTTTTTCACTAGATTTATCTTTAAAAATAATGGTGTTAAAAAACAAATACCTAGTTGGGAATATATTGACATCTTTAGATGTTTCTATAAAATATACATCATTATTTCCTTTTCTATGGACAACCATTTAGGTACGACCTAATATGAGTTCTGAGAGTAAAAATAGTAACACATTTAGATCACTTTCTAAAGAAGATAAAGACAAATCGTTTACGAATAGTTTTCGGCCATATGTTATTCTATGCATGCTGAAAATATAAACATGCAATGAAAGAACATATATTACTATAAGCATTGGAAATCACATTATTATACAACTCCGTCAGCGTTTATTTTATAAATGTGGCGTATTTGATAACTGATATTGCTGAGCTATTATTATTACAAAATTAACTTTAACGCAAATAATTTAAGGCCACTACTATAGCATTGTTTTAAAGAAAGGCACTTTCAAGGCTAATGCGCACGACCAGTTTGCAGCGGTTTTAATGTCAATTATTGTACCAGTCAATATCGCAAGTACTTACTATTGATGTGTGATGATTAAGTTGACCATTACATGGAAGACAATTGATTTTACCCCAGTAATGCTGAACGCCAGTCTGTGAAGATTAACAGATTATTGAACAGATGGAGTATATCGACCGGCAAGAAATTTAGCGATCACGCTATAATAACCCACGGGCACAATATCATAAAGTTTGATTGCGACACGATTTCGAATAACCAAAGTGAGAATATGTTGCACAGTGTTCACATCAAGACCGTAAAGTGTAAAAATAACCATTTTTAAAATCATTCTGCTCTTCTCCCGAACTATTACATATCTGGCTTTATAATAATAATAACGCGAAATTACTAACAATAAAAATCAAATCATAAAATTCAACCGTTTATCGGGAATAAATCGTTAGTGTAGGACAGTACATATATAAGTTTCCGGAATGAAACTTTTATTCATCGATAATATATTAAATATTTATAATTTACCGGCACAAAAAAGGTATGTTAAATAGATGTTAATACTATAAGCAATTTATTTCCCTAATGAAGGCATGATGTAATGTGCGTAAACTGCATCTACTAGTTTGTTAAGTACGAATATCGGCAAAGGGAGTGATAGGCGTCGGGCAAAAAAGATATCTTAAGCAATCTAAGTTACCCTACGTTCAACTTTAAGATAAATCATGATGCAATCAGAAGTGATCATATCATTATATATTAAAAAGTTCGAAATGTAACTTACGTAGTTAATTGAATTTAACGGCTTTCGTCATTAAACACGGGAGAACAAATACACAGTCTATTATTTTGAATACCCAGTAACGAACGACACCAAACGATGGTAGCTGTCACTAGTATATTCTAAACAAAATATAGTATCAACATTACAAAAATAAATGAATATAGATAAAGAAACAAATACTGCGAAGTCTTTGTTTTCTTTCATTCTATAATAATGAAAGTGACTATTATCTGTATTTATAAAGATATTTTGAAAGAAACTTTTATATTGAAGTAAATCTTAATCTATTAAGAAAAACGGCATCTGATATTTAATATAAGTCATTGTACAGCACAATAAGACTACTGGGATTTATTTGATTGTATCACAAAGCCTGAGATGAAAAATCAGCTGAACACAGAGGAACAATGCTATTTTCATAATATTATTCATGTTGTATAATAAAAATGTATTTACTGAAGCATGATAACTTTACAAAAACAGAAAACAAAATGTGGGGTTGTGCGTCTCACTTAAAACCTATTTTCATGAAATGAATTCGAATCTGAGGATGATTTCAAACGAAACGTCAAACGCAACATGACGCGTAATGTACAAAATTCAAGTATTCACCATGACGGTACAGAATTTCTTGACTGTACGTGTATTGCGAGAACAAAACGAAGAACACAGAACGTGCTCTTTCCAGGATAAGTGGTGGCAGAGATAGATCATGGTGTAACTGAAATGTTGAGGCTAATGATGATAGCGAAATTATAGCAAAAAGGGGTGGTTCTTCTACATACCAAGTATGAGCACATAAAAGCAGTAGTGAAAGTGATCAAACAGCGAAGCATTATTTTATTGCGCGATATCCCTTATCATAAAGAGAAGAGTGTATTTTGCATCAGGACGAGCTGGGTGGTAGCCCCAACGATCCCGGCTATCACGGCAATCGAGAACGTTTCATCGCTAATTAATGTGTTCAGAGACGAACAAGATAGTATAAACGGGAATAATTCTTCGATCCGAAAAGAATAGTAAAGATAAGACAGATTCTTTGCAAGAATAAACGATATATTTACAAAATTAATATTAAGGACATTTATGTCTTTTTAAAAAACTGATATATCAGTAAATGTGGTAATAATAAAGCAAAAATCATGAAAACCCATTATTCAGAAAGAAGCTAGCCCAAACTCGTTATTACCAAAAAGGCGACCGGATATTTATTTGTTATTTTATTTTCTGTGTTGGTGCCGAGGTTCTGCAGCTGGTTCTCGACAGAATAGCGGGCTGTAAAAACAGGCGTAAATCAGGCTTAAGTCAACCGGTCGAAGTGACTAATAATTGCGATCTGTTGATATTCAGGTTAATGGAAGACGTACTTCCACGGCCTGTCAGTCACGCTAGCAGACTGATAACGAGGGTGACGTTAATTTTCGCTCGCGTATTAAACTTTTGTTTTGATTATCTATCACAGAAAACTAATATGAGTTCTTGATGTGAGATGCAATATTCAAACGATGCTGTTCTTATTTTTGCTAACTCTGCTCTGCTCCTGTAATAATAATAATAATACAACGTATATATAATATATATATATATGTATTATATTAATATCTTATATTAATATGTGTATAAGGATTAGAGAAAGAGAAGCTCGTTGTTTGTTATCGCCATAAAGATTTAAAGGGCAAGGCTAGAGAACTGATTCTCAAAAACCTCTATGAAGAAAGCCGATGCATGAACAGAGGACAACACATATTTTTCTATTTGTCCACGCCATTGGCGAAAAATCATCAAATGTTTACCCGATGTTACTAAGCTCTTCGAGGATGGAATGTTATAGCAAAGGATGTGTGGATATTATTATGAATTAATTCAAACATAATACAATAAAATACTTTGCATTATTATTGCTATAACAAATGCAGCGGCTATTCATTGCTACGTTTACTACTTCCCCAGTATTAATGACAAAAATTAATCGACTTACAGGAGTATATTGTGATGTATATAATAAAGAATATAAATTATCTTGCCGCGGCATTTTTACTTTTATATAGAGGCAACATGTTTTTGTTACGTGTACGTATCAAATGGTATCGAGAAATATTTAACCGGATGCCACGAAATCTATAAATGTTACTCATATAAGGAATGAAGCTACTTTCAAGCGCTGCTATCAGCCTACTGGTAAAACAAATGATTCAAAATTTACAATAAAATTAGTCAATGTTTGAGTACTAATTACTTTTAATAAATGGGAGAAAGAACATCTTATCATGTGTAACGTTAAGCTGGTATCGCGAATCCAATCTTTTTTTTTAATATTATTCTTATGGAAACGCCATAGGCGTTCCGAGAGCAAGCGCTGCTATATTTATAAGCAATCAATTCGCTTTGGATAATTTGAAAACAATCAAGCAAATAGACATGACGATGAACAGTTTTCACTAACGACACATGAATATGACTGATCAAGAAGATAATATTTGCGAGTTGTATAGTTATCTTCGAGAGATCGTCCATAACATGTAAGGCTAACTACATCTTCTTCTGAGGTGCAATATCTTTCAGAATGCGCGGCATCTATCGTTCTGGTGGAGATTACAGATGCAGTATTTAATTTCGCTCGACTCAAAGGCTACCATCGTGTACTTTCTCAGGTACTTTTCTCTATCATGGTCATTATCCCAATAAGTTACACTGTGATCGGTTTAATCTTTGCTCAATAAGTTAAAGTAATCGATTCACTTTCATTCCTGCTTGAACAAAATAATAGTAAGTCGACTATTATAAAAATAAGATGTTTTACTTTTGATATTAGAAACTCTATTGACATATAATATGTGTAATATTCTGCGTCCAAACTGCTGTATTGGAAGCCCGCGAAGTATGGTAATCAGCAACTAAGCGACCAGATCAACAGATCTACCAGGAGAGATACCGAACCACGCGCTGTCCGGAGGCCAATCAACTTTTTCGCCTTTAAACGGTACTAAATAAATAAACTTTGGTGTTTTAAACGATGATAAAGCGAACTGGCGCAACCTGTTGTTGCTGATATCAATAAGATTATTAACATCTACAAGATTCGCTGGAGGGCAACGTGTGTTTCATATCGTAATGAATCAATTCTCTCAAGCTGGGCTCTCGCTGCTGGCCTGAAATAACCTTTCGTCTCAACAACAAAAACGCTCTAACTAAAAACCACCATCACACTGCCAGCGTCGTTATATCTTTAGTTGGTGGAAGGTATTTGCCAGGGTATCATCCCCCAAAAAGGTAACAAATCTTTATTGAAGGTTCGTAGATAACATAATCTGTTGGTTACATTTATCATGCATAAGTTTGCACCACTTTGCTCGACCACCATCGATCATTTAATATCAATCAAAACTTAATGAAGTGTTTACCGAGGAAAAGTGATATATTATGAATATTTTTAGACAAAAAGATTGCGCAGAGATCGATCTGCCTATCTCTCGTAAAGTCAGAGCAAATATTTGATGCATTCAGACACAGTATGTAATGATCAAGCCGCACCTACTCGCAAGATATCTCGAGTGCATACTGACCCGATCATTGATAAAAGAAAATAATCAATTTCCCAAAAATTAAAGATTATTCAATTACTCAGGTGGTTAACAATAACCTTTAAAGATTAAAATATTTCTCAATTTGCTGTGTTCTCAATATATAAAGAAATGAAAGAAGAAACAAACTGATCTCATCAATTCGGATGTCGATTAGAACATATTTTCTTCCTTCTTTCTATAGAAACCTATATCCTATCGTTGGAGAAAGATTAATGCTAATTAATATTTTAAACTGTTTCTGGAAAATAATATTCTCACGCAGTCTGACAATCAAGCTTTCTTTGACAGAGTGTGGTGATATAAATATTTTTATGAACTCTTACATTATGAATAGCTTTGCGGTAAGTGTTTCGATGATTAAACAATCGTACGTTTTGAGCTGATTACAAATAAAGAAGCTTGTTTTCTATTTACAGTTAGATTAATACTAAAGTATATTCAGATACCTGACATTTCTAATTGTCAGAATCAGAAAACCTACAATTTCAGTACTATAATGCTATCGAAAGATGTGCTCCATTGAGGGAAAATGAAATAAAAACCTTTTATCTTAAAATGTTGCAACTAAAGAGGAGCAATTCACAAGGTATTTCATTTTATTATGTAAAGTCGTGACAAAATACTATCAAAGGCTTTATTACTGTGATTTATTGTGGTGAACGAACACCTGCTGTTTCGAAAAACGACCAGTAACTGTTTCAATATTGTGTAAAAAATTCTTATGGCCAGACGCGATAAGGCAAAAGGCAATTAGCGGGATCTACCGGTTCAATTCACCAGCGAAAATATATCTGAGGCCGCAAAATGTTTTCTACATACTATATTTTGCATCACTCATAAATACTTTTTGAGGTTATTTATATTATAAAAAATAATCTTATTTTAGTCTACATGGAAATTTTGGTCATGTCCATTTTTTAAGAGAAGCTACATCACTAGAGTAATGATAAATTTTTATTATTTTCCTTCCTCATAATCATGTTTATACTTTGTCAATGGTAGATAACTGTTATTTCATTGATTACATGATCCTCTAATGGTAAATCAGTTAATTCTGTCTTGTGCTTACACTCCCTATTATTTAGGACAGCCGACACGGCGTTGAAATGAAACGATGTATATCAATTCTCATGTTAAAAATTAATGCGCTCATAGATTCTGTTCAAGGTTATGTTTCAATCAAATCGATACCCCACTTTGATTTTGCAAAACCAGTATATTTATTTTTATTGCGTTTAATTTGTAATTATTTTATGAGGAAACAATAACTCTTACATATTGGTGATGCTAAATGAGGCATAGAAATGTGCTTCGGCAGTGCATATTCGTATCTGATAAATTCGTTTATTATTTAGGAGAAATTCTTGGAGAAAAACAAACAATGTCTGTCGATAATAAACGGATGCCTGGAGAACCGATATTTCTTTTTTCTGATTGAGTGTTGATAGATACGATAATTTTATGGTGGGATGGGTACAACGGCAAGCATATTCGAGCAAGGTGGAACTTTTCAGATTTGGAAGTATCTATTCGCAGTGAAGAAGGCAAGCGTTCAATGATTGTTTGAGGTGAAAATTGCCAATAAACGAAGGTGCTTTACATTTATTGTTTCACATTTTCTAGAACTTATCTTTCAAGATGTGATGTAAATGTTTTTCTTGAATAGCTGGCAACAACAGATGTTTGTCGAGCGTAATATCACAACAACTGCTGGAGACTGGGTAAATTATCGGTAACAATAGCGCACAAACGCGGAAACGACAGATCTTCTACCATTTGATTTCATACTCAATACATAAGATAATATGACTAACGATTTTGACAGTCACCTCGGAACAAAACAATACGAGTAATTATTGAATAAAATAATTAGCATTATTTTATAAAAGGTAAATTGCTAATAACTAAATATAAACATTGCAAGCTATATACGCAGATTAATCAGTGTCAAAGGCTTTATAATTGTCCAGACGTTTCCCCTCACTAATAAATCACTCGCAAATCGTTTATGTTAAAAAACGAAGAATGATTCTTAAATAACTTCCCAAATCCCCGAAAAATTTGACAAATAAAATGCAAAGAAAGCTGATAATAAAAAAGGCAAATGGGTTTTTACGAATGCTGGTTAATCCTCGCATCCTTCCGATGGATTCATATTGCAGGTCTCATATGTATGCTTGATCTAATGAAAAGGTTCGGCACACCCCACGGTCAAAGAAAGAAATTCAAATTAATGACGGCTTGCTTTCCCTAGTAATATAAATTTCGTGGCAAAATATTTTATATTAAAATTCATTATACCGAATGAGTTAAATAAAGACTATTACGTAAACTATAGTAACCCGGAAGCACAATATAACTATTCCGAACACAGGCTAATAAAAACGGCGGCCGAAATGAACGGCGCGCGTTGATCCACATCATTAACTACAACTTTGTAAAGTTCAGCACAGTAAGTTCTAGAGTAAGGCGTTTAGAACAAGTAGTAATAAACGCAAGAAATATTTTGAAATCATATCTTCTTTAAAGAGGAATATTAAAAATTTTGGATATGCAAATAGATATTTCGCATAATTGAACTGCGCCGGAGACAATCTTTTTCCCAGACAGTATCAAATAAAGGAAGATAAAATAAGAATGACGTAACATCAAAATAAAGAAACTCGTTAAATCATCTTTGTTTTTATCTTGAAATCAACAGAAATGAAGAGGACACGGGTATTAAATCTATTTGATTATGTTCTTTGTTACCTATTATAAGTAGACGATGTTCATTCTTCGTTCGCTATGCGAGTATTTAACATTTTTATATTATTGTGGGGAAAAACGCCTCCGGTTAAGATTACGCTGAAAAAGTAATTCCCTGAGATTTCAACAAAGAAAATGAGCGGAAGTATTTTATATTGAAGGCAGACCAGAAATATTTTTTTGAAAAAGTTTGTTGAAGTCAGTAAAACTTTTAATTCAGCTTTTCGAAGTGAAAGCCTTGACACTAGATAAGATGAGGACTATTTCTTTTCTTTGAAATAACACTAAGTGCGTTGATCGTAAAAATTAATGTTTTCCTTTACATTTTTAACCGAAACGAAAAATTATCAAACATAAATATTGATGTTTAGCAAACAGTTGAGAGAAAATTAAACATCACGAGTGAAGATTGCTTTTCTTACCGCGATAAGTTTTATGACAAGATGAGTTTATGACAAAGATTTTGTAGAATCGCATAAGTTGATTTATAAATTGCAAACTTTCAGGCCAAGATTCAGGCTATTTTTCTTTTTAAATAACAACGCAGCCTATGCCCAGCGACCCCTGGATTTTTAACTCTTTCAGTTACGTTTCGCCTTTACACTTTCGTGAACTGAGTATTTATTTTTTGATGTAAATAAAGGAGATAAGTTTTAAGTAACAACTTACCCTTTATTCGTCGGATAATATTTTCAAACACAATGAGATGAACTAAAATTTCTTTTATCAAATAAGATAAGTATTAGTTAATATTAGCGTCCCAGCCTCTTCTACTTTTGTTTATTGCTCCTTCGAACAAATAATATTTATGGTACAGTTCCGAAATAATGACAAAGAAATTTTTGTTTAGCCACTATTTATATTTGTTGTTATAAAAGCTAACTTTTGTTACTTATTGCTTTCCATGGCTTTATAAATATTGCATATTATAGTAAGCGCTTTAAATTGTTTTTCCATATATTATTTTCAACAACAAAAGAAAAATATGATGGAGTGTAGTCGTTTTTAACTATAATATCACCAGGCTAAAAACAGCATTTGGTGCCAGGACAAATTACATAAACAAAGCCGAGATCTTGTATTCAATATTGAGTTTCATTACAGATCATGGTAAGAAATGAAAGTTGGGAAGTATATATCTAAGAGAGGGAATCGTGTTCCGGTTATGACATTCGTTGCTAGACGCTTATAAACATTAAACGATGAGATTCACCATCTTGCGTCGTCCTGAAACTAATAAAACTTCATTATTCTTCATAAGTCAAAGTTATAACTAAGAATTTAATCTTATTTATATATATAAAAAGAAACATTGTTCCATATTTTTTTATATTCAGGATTGAAATTTTGAAGGTGTATCTGTATTATGAGTTTGTTTTAATTTTGCTAAAAATATCAAATTACAACCCATCAACAATATATATATATATATATATATATATATATATATATATATATATATAAACTCTTAATCATGAGGTTAACACAGCTGTAAGCTACATTCAGTTCCAACGATTAAAGAAGCATCCGCCTACAGTAATTTATAACGTTGCCTTTTATTCTCGTATGGCCTAATCACTGATATTGCGTCGGATGATGACTTATTTTTATTTATTTAGCATTCACGCTGATCTTTGAAAACAATTGTAGAAAGAGAGGAGAGAAGATACAGACTTTATGAGTCTGAATAAGGTAGTCTTTCTTGACTCAAAATAGCATGTTCAACAACGTACCTGTCTTAAACGAAGCCTTCCCATTTGATATATTTACTTATATTAAGCATCTACATTGCCATCTAGAAGTCTATTAGCCCTTTATAAGATAATGCATTAAATCTGTCTTGTATTTCGGTTCGCCTATTTTTCCGAGTTTCAAACGCAGTGGTAATGCGCGATCTGTTGCGGCGCAAATGGCAGTGCCCATTTAATGTCAGTAAAAATATTGATGATGCGAGAAGGTGTATTGTCGAGGAAATAAATGAGAGTCAAATGTGTTCATTTAAGGAACTACCATGATAAGGAGGAACACTGTAATCTACGGCTATTTAGGCACTGAAAATATAACTATTTCGCTTAAAATATGGCATAATACGTGAAGGCTCAATTAAATATTCAGTGAAATATTGGTTAATTTCGAAATTGCGTGATATTTTCAGGAAATAGAGAGTCTGGCAAGCTATTGATTTTTTGGAAGAAATCTCGAGATAAACTCAGAATTAGAAGTATTCAGTGCAATGATCAGTACATGATGTATTTGTTTTTAAGCTTTTTATGAAACAGACGCTGCTGTCGATTTTCTTAAGTATGATAAATGTTACCTTCATTGAATAAAGTTCTCTTTGATGATATTAAAAAATTCGACGTAATAAAAATAATG
>BMAU01013686.1:0-10358 GCA_019973935.1 Trichonephila clavipes
AATATTGCCACACGCATAATTTGCTACAAGTCCCGATAGCCGAGTTGGCAGAGCGTTGGACTGAACTTCCTCAGGTCTCGGGTTCGAATCCGGCCCCGGCAGATTTATCCAAAGACTGGAATTTTGTTTCCGTTTTTAATGTATTGTTTCTCTAGGTTCTAGATGAATCCAGATCATTCTTTAGAGTGCATACTGGTTATTTCTCGAATATTCCGAAGTGTATAAAAGCAGAGTTCATCGCCAGTTGGGCATGTTCTCAGTCCAGTGTTGTATCGAGCTCCAAGCGTTAGAATAAATCTAATTGTTTGTTTAATTGAACTGTGTACTTCTTTCGAACTCCGTGACAAGTTTGGTGGAGGCGCGGGGTACAATTACGTCAAACGTGGATAATAGTGACAACCTTCGCAGGAGCCTCCGGTTAAGAGGATTATCCCCCGAATTCGGACTGTTAAAGAAAATAGTAGGAAGAGGACAAAAATGCCGACCGAGCAAGAAGCCAAGCCCGCTGTAGTAACACCTTCGTTACAGCAATGGAGGAGCCCATCGACCTTCCGAGGAGCGCCTGGGGAAGACCCTCTCAAATGGCTTAAAAGAGTACGATCGAGTAGCCAACTTTAACAAGTGGGATGACATGATGTGCCTGGCTAACGTTTATTTCTTTCTTGACGGAACTGCGAGACAGTGGTATGTCAACAACGAAGACGCCTTAGATTCCTGGGAAGCGTTTAAAAATGGACTAAGTGGACTTTTCGGTGACCGTCAAAAATATACCAGAAGGGCAGAAGAACAACTAAAATGCCGAGCCCAGCGTTCAGGCGAGAGTACACAGTCCTACATACAAAGTGTATTAGGACTTTGCCAAGAAGGTAAATCCTCTGATGAAAGAAGACGAAAAAGTGTCACACCTAATGAAAGGTGTTGCTGAGGATATTTATCAGGCCCTGTTGACGAGAGAAATCAACGACACAGCAAGTTTTATCAAATGGTGCAACTATATCGAAGATATGAAGCAGAAGAGAGTTGGTCGACCGAGATTTGAAAGGCTTCCAAACGTCGTACCGGTTGCATCCTGACGGATGAGACTGATTTGGTCTCTCTTATTCGCACAATCGTACGAGAAGAAGTCCATCGACTAGTTAACCAGACGCAAGAATCTTTGGACTCCGATCCCCAATCCTTAGAAGAGATCGTTCAAGACGAAGTTGAAAGGGTTTTGGCCCCAGTGTCAACAAAACCTACAGAAACTAGACCACGACCAACATACGCCGCTGTAACCAGGAAATACAGAGCTCCTGTTCAGAAATTCCCACCTGAACCAAGAAAAACAGATGTGTGGAGAACGGCTGACAACAGACCTGTTTGTTTCCACTGCGGACGTCCTGGACATGTAATGCGCTACTGCCGAGAGAGAAAGGCTGTCTTTGACAACTCTCGAAACCGCCGACGGAACTTCGACGACGTTGGCACTGAAGAAGAAATACGCCGACCAAACTCTTCTCGCCGTTTTACGCCAAGTCCCACGAGAGGCCGATCCCCAATACGTCGTTACAGATCCCCGTCGCCATATCGCCGATCCAGTCAGTCGCCAGGCCGTAGGAGCGAGGAAAACTAAGGAGAGCGACCTTCCAAGGAGGTGAGGCCGCGTGTACTGGAAATCCTCCGTCGACCGCCAAGATGACTGGTAACCAACTAGACGTAATAATAGATAAGAAGCCGATACGTGCTCTAGTAGATTCTGGGGCATCGTTTTCTGTCATATCCGATAAGTATCGCCGATTTTTAAAGAAAGTTCTGTTTGCTGATGCCAAGAGCGTTATGCTGAAAGTTGCGGATGGAAATTTTGTTCGGCCGATAGGGAAATGTGTTTTACGTGTCCGTATAAACAATCGAGAACTGCCTTTTGAATTTATTGTTTTATCACATTGTAGCCATGACGTCATCCTAGGATGGGACTTTTAGAGGCGTCTCAAGCCGTTATAGACTGTGGACAAAATGAACTTGTTCTAGAAGACATCTGTCGAGACTCCACAGCGCCTGACGCCTGGAATTTGTATGCCACCAGGGACTATACACTTAAGCCGCATTCTTTAACTAGAATAACAGTATCAGGATATCAAACCCGAGGAGACATAAATGTAGTTCTAGACGGCAGCAAACATTTGCTCTTCGAGAAAAATATTGCTACACCGTCCATGGTATCCCACATATCGTAACGGAAAAAGTGATGTCTGGGTTACCAACCTGCAGTTCCGAAACCAAATCATCCCTAGAGGAATGTGCATAGGCCAAGCTGAACCACTAAATGAAGGGCATCTATGTGTTATTTCCGACACATCGGGTTGCTTGGATGACCAGCAAGAAACTTCGGAGTCACAGATGAATTGTTCGTTAATGATGTCACCCGAGTTAAGTGACGAACAGAGAAACAAGCTATCCGAACTACTCCGGAAATTTTCTGGGCTTTTCACGAAGACCGACAAGTCGACAGCCGCGAAGACGAATGTGAAACACAGGATTTTACTGGTGATCATGCTCCAATCAACCAACGAGCCTACAGAGTCTCGCCGACTGAAAGACGCATCATTCATGAAGAGGTTCAGAAAATGCTTGATGAAGGTATCGTCCAACCCTCTGAAAGTCCTTGGTCATCACCCATTGTGCTCGTAAGAAAAAAGACGGTAGTTGGCGTTTTTGCGTCGATTATCGCAAGCTGAATAGCGTCACGAAAAAGACGTTTATCCTCTGCCTCGTATTGACGATACGCTCGACTGTCTGAAAGGTGCCATGTTCTTTTCTTCCATGGATCTCCGATCTGGTTATTGGCAAATAGAAATAGACGAAGCGGATCGTGAAAAGACGGCATTTATTACCCCCGAAGGCTTATACGAGTTTAAAGTCATGCCGTTTGGTCTCTGTAATGCACCTGCGACCTTCGAGAGAATGATGGACAATTTGCTACGCCATTTTAAATGGACTATGTGTCTTTGTTACCTAGATGACATAATAGTGTTCTCAGAAACTTTTGAAGACCATCTTATACGATTAAGACTTGTTCTAAAATGTCTTCAGGAAGCTGGTCTTAAATTAAATTCAAAGAAGTGTCTTTTGCTGCCCAAGAAGTAAAGATTCTGGGCCATCTTGTATCTAGTAATGGCGTTCGTCCCGATCCCGACAAAATAAAAGCCGTAAGAAATTTTCCCACTCCAAAGAATATACATGACATACGAAGTTTTCTTGGCCTTTGTTCATACTTTAGAAGATTTATTAAAGGTTTCTGTTATCTCGCCGAACCTTTGCAGTCGTTGCTGAAAAGTGGCGTGGAGTTTCATTGGGGTCCTGAAGAGGTGGAAGCATTTAACAGTCTTAAGAAAGCACTTACTTCGGATCCAGTATTGGGGATGTACGACGAAAGAGCTTCTACAGAAATCCATACTGATGCAAGCGGGTACGGTATCGGAGCTGTCCTAGTACAAATTCAGAATAATGTCGAGAAAGTTATAGCATACGCTTCTAGAACTCTGACAAAAGCCGAAAAGAATTATTCCACCACAGAAAGGGAATGTCTTGCCATCGTATGGGCTACCAACAAATTTCGGCCGTACATATTCGGAAAACACTTTACTGTTGTAACTGACCATCATTCCTTGTGCTGGCTCATGAATTTAAAGGATCCTTCAGGAAGGCTTGCCAGATGGGCCCTCCGACTTCAAGAGCATGATTTTGACGTAAAATATAAAACCGGTAAGAAGCATAGTGACGCCGACGCTCTTTCGAGAAATCCAGTGGAAGAGGAAACGGAAACATCAGACAAATTTTTAGCAGTCACGACAGTATGAACCTTGCGATGGAACAGAAAAAGGATCAAGACCTTGCGAAATTAAAACTTTTGAGCAACTCATCCAAAAACGAAGAATTCAGATTTATCGACGGTATCCTTTGCAGGAAGAATTTTGATCCAGATGGAAAGTTGTGGTTGCCAGTCATTCCTAAACATCTACGAGCAGACATACTAAGGCACTTTCATGACGCCCCCCACCGCAGGACACCTTGGTTTCGCGAAAACTTATGACAGGATACGCAAAGAGATTTTACTGGCCGGGAATGTACCGAAATGTCGTTCGGTATGTCATGCATTGTCGGGAGTGCCAAAGGAGAAAGTCCGTTCCTCAACGACCACCTGGACGTTTAGTTCCCATCCCTCCAGCTATAGCTCCTTTCCATCGCATTGGAATTGATCTCCTTGGGAGATTTCCAAAGTCTGCTCATGGAAACAAATGGATAATAGTCTGCACGGATTACTCAACACGATATGCAATAACAAAAGCCTTGCCGACAGCCGAAGTCGACGAAATAGCGAAGTTCTTACTTGAAGAAATTGTCCTCAGGCATGGAGCTCCTCGAGTAATTATCACAGATCGTGGAGCCGTCTTTCGATCCAGACTTGTTTCCTCTCTCGTCGACTTGTGTAACATTGATCATCGTTTCACAACGGCGTATCATCCCCAAACAAATGGACTGACGGAGCGCTTCAATAAGACCTTGGCCGACATGTTGTCAATGTATGTGGATGTAGAGCAGAAAAATTGGGATGAAATTCTACCATTTGTAACCTTCGCTTATAATACCGCTAAACAAGAGACCACAGGTTTTACGCCGTTCTATTTACTTCATGGTCGTGAAGCGGAAACGACACTAGATACAATGCTACCATTCTGTCCTAACGATTTTGATGACAATAACATCACCAAGATAGCAGCCAGAGCCGAAGAATCACGACAGCTAGCCCGAGTGCACACTCTGAGAGCTCAAGACAAAGATCGTCGACGTTACGATTCCAAACACCAAATGGTATCCTACGCTCCCGGAGATCTCGTATGGGTTTATACTCCAGTGAGAAAAGTCGGTCTCTCCGAAAAACTCTTAAGAAGGTATTTCGGACCGTATCAGGTGCTACGCCGTTTATCAGCCGTGACTTACGAAGTACAAGATTTTGATCCTGCTTCACGAAAAAGAAAACTAAGAGAAGTTGTCCATGTACTGCGTATGAAACCGTACCATGATCCCGCCGAGCAAATCGAAACCGAGGATATTCCTCCCAAAGAATCATACAAAGGACCCATCACTCGTTCCAGAATAAAAAGACCTGTAAAGGACAGTTTTGTAGAGATTTTCTTCCTTCGCTAGATGGTTTAACCCTGTCAAACTGTTTTTCGAATTCTCTAAACGGATATTGGCGCATAGAAATTAATTTATTCAAATAAATGTTAAACTTAAATAATAATTGTTAAACTTATATTTTATGTAAAATGCATTTAATTTCTGTTAATTTTTAAAATGGTTTTCATAATTTATATTTCTGTTTTATATTTTTTTCTTTACTCATGTAGTCGTATCGATTGTATTATGCTTAACTGCAGCATAACTGTGTAAAATACTAAAAACGTGGCATTTTTCTGTACAACGTGTAGATCTATCTTTGCCGCCTTTGAATGAGCACGCAGAATAAAATTCCAGTAGATTTTGATAAAGTTTAATGTTTGAATTAAATGAAAACTCAACACTTGAGTATTATTTAGAGTGCTATGAAACAAGCACTAATAACTGGTGACCCTGGATTTTTTTTTACTGGAAAATGACAAAATAGCGCATTGGCTAACAAGATCGTGGAGATGGCGCTAAGAACAATGGATGCTGCAGTGGTTCAGAAAAATTCCTTAAGAGTGGATGAACTCCTCTCTAAATTAGTAAGTCTGGAAGAACAACTTACCTCTTTGAAGCTACAACGAAAAGTCCGGAGCTCTAGCCCTCATCACCATCAGAGGAGTAGAAGTCGCAGCAAATCAAGGCGCCGCTACAATCCTCAGGGACGATATTGCTTACCATTTCCGATTCGGGAAGAAGTGCCTCCTGGTAAATGCGTACAGCCGTGCAGTTTCAATGAGCCGGGAAACGAATCCCAGCAGTAGACGCCGCGGCGAGTCCTGCTGCCGATATTTTAGGCCGCAAATTTCCGATTATTTGTCGAAGGGACAAAGAAACCGGATGTCAATTTCCTTGTGGATAGCGGAGCAGACGTCTCGATCCTCCCTTGACAAAACGGAAAGGTGAGTGCCAAGCCTCTCACCGCAAACTGTATGCTGCTAATGGCACTGAAATTCCAACATATGGTCTAAAAATTCTCACGCTGATCTAGGCCTAAGACGCCCATTTCAGTGGCTGTTTATTATTGCCAAAGTCGAGCGAGGAATCATAGGTGCTGATTTCTTCAAAAATTCCAGTTGCTGATAGATCTGCACAACAGGAAATTAATCGATGATAACAAACTTCTTCACCAGCAGAAGTTGCTACCATCCAAGAAAATAATGATCTCAGCACGGTCAATAGAGCCTCCAAATACTTCAACCTGCTTAAGTTGTATCCTGATTTAACCAAGCCAAACTTGGTTAACAGAGTTGTTAAACATGAAGTAAAGCACCACATCCTAACAACTGGCCAACCGGTTATCTGAAGGCAAGAGAATCCAGCCCCCTGATAAGTTGAAGCTGGCGAAGCAAGAGTTCCAGTTTATGCTGGACAACGACATTATTAGACCTCAAAATCTCAATGGGCAAGTCCATTGCATTTAGTAAATAAAAGGGATGGCACATTAAGACCATGTGGCGATTACAGGCGACTCAACGCACAGACAATACCAGATCGATATCCAATCCTAGAATTGAGGACTTTAATCACATCCTGAAGGATAAAAAAATATCCAAGATAGATCTAGTAAAGGCTTATTATCAGATACCACCTCGCTGAGGAAGACAAAGAAAAACTGCCATCACCATCTCCATTTGGCTTGTACGAGTTCAATACTATGAGTTTTTGACTGAGGAATGCTCCTTCAACCTTCCAACGTTTCATTACTGAAGTACTGTATGGACTCGACTTTGTTTTCCCGTATCTTGATGATGGCACTTGTTGCCTCATCTACTGAAGAGGAACACAGCGAACACCTAAAAATGGTATTTGAAAGATTCCAGCAATATGGACTTCGAATAAATGTCTCCAAATCAGTGATGGGAGTTTCTGCCCAAGTTGAATATTTGGGATTTCTGATCACTGCAGAAGGTTCACGGCCATTGCCAGAAAAAGTTCAAGCTATCTTCAACTACTACAAACTACCAGAAACCATTATTCATGACCTTCGAACGTTTCTGGGCATGATAAATTTTATCGAAGATACCTAAAAAGGATGCTGCTAAGACTCAAGCACCTCTACATGAACTGTTAAAAGGAGCGAAAAAAGTTGAAAAGACCGCAGAAAAGTGCATTGGACTGATGACACACCAGGAGAAGCTTCGAAAAAATGCAAAACTGACCTTGCCGAAGCTGCCCTTTATCATTTCCAAGATCTGGACTACCCCTATCACTTTGCACAGATGCATCAGATTTTGCTGTGGGTGCAGTACTCCAGCAATTAGAAAACGAGAGTTGGAAACCAATAGCTTTTTACTCAAAGAAGCTAAAATGAAACACAAACAAGGTATAGTACCTATGAACGAGAACCATTGGGAATATACCTTTCAGTGAAACATTTCAAACACTCGTTGGAAGGGAATGATTTTGTTATATATACTGACCACAAGCCTCTTAACTTTGCATTTAAGCAAAATGAAAAAGCATCACCTCAAGACAACAACGACAACTTCAATACATTTCAGAATTTAGTTGTAACATTCAACATGTATTGGGTAAAGATAATGTTGTTGCAGATGCCTTATCTTAGAATTCATTCAATTCCGGGAAATCAACTTTGAAAATTGCAGAAGAGCAAACTAGTGTTGGACAAGTTGCAAATATTATTGCACAACAATTTTTTAAAATTTAAACCTACTCGACATTGTAGAAAGCGATGGGAAAAAACTTGATGTGACATCTCAACACAAAAAATAGCAACTATTATTATGTAAAGTGTTAAAGTTTGAAATATTCCAACTAATTACTGGTTTAGCTCACCCTGGTATTAAATCTACAGTTAAACTGATGATTGAAAATATGTCTGGTCAGATATTAAAAAAGCAAGTCAGAGAATGGGCAAAAGCTTGCATTAGATGCCAAAAATGTAAAGTCAGCAGGCATACAAAATCCAAATTAGGGAGAATTCGGAACAACCAGATGAAAGGTTTAGTGTAGTTCACATAGATCTCCATTGGAAAACTACCATCTTCAGAAGGGATGCAGTATTGCTTAACCTGCATTGACCGATTCTCCTGCTGGATGGAAGCAATTCCTATACCTGAAATCAAACAAAAGCTTTGAAATAGTTGGGGAGAGCATGATGTAAAAATTTTCCATATATATTCTCGCATTCAAAGTAATATATGTTATACAAAATTTTCAACTTTATGTCACAAATAATTATTTATTACTACTGTTTTTTTTTTACATTGTCGACAGAAATTCTCTCACATTATTATTACAATTTGTGGGCATCTCATCTCTAAATGTGTTATAGAATGTGTTTTTTTTTTCATTGAAAGTATGTATTTTAACAAAATTATCTATTATGTATTTAATAGTGAACATAAAATTTTCAGGATATCAATATAGATATGTGTTAGCATCAAATTTTATGTTTATAAATAAATATGTGTTAGCATCAAATTCTTATGTGTAGAAATAATATGTGTTAGCATCAAATAAAAATGTGTGTATAAATAGATACTGTTTTGCATAAAATGCTCAATTGTGGGTAAATGGATTGTATTAGTGATTAACCGAGTTATAATTAATTATGTGGTGAATTGAAACTAAATTTTCTGATATTCTTTCTTGTAAATAGGAAGTTTTCTGTATGTTATATATTATAAAATTACCCATTATGTATGTAAATATGAAAATTGATTTTTTAACACTATTGATTTGATATGTTTGGGTATAATATTCAAAAAAAAATTAAGGTGTTGTCATTGCAGAGTAACTTGAAATGTTTTTTTTTAATGGCATGTTAACTTTCATTGGAATATGAATGATTTTTTCGCATAATATTTATGTACTTCTTAGTTTCCCATGTTCAAATATTGACTGAGTTTTGTGTATTTGCAAAAGCATTCTGTAGTTTATTCTTTTTTTGAGTTATTGAATATCATATATGTACTCTTTTTTTTACTTTGTTTAAATTTGATTGTTGTTCAGTATAAATATACATTTAAAGTAATTGCTGAACATTTTAGTTGTATTTTTCCATGTATTTTTTAAACACAGGAAGGTAGCTGTGTTTAAATATTTTAAACTTGTAGCATATTTTGTGCATTAAGACTTCTGTAGCAATCCTGTAGTAGTAATTTGTGTTGTGTAATGCAATGATTAGTAATAATTGTGTTAAAAGCGGTTTGTATAAGTTTAATTTGTAAAAAAAATGAAATTATAATCTGTTCAATAAGTCTGAAACTGTCCCTGCCATATATTTTTTTTCTTGTATCGTAACTTTGTTACTGGCAAGGAGTAATGTAAAGGACAGTTTTTGTAGAGATTTTCTCTCGCTAGATGGCTGCACCTGTCAACCGTTTTTCGAATTCTCTAAACGGATATTGGCAAGATAGAAATTAATTCTATTCAAATAAATGTTAAACTTAAATAATAATTGTTAAACTTATATTTTATGTAAATGCATTTAATTTCTGTTAATTTTTAAAATGGTTTTCATAATTTATATTTCTGTTTTTATATTTTCTTTACTCATGTAGTCGTATCGATTGTATTGGCGTTTAACTGCAGCATAACTGTGTAAAATACTAAAAACGTGGCATTTTCTGTACAACGTGTAGATCTATGTTTGCCGCCTTTGAATGAGCACACGCAGAATAAAATTCCAGTAGATTTTGATAAAGTTTAATGTTTGAATTAAATGAAAACTCAACACACTTTGAGTATTATTTAGAGTGCTATGAAACAAGCCCTAATGAGACCCCTTGAACAAAATGACAAGCGGGGCGCTGTCTTCTTCTTTCGAGGAGCAATGCCACACGCATAATTTGCTACAAGTCCCGATGGCCGAGTTGGCAGAGCGTTGGACTGGGAACTTCCGTCCAGGTCTCGAGGTTCGGAATCCTTGGCCGCCGGCAGATTTATCCAAAGACTGGAATTTTGTTTCCCGTTTTTAATGTATTGTTTCTCTAGGTTCTAGATTAATCCAGATCGGCTCTTTAGAGTGGCCATACTGGTTATTTCTCGAGTGTTCGCAGCGTATAAAAGCAGAGTTCATCGCCAGTTGGGCATTGTTCTCAGTCCAGTGTTGTATCGAGGCTCCAAGCGTTAGAATAAATCTAATTGCTTGTTTAATTGAACTGTGTACTTCTTTCGAACTCCGTGAC
>BMAU01013690.1:0-72600 GCA_019973935.1 Trichonephila clavipes
CTCACACGATGCCATTCGGGATCAAAACTATGTATTAAAATTGTATCTTATTTCTGACTGTACCAGATATTCGATGTTCATAACTTTCCCAAGTACTATCGCAACTATGCCAACTTTCAAGATAACTCTCCCAATTGGCAACCCCGATTCCACATGTTATGTTTATTAGTTTCAGAATGTCCTTCACTACATTTGCATTCGAACAGTTCTTCGTCATTATATCATTTTATTAAGCATGAGGTGGCAACGTCATCTCACAACAGCAACAACACAGTTAACAGTTACAAAACACAGTTAACACAAGTACACATTCACAGTTACAGTTATCATGACATCCCCCTTTAAGTTATTAATCATATAACATGGTCATTCAAATAAGATGGTGGTTTACAAACACGGTTACTTCTTTGACCATTACAATCTAACTCGTTACAGTTATGTATATTTTGAGGATTTACAATTACTTCTGAATCAGAATTGAAAGTACTTATGTCACTGGAATCTGTTTCTATATTAAAGGGTGTTCTTGATTTTCTTATATGTTTTCTATTACGTCTTAAAATATTGCCAGACTGATTTTTAACTAAAATATGACCTAGGATGTAATTTATGCTTTGAAACTATTTTAGCCGGTTCCCAAGTTTTGTTTTTAAAATTTAGTATTCTGACATTATCTTGCCGCGTTGCGTGGTTAGACATTCTTCACTACAACACGGTTGAATAAAATAACAATAACATTTATTAACTTTAAAGATTAAATGAGCAATTAAGAGGTAAGCTTTCAAAAACTACAACACATGGAACCAGGCACGCTACAATAATAACAGATCAATTCAGTTCAGTTTTGGAGTCGTTATGTTGAGCTGTAAGGTCGCTGCATACTCCCCTTCCAGTGTCAACGATACCTAGTTGGAAGATGAACTTTGCGACCAGAACGTGTAGATGGCTGGGTAGGCGTTGAAGCTGTTGGATCAGATTCTACAGTAGCAGGTGTTGAAGCTGTTGCATTAGGTTCTACAGTAGCAGGTGTCTCATTCTTGGTTTGAGGTAGTTGCAAGTTCTCAGTGTTAAGAAAGAAGGCAGGTTTGCATCTATCAATAGATACAGATACCCGTTTACCATTGATGTCAAGGAAAAACACTTTATCCTTCCTTTGTAAGACTTTGAAAGGGCCATCATAGGGTTGTTGAAGTGGACGACGTAACATGTCTCGGCGAAGAAAAACATGTGTTGCTTCCAACAGTCCTGGATGGATAAAAACTGGACGTTTGCCATGGTGTTTTGGTGGTTTAGGGTGAAGTGATTGCATGTGAGACTTAAGTTTCGAAACAAAATTCACAACATCATCGTCTGGCTTGGAAGAGTCAAACATCTCCCCTGGCAGTCGAATAGTGGTCCCCAAAACTAATTCAGCTGGGGTACACAGAATATCTTCTTTAAGAGAAGCTCGTAGACCAAGTAAGATGATAGGGAGTACTTCTGTCCAACGCTCAGTAGCATGGCATTTGATTGCACTTTTCAATGGGCGGTGCAATTCTTCGATCATCCCATTAGCTTGAAGGTGGTATCCAGTTGTACGACACTTCTGAACACCAAGTAGTTTGCTAAGAGCTTTGAAGAGCGAGGACTCAAACTGCCTGCCTCTGTCGATTGTGAGAATTGCAGGAGTTCCAAAGCGAGACACCCAAGAGGAAAAGAAGGCCTCAGCCACAGTCTCAGCAGTTATGTCTTTGAGAGGTTGGGCCTCTGGCCATTTCGAAAAACGGTCAATCATTGTCAGGCAATAGGTGTAGCCATTTGATGGAGGTAGAGGTCCAATGAGATCCAGATGAACATGATCAAAACGTTGGGAAGGTTCTTGAAATGATGAAAGAGGTGATCTAGTATGACGATGAATTTTGGATTTTTGGCAAGCTAGGCAGTGTCTTGCCCACTTAGCTACATCTGATGAGATTGATGGCCAAACAAAACGCTGCTTCATCAAATGCACTGATCGACGTATGCCAGGATGGGATAAATTATGCATAGCAGAGAAAACATCTTGGCGATGCTGTTTTGGGATGTAGGGTCTGGCTGTGCCCGTTGATAGATCACACATAATTTCAGTAGACGAATTGGGAAAAGTTACCTTTTTTGAGTTCCAAGGAAGTTCCAGATGCTATTAGGGTGTGAAGCTCCTGATCAGTCTGTTGTGTCTCAGCAATACAGTCATAGTCAATTTGACTTGGGAAGGTGATTGCAGAAACACGAGAGAGAACATCAGCAGCAATATTGTCAGATCCTGGAATGTGTACAATATTTGTGGTGAACTGAGAGATGAAATCCAGCTGACGGATCTGCCGTGGAGAACACTTGTCACTTTTTGCCTAAAAGCATAAGTGAGGGGCTTGTGGTCAGTAAACACTGTGAAATCTCTAGCTTCCAGCATATACCGAAAGTGTCGGATAGCCGAGTAGATAGCAAGGAGTTCACGGTCGTAGGCACTGTAAGACTTTTCAGATAAGTAAGTTTTCTGGAAAAGAAAGCCAATGGCTGTAGCTCAGAGTCCACAACTTGGTGAAGTGCACCTCCTATGGCATAATCAGAGGCGTCCACATGAAGAGCAAGCGGGGCAGAAGGTGAAGGATGAGCAAGAAGTGCAGCATCAGCAAGAGCTTGTTTACACCTCTGAAATGCTGTAATTGCCTCAGAAGACCAGTTTAAAGGCTTTGAGTCCTTCTTACCTTTAGAACCTTTTAAAAATTCACTTAAAAGATACTGTTGTTCAGCTGCTTTGGGCAAGAAACGTCTATAAAAATTTAACAGTCCTAAAAATTTTCTCAGAGAGCCAACAGTCTCTGGTTGTTTGTAATCAAGAACTGCTTGAACTTTGTCAGGCAATGGCTTAATGCCATCAGGAGTGATAAGGTGGCCAAGGAAAATGAGTCACACCAAATACACATTTAGAGATATTTAGTTTTAAACCATATGAGCTCAGTCTTTGGAATATAGTTCTTAAGTGAGAACGATGCTCCTCAGCATTTTCTGAGTAACACAAAATATCATCCAAGTAGACAAAACAAAAAGGAAGTCCTCTTAGTACTTCATGCATGAATCGCATAAAGGTTTGTGGTGCATTCTCAAGGCCAAAACACAAATGGGTATGTTCGTAAAGACCCCATGGAGTTGTTACAGCTGTCTTAGGAATATCACACTCAGCTATAGGGATTTGGTGGAATGCCTTAAAAATGTCTATTTTGGAAAATATCTTCTTGCCATGTAGTGCATGAGCAAAGTCATTCAAATAAGGCATGGGGTAGCTGTCGAACTCAGTAACAGAATTCAGCTGCCTGTAATCCCCAACAGGTCTTAACTGTAGAGTCAGATTTGGGCACAACATGAAGAGGAGAACTCCAGGGACTTTTGGAAGGTCTAATAATGCCTTGAGCAAGAAGAAATTCAAATTCTACCTTCACTGCATCATACAGTTTAGGGTGTAGCCTTCTAGGCCTGGCAGTGACTGGTGGGCCAGTAGTAATAATATGGTGGACTGTGCCATGTGATGCTGATTTGGAAATTAAAGAAGGGTTGCTGAGGTCTCGATATTCCGATAAGATGTTTTCAAAACTAATGTTTGCATCTACAGTGAGGATTGAGGGCTGTACAATATTTGAAAAAACACAAGAAGTGAAAAGAGAAGTTTCCACATCCACCAACCTTTTTTTTTCTTAAGGTCGATTAAAAGGTTGAAGTGCTTTAGAAAATCAGCACCAATTATAGGAGATGATACATCAGCAATTATGAAAGTCCAGATAAAAGGTCGCCTCAGACCCAGGTTCAGTTCTTTACGGACCATACCATAGGCTGGAATTTTGGTATTATTAGCAGCAAATAAGGAGAAGTTAGACTGGAGGTGATTTATTCATAGTTGGAGAAGGTGGGATGACACAGATTTCACTTCCAGAGTGTATGAGGAATTTCTGGCCAGACTTGCGGTCTAATAAAAATAACCGGCTGGTATGTTTCGAGGGCTCTGCCATTCCAGCTATGACAGAGCTTACTCGTTTTTTTGCACAAATGCACAAGGTGAAACACACTTGCGGGCCTGCTCTTTATAACGGCGATGATAGTAGCAGATGCCACTTCCTCTATTGACACTCCTAGAGCGTGAATGTGATCTCCGGCGGTCAGAACTATATCGTTGGTGGCGAGAGGAATTGCGCTCTCTTGTCAGTTCAGCAACTTGTAGAGACAGCTCTTGGATCTGCCTGGCGAGAGAGTCCATGGTTGGCTGAGCACTGCATGAAGATGACTGGGATGGTGGAGGAACAGTTGTGGCTGCACAGATAGTCGAGGACGCACCAACAACCTCAGAAACTTTATCAGCGATGATAGCCAGTTTATCAAAGGCTCTGAGGATGCAGATAAAACAGTCTGGATATGTGGTGGCATTCTTTGAAGCCACAAACTTTGCAGAAAGTCATCCTGAGTTGGCCATTAGACAGCTCTTTCATTTTCGCAACAGGTGGCTGGGCTTCTCATCTCCTAGCTGAAGGTCAGTAAGCAGTTTCTTAATTTTTTTTGAGTCTCGAGTCGCTAAATTGGGTGATGAGCTGCTGTGAGAGAGTGTGATATTTGTCACTGTTCGGAGGGCTTAACACAATGTCCGACACGTAGGAGAGAGTTTCAGCATCCAGGTTCGCAACCAAAGCAGAATACTTAGTATCATCACTGGAGATACCACTGAATGTGAATGCATGGTCGCATTGCGCAATCCATAGACGAACGTTGGATTTCCAAAACGGCGGCAGCCGCAACGCAATACGAACGACTTCAACGGTTTCACTAGTCATATTGTTGAATAAGCAGGAAGCGAAACGAATCTCCGAGCAGATGCTTCAAGTGGCCTTGAGGAGAAGGAGAAGAAAAAATCTTTCGCTACGTACTGATCATACGTAGTAGAAGAATTTGTATTGCATTCGCCAGTAGAACAGAATAGCTTACGTGTTTTTAAGTCCAAAAGGGTCACCACTGCCGCGTTGCGTGGTTAGAGATTCTTCACTACAACACGGTTGAATTAAATAACAATAACATTTATTAACTTTAAAGATTAAATGAGCAATTAAGAGGTAAGCTTTCAAAAACTACAACACATGGAACCAGGCACGCTACAATAATAACAGATCAATTCGGTTCAGTTTTGGAGTCGTTATGTTGAGCTGTAAGGTCGCTGCAATCTTTTGGCTCAAGTTCAGGTAATGGATGAGCAGTTTTATCATAATGTATCTTTTGAACGTTTTGCCTTTTTACTAACTTTTCTCGAATGTAATTAAATAATGCAGCATTTAATATATTATTCGAGATTGGTTATTTTGTTTTTAATCTACGATTAAACATCATTTGAGCTGGAGATAGGTCAAGACCTGGTATTGGGGTGTTTCTATACTCCATTAAACCTACTAAATAATCTCGTCTATCTTCCCTTGCCTTTTTCATAATGCTTTTAGAAATTTCTACTGCTTTTTCATCCATTCCATTACTTGGGGAGTAATGAGGACTAATGAATGCACAATTTAAATCCCAACCACTTGCAAACTTTTTATAAATATAACTATTAAGTAGTATATTATCTGATACTACAATATTTGGAACACTAAATCTAGAGAAAATTGTTTTAAGAATAATTATTACCTCATCTGCACTCTTATTTACAAGTTCAGCAATTTCAATCCATTTTGAATAATAGTCTATTACAACTAGATAAATTGTATTACCCAAGTCCATTATATCAACTATCTTTTCAAAGGGTCTATAGGGAACTGTATGAGGTTTTAATGGCTCTTTACTATTAGCTCTTTTAAATTTCTCCATATTACACATTGTGATACTAATGTTTCTAATGTCAGAGTTCATCCCTGGCCAATACATTGTTTCTCTAGCTCTTTTCTTGCATTTCTCTATCCCAAAGTGAGCCTCATTGTAGCATATCTTTTCTCAAACTATAAGGTATAATTAGTTTTTCATTGCTAAAATAACAACCCTTCTTGAAAATAAATGTTATTTTTAATTTCATATGTTTTTACACTATTGTCTACATTTTTGTAAGATATATTTAACAACTATTTGTAATTCTGGATCTAATTCAGTTTCTTTTTTAAATTGTACACGTCTCTTTTCACTCATGGGTAAATGTTTTGAAATAGTATACAGTTTCATAAACAGGAAATGCTCGTGATAAAGTATCAGCGAGAAACATTTGATTACCTGGTACATAATTTATTTCAAAATCATACTTTAATTTTAAAATCATTCTAGAAGATATTTCATGCATAGGTTTCTTAACAATTGCCATTAAGGGCTTATGGTCACTCTGCACAACAACTTTACGTCCCTATACAAAATTATGGTATTTCTCAAATGAGAAAACAATTGCCAATAATACTTTCTCGATCTGTGCATAATTTTTCTCACTGTTTGTTAAGCTGCATGAGACAAATGATACCGATTGACTTTTTTTGGATTTAAAAGGATCCTAGCCCATCTTTTGAACTATCACATTGTATTACTATTTCATCATTAACACTAAAAACTTTTAAAATTGGAGTTTTAGCTAACAATTTTTTAATGTTTACAAAGGACAATTCTTGTTCTTTTCCCTAATTAAATTCTACATTTTCATGAATGATTTCTCTTAATGGAGCAGTAACTTTAGATACATTGGGTTTTTGATTTTGGTGTTGTTGCTTTTATGTGATCTGGATCAGGTTTTATACCCGATTTAGATATAATTTGACCTACATATTTTACCTCAGACACCCTATATTGTAGTTTATCTGGATAAACTTTATATTTAACAATTTGGCTCTTTCGAGAACTCTAGACATAATTGCATCATGTGAATCCTCATCACACCTGCAATAATGATGTCATCAAAATAAATCTCTACTCCCTCAATATCTCCAAAAAGCTTTTGATTTTTTTTCTGAAATACCTCAGGTGCAGAAACTATACCAAATGGCATTTTGTTGAATTTGTACCTTCCAAAAGGTGTATTAGATGTACAAATTTCAGAGCTAACTTCATCTAAAGGTACATGCCAAAAACCATCTTTCAAATCTACAACTGAAAATATTTTCTTGCCCTCTAATCTACTAATGATATCTGTACAAGGAATTTGATAATGTTCTCTTTTAATTACTTTGTTAAGATCTCTAGGATGTAAACATAATCTTAAATTTCCATTGGGCTTTTCTACAATGACTAAACTTTGCACTCAATCAGTTGGCTTATTAACTTTTGACACTATTCCTTCTTTTTCTATCTATCTAAAGTACTTTTTAATTTTGGCTGCAAAGCCAGAGGAACACGTCTTGGTGGGTGAATTACTGGTACAGCATTATCTTTTAAAGTAATGTGATATGGTTCATTTGGAAATCCTCCTACCCCAGTAAATACATCTTTATAGTGCTTAATTAACTCATTTTTACTTATACAACATTCAATAGCATCAATTCTTTCAATAAGTTTTAATTCCTTACAACCTCTTAACCCTAATATTGGTTTGGATTTTACATTTACTACATAAAAAGGCAAAGGAACATTTTTGAGTTTATCAGTAGAGCAATTAATTATAAGGGAACCTTTTGGCTTTAAATTAAAATTACCATATGCAGTTAGAGATATATAAGTTTCACTAAGTTTTAGATTAACTTTAAAATATACACAGTGGCAAAATATTTACTTCAGCTCCAGTTTAAAATTTACATCAAAACTCTTATTATTTACATCTAATGAAACATTTTTATACCAAGTTGTTTCACTTACCATTTCTACATTCTTAAAATTAGAGTCTGTACTATTTTTCATTGCACATTTAGTTTCATTTTCATTCACAGAATCAATATAAACCAGTTCATTTTCAGGAACGTTCATTTCATGGATGTTCTTTGTATCTAGCAGCAAAATGGTTTTTCTTCTTGCACTTGGCACAAATTTTTCCGAACGCTGAACACTCTCGAGGCTTGTGTTTTCGTCCACACTTTTTGCAGTTGTACTGGGTTTTAGGCTTGTTCTGATTCTCCTTCACGAAGTTTATTGCGGCTGTATCGTACTTAATATTTCGGATTTGTTCCCGGCTCTCTTCAGCTGCCAGGACGATTTCGATCGCTTTTTTAATGTTGATGTTATTTTCTCGCAAGAGTCGTTCTTGTGTAACCCACTGTCTTTAATTCCCAGGATGATGCGGTCTCGAATCAATCCATTTTCTTGCTCTGTAAACTCGCACGTGGATGCTAGAATCCTTAGCTGAGTGACATATGTCTCAACTGTTTGGCCCACCAGTTGGACACACACAAAAAAAATTTATAACGCTCATAAGCAACATTCTGTCGTGGTGAGCAATATTCTTCAAACTTTTGAGCAACTTCCGAAAAATTCGCTTTCGATTCCTACTTGAAGATGTTGTATATTTCAAGTCCTTCACTACCCAATAAGCTCAACAGGATTGCAATTTTGATTTTATCTGTTCGATCGTCTTTTTCTGTTGCAAGCAAATAATTCTTCTGTTCCTGCCTCTATTTTCGCCATTTTTCTTTCACATTTCCCAGCGAAAATTGCAGCGTCGCAGGGGGTCGGAAGGCTTTCATAACGCACGTGGATATCTTTTCAATCCGATATAATCGCTTATACTCCTGTCACCATGCTATGTTTATTAGTTTCAGAATGTTCTTCACTACATTTGCATTCGAACAGCATATTCGTTATTATATCATTTTATTAAGCATGAGGTGACAACGTCATGCCACAATAGCAACAACACAAGTAATCATATACAGTTACAAAACGCAGTTAACACAAGTACACATCCACAGTTATCATGACACCACACGTGTCGTAGGCGCTGAATTGTATGTACTTCGTTTCATACTTTTCCGATTGCTGCCATTCTAAGCTTTACCTTTCGTTGATACGGCAAGCTCAAATACTAAAATGCGAATCTGGGATGAACCAAAATCTTGAATAATAAAATTAATAACAATAAAATTAAATTAATAATAAAAATTAGCTATTCTTTTTTATTATTTATTTATAATTACTATTTTTCGACTACGCACTTCATATTCCCTTTACCGTATTCCAGTTTTAGAAATTGTGTGATTTTATTCAATGTCGCCAATAGGGTTGCGATGGTACGAAAGTGCCCTTTTTCCACTAAAACATATTTTTATTATGGAGAGACAGCCGTGAAACTTAATTGTTAGAAAGTACATTTGCAGTTACTGAACTTGAAAAAGACATGATTAAATTTTCGGTAAGAAATTACTTACCCCTCTCAATAAAACTAAGTCAATAGCAGGAAGCATGATAGCTTCTAATTCTGAAAACATTTTATTACATGTGATACAGGGTTTGTAAACACATGCCAAGGTCAACATTGCACTTTACCCTAATGTGCATGTACAAACTAATCCACTATAAGGAAAGTAATTTCATAACAGAATATTAGTAAATTTTTCATAGATTAAGGAATGGATACGACATTAAGCTTACGAAAAATGTTTAAAGTAAACTATATAAAAAACTTAGTAATTACAAACAAATGAAGATCCTGTATAATCAATACAATTAAATTTTCTTTTCAATGGAATGTGATCAGCATATAGGTACAATATTGATATTAAAGAGAATATTAACAAGTTTGTATTATATTTGAAAGTCAAGTACTCAGTTTAAAAAGTAAAAGAAGATAATAAGCAATCAAAGGCTAAAATAGCAAATCAAATGTTTGTAGACTGAAGTTAAAATTGAGAAAATTTTTCTAGTTTGTCTAGAGGGAATTATGAATAACCCTGAGCTAAGTGATTTGAGAGAGATAATGTTTTAAGAACTCTAAATCCTATCAGACATCATGAACATAGATAGCATCCAAGGAGATCTATAAAACACCAGAATGTCATTTTATAATTTGTAGCATTTTTAAAATAGTTCCAGCTAAGTGAATGAATAAATTTCTTTCATAAAACTTCATTTCAGTCTGATAAGGTACCTCAAAAAATGATTTCTGCCTTTCAGTATTATGTAGCAAGCTTCTTTTTTTAATAATGAGAAAAAAGTATTGATTGAATTTGTCTTTTAACTAAAGAGCAAGATCAATGGTAGTCAAATATCAGAATACATAATTACTCACACATGGTAAAGAAAAATATAATTATTAAATATAGTCCGAAATGTATAATACAAATACAGTTTCTACTTATTTATTTACATTAGCAGCTTCAAGTGGATTGCAGCCAGATCAACCCACAAGAGGTATAGAAAAATGATGTAATTCATTTTTCTGAGAATGAAAACACTCGAAAGCCTGAAAACATTCTCTCAGAGGTAGATCTACCAGATAAAGTCAACTACATTGCACTCTGTAATCATACAATAAATTAAGTACTCCAGGTTAATGTATTTGATCAACATACCAAATAAACAATTCTTCCCAATTAACTTTTACTTGTATGTTTTCCTTAATGAATTATAACATATATATCTATATATATAAAGGAGAAAAGCGACTCACTCACTAATCACGATATCTCCGGAACTATTAAACCTACAGACTTGAAATTCGGTAGGTAGGTTCCCTTCATGGAGTAGACGTCAGCTGAGAACGGATTTTGCAAAGTTCGAACCCCAAGGGACGTTACGGGGCGTTATAGATAATTATTTCCATTACTAAACTATTAGATGTACAGTCGTGAAACTTGGTACACACATTTCTTTCATAAAGTAGAGATTCCCTACATAATGATTTTTACGAAAATCGACCTCCAAGGGGCGTTGAGGGCGCTTAAGGGGCGTTATACATAATTATTTCCATTTTTAACCTATTAGACGTAAAGTCTTGAAATTTGGTAAGTGGATTCCTTTCATAGAGTACAGATCCCCCTTACAGAATGGGTTTTGTCAAAATCGACTCCCAAGTGGCGTTGTGGAGAAATAAGGGGCGTTATAGGCAATTAACTCCTTTTTTAAACTATTAAACGTAAAATCTCGAAATTTAGTAAGCAGATTCCATTCACTGAGTAGAGATCAGCTATAAGATGGGTTTTGTGCAAATGTTTCCTAAGTGGCGTTGCGGGGGCTTAAGGGGCGTTATAGATAATTATTTCCATTTTTAAAATATTCGATGTACAGTCTTAAAATTTGATAAGCGGATTCCTTTCATAGAGTACAGATCCGCTACAAAATGGGTTTTTTGAAAATCGACCCCAAGTGGCGTTGTGGAGAATTAAGGGGCGTTATAAGCAATTAACTCCTTTTTTAAACTATTAGACGTAAAATCTTGAAATTGAGTATAAACAGATTCCATTCACTGAGTAGAGATCTGTCATAAGATGAGTTTTGTGAAAATCGTTTCCTAAGTGGCGTTGCGGGGGCGTTATAGATAATTATTTCTATTTTTAAACTATTAGACGTACAGTCTTAAAATTTGGTAAGCGAATTCCTTTCATGGTGTAGAGATCCGCTACAAAATAGTTTTGGGGAAAATTGATCCCCAAGGGTCACTCAGGGGGATTAAGGGGCGTATAATAGATAAATATTTCCGCTTTTCAACTAATAGAACCACCTGCTTGAAAATTAGAAGGTATGTTCCGTTTATGGAATGAAGTTCCTTTTACAAAGATTTTTGCGAAAACGGACCCCCAAAGGAGTGGGGTTGCGAGGGATTAAGGCGTGTTATAGAAAATTTCCTGATTTTGTATTTAACTCATTTACTTGAAATTTGTTGAGCATTTTTCTTTAGTTGAATAGAGTTCCACTAAGAATGGATTTTACGGAAATCAACTCCAGGGGTAAGCAAGGAGAGTTATTGGGACGAATTGATAGACAAAATTCCCGTTTTTGAGTTGCTAAGACTATAATAATAAAATTTGGTTTGCATGCATCTTTTGTTGAATTGGAATCCGCTAAGAATGCTGTCAACGAGGTATTGATGATAAAAATTCCGTTTTTGCTCTGTTAGATTTAGACTTGAAATTTAGCATGCATGTTTATTTTATGGAGTAGAGATCCACTGAAAGTTTCTTTGGTGGAAATCCACTTGATTATTAGGTTAAGTGGGCGAAAAATATCTTTCTACATCTATTTTAGATATAAAGAGAAATTAGATATTATAATTTATGTCCTTTTTATATCAAGGGGTGAGAGTGTAACAGCTATAAATATATTTTTCAATGCAATCGAATTCTTAATGCTAGATATCAATAATTAATATATATGTAAACAGTATACATAGATACAACATCGTGAAATACCCAGTGAAGCGGGTGGGTAACGGCTAGTATATATATATATATATATATAAACAGAACAGTTGGTATATGTGCGAATATTTTCTGTTTAACAGAAAATTAATTTAAATGCTTTTTACTGAGTACATTAATAGGATAAAATTGAAAGGTAATGAATATAATATAATGAAATTCTTCAGTTGCATAATAAAGTATATATACTGAGGATATTTCTTCTTCATAAACAAAATTCCAGGACCAAAAATAAAAGTAAAAATTAAAATACCATGTCTATAACAACATAAAAGCATATGATTTTATTATTTACAATGTATTCACAGTTCAAATTAGAATATAGCTATTTTCTTATGATTTTTCTTTTTATTTATTTCATCACTTATTCTTCGTTCTTTAGCCTCTAGATTTTTCAGTAAATTGTTTTGAGCAGTCATCTTCTGTTTCATGAGGGAACAGGCAGCTTCATTTCTACAAATGGGAAAGTAAATAAAAATCTTTAAAGACATTATTCTATTTATTGAAATCAGCGATTCTCAAACTGTAGCCAAACTGCCATGTTTATTGGCTTTGGGTAGACCCCTGCTTACAAAATAATTGGTTTTCTCAAATGTATCAATTTAAATGTCATTTTGATACAGCTACTTACTTAAGAAATGCATAAAATAATTGAGCAACACATTTCAACATGTGCTATATATCTTGCCAGGTTTAACCCTAAATATTCTCCGTGTGAGGAGTGTCCAGTCTTTTTTCTACTGTGGTATTACCATAGTCAAAGCATTCTCAAACATGTTTTCAAAATCTGAATAAAAGGCATTTAAATTTTGAATGTAAGTTAAAACGTGAATTTCCTGGCAAATTCGTTACATCCAATATCATACTTTTTTAGCTTAATTTTAGAAAGAAATGCTACATTGATGGTTCTTATTTTAATAAAATTTATGCTGTCAAATTCATAGTCTGAAGAAATCATTGCAAATAAGTAAATTTAGACATAATATTTTGTTTCCCAACCAGAATAAACAATTATAACTTTTTTAATAATATACCTACCTTTTAAATTGCTCAATATTTTATATAACTTAAAATGTTTATTTTTATAGAATATTGTAAGGGTTCGAAATAAAACCACCTGCTACAGGGGATGATTAGCCCCTCCCCCCTGGAATGTGAAGATTCACCATGTGGTCAAAAGACACAGCTGGACAGGGGACAGAAATTCTTTTTCCCCTCTTGGGGTACAAAGGAGTGAAGTCATGTACTGAGTGTTACTAGTTGAATTGAGTATTTTTTTTAAAATGTTTTTTCTTTAAAATAAACCTTAATATTTAAAATTTAGACCCCATGGTTTTAATTTGTTTCTATGCCCATTGATTAGAAACAAACTTTAGTGGCACAGCCGATAGTAATCGAACCGTAGTGGCGCAAACCCCACAGGAATATTAGAACCTGAAATTTCGAGTTTTTGGATTCCCATGAGAAAATGAATCAGGTAAGCGTTTTTGCTTGCAACTCCCAGTAATGTAAAATGAGAGAAATTTCCGAAATTATACTGTTTAATATCATTTTATTAAGAGAGAATTTTGATTTTATTTTTGTATACGTCAATGTACGGGTTTTTTTGCTCTGCATACCCATGCAGTCGTAAATTTTATAACGCCAGTTCAATTTTGAATTAATATACTTCAGTATATGTTTTATTATTTTTGTTCCATATCAATGGAAAGTAAGTTTTAGAACATCAGTTCTAAAAATTCAGGAAAGCTTCAAAATCATTAATTCCTCAGTATACTATTTTATTGCATATCCATGCAGTCATAAAATTTTGAACACCAGTTCAAATTTTAATTATTATATATCAATATAGTTTTTTATACATCAGTAAATTTTTTTTATACCTCTTTTCTATATGAGGAGGTGGATTGATCAGATATTCTTACAATTTAAACATAGACGTGAGCAGAACACGTGTCAGTAATAAAAAGGATGGTGGCCAGGAGCAACTTTTTTGTACAAGCACAACTCCTAATTTCTTGTTCCATATCAATGGAAAGAGTTTTAGAGCATCAATTTTAAAAACCAGAAAACTTAAAAATGGTTTACTCTTCTCTGTATTTCATTGCATATCCATGCAATTGTAAGATTTTTTGAATGCCAGTTCAATTTGAAATTATTATACATCAGTATATAATTTATTATTTTTGCTAGTTACATCAGTTCTAAAAAGTCAGAAAAACACTGTGATTGTTAATTCCTGCATTGAGGATATTTGTGTTACACTGGTAGACATAGTTTTGAACATCTGTTCGAAACGTTATTTAACATTTTTTTAATACAATTTTACATAAGATTGTTGTTGATAAGTAACTACCAAGATTACTTATTGTATGTTATGGGTATTTTAGAAAACTCATTAAGCTGTATATTCCAAGTTGCTGTAATTTAATACCTATAATTTGTTAATTGTATTCATATTTTGATGCATTAAGCAATATATATCGGTAAAATATACTAGTTATGTGAAACAGTTTGTGTAATTGAAAATTAATGAGAAAAGATTTATGTTTTTTTATGATATTTTATTTATTTTTTTAATGCACAATAATAAATTCACGTCAGTGAATAACAATTGTGTTTTATTGAAAAATTAACATTAAAGAATACTTATTCCATGTCAATAAAATTATTTCGTGGTTATGTACGCATGTTATTTTTTGGATTTATGTGAATGGAAAAAGAATATAATCAGTTTAAATTGGGGAAAACTACTGAATATATTTTGTGAAGTGTTCTATTATTCCTGTCAGGAATAGTTTAAGTTGTGCATATCAGTAAAATTTTCAAGTGATTATTAAGTGTGTATCAATAATATATTAAATGAGATTATTAAGTGATGTAATTAGTAAAAATTAAGTAATTATTTTATTAGTTATTTTAAGTTCACTTGGTATATTGTGAAATATATGACTATTATTTTTGATTTCCTCCTAATTCATTGAGTTGAGTTAGCATAGCGGACGTTGTTTTTGTCTTTTATTGAAAGATATATTTGTGGTATTTAATTTTTGCAATTCCCTTTTACTGTTATTTTCGTTTATTTGTTTAGTGTCGGTATATTTAAAAAAAAAATTCAAATGGTATTTTTGGAGAAAGCTGAAAAGCAGGATTTAATTTTGTTAGCTCAGGATTTGGGTCTGAGGGCATCAGATAAAGTGACAGTTATAGATTTAAAAAATATCATAATCGGTAGTTAAGATTACAAAGAAGAGTTTGTTGAAGCTTATTTATCCATTATTTCAGAGGAACGAGTTGAAAGGGAAAAAATCGCCAGGCAGCATGCAATCGAACAACAATGAAAAACACACGAGTTCGAGTTAGAAAAACAGCACTTTTAATCCGAATTACATAAATTGCCATTAGAAACCGAAAGTATTCGGTCAAATGTTAGGCAGGCGAGTTATGCAGAAGATTCTAAGACATCTTCAAATTACCAAATTAGTATCGGGAGGGCCGAGGAACATGTGAGGGAAACATCTGCAGTTTTGATTGCTGAAGCTATGATACCAGTAACTACTCCTATCAAGGAAGAAAAGGGAACAGACGATTCAAGGGTTTTTCACGTTAAAGTTGAACAAGGAATTATGAAAGCTGCCATAAACACAGACGCCCAAATACCTATGGTAAGAGCAAATGTTGTCGAAGGACAAAGAATTGATAATAGAGGGACAATTCAAATAAGGTCTGCATTTGGGGAGCATGACATGGGTGAATTGAAAGGTTCCAACATGGAAATCAATTACCTTAGGCACAGTGTTGTGCCTATCTCTAAAAAATTAGTTAACGACATGTTAATTTGTTTCTCCGATTATGAAGGGTTAACACAAAACTTGCAATTGGTTCACAATCCTGCGATACTTCAAGAATCTTCAAAGAAAGAAGAAATTATTAATTCAAAATTAGTTTGCAGCCAAGAAGTGGCCACTAATCTACGCCCTGAGACATACACACAGACTTTATCGAATATTCCAAACGAAAATTTGGTTGCAGTGGAAATTAATACATCAAATGTCCAAACAAATGGACAAAATGTAAAAAAAAGTAGGAAAATGTATTTTTTCTGTTGATTCATTAAATTCTGAGATTAACTTTATTTTCTCTGAAAGTGTACGATGCCGGAAATCTAATGTCATCACATTTTTAAATGACAGTGACGAACATGTGTGTAATCAATTTCAAACTTTTGGAATTGCTGCAACTTTGCCTAATATTGTGATTACGCTGAAGGAACGGGGAAATGTTATTGACTTCATAATCATTCGAAAAACCCTTAGTATTGTCGATGGTGTAAGAATTGTTTGTACTATGGGGACAACACAATCCTAATATATATTATAAACGTGTGAAAGTTTGTGAGGATGTTTGGGAGTCTTTCACACGAATAAAACTGAATGGATTTTAATGAAACTTTACAATAGTATAGCTTATACATCAGAATAACACATAGGCTATAATTTATAGATATTGTGTGAAGTGTCCAAAAAATATAACAATAATTGTCAAGTAAGTAGGAAAAAATTCTGCCATTTGCAAAAAAGCCCGCAACAGCAAATATCTATCTTTTATGTGTGAAGCTATTCTTTGCATTTTGTTTTGTCTACGCCAGGTGCCAGGAACTGCAAAAGTTTGAACAGGCAGAGTGTGAGGCTGATTACAATTTTAACATTAAAAAATACAACAAAAAGTAATATTAATGTATTACACTTCCAGATATAAATTATTTATACTATTTTAATCGAAAAAATAACATAGTTTATTCGCTTATGATTTTAGAAAAGTTAGAGTATGTTACGTTCACCAATTTTTCAATCTTAATGTTTACGGACTGTGTAATATTAATTAAAGCAAAAATTCGCTGAAATTCTACAGACAATTATTCTACAAAAATCCTTGCAAAAACGAATATGTCTCGAATCAGTCAACCTGAAAAAGAATGCATTTTGAACCAAGATTGATTTACGCCATTTTTCAGAAAAAGCTTTTCACTGTTTTTTAAATCGTGCTATGTAGTTTTCAGTTATGGTAATTTAAGGTCGCTTACACAGAATTTAAAGATTCGGTGTTATTTTTGATTTACACAACGTGAGAAAAAACGATATTTGATAGTTTGAATGACATTAGTGAAATTATTTTGTAAGTTAAATATTAACAGAAAGAAAGAGGTCCTCCCAATCAATAAATGTCTTTTAAATTCAACGTAAGATCGATTCTCCCATTTGAATGCCAAGTTGTAATAATAGTTTCCATTAAGCAAGGCGATAATTTAAAATTTAAATACTATTTGTAGTGGATAAAAAAATATTGAAAGAAATTTACAGTTCAAAAGATAATATCGAAATGCAAAACAAATGTATTTGAAAAAGGCCAAGTATAGGACACAAATTTCACTAAACTTGAAGAACGGTGGATAGTTAGGAATAGAGAGAGAGTATATAAACCTATAACAAAACTACACAGTAAAATTGATACTGGATGTATATTGAAGGTTTTTCAAGTCTGCCAATGCATAATTCTAAACCTTTCAAGAAAGTGTAATAATAAGTATTATAATAATTAGTAAAAAAGGTAGTTTTAATATTTAAAAAAAAATAGAAGACAAAGTAACATTTTTATACAACTGAGAATTACTTAAATAAATTTTAATTATTTATAGTATTTTATTATTTAAACATGTTGCACAAGTTAAAATATACTCAAATTTTAAATATTTAATAATTACTTATCAAATTCAAAGTTTCTATAACTTCTTCATGTATAAAAATAATTGCATAAAACTTTTTTTCCATTTATCGAACAGTTAAAAAAATGCTCACAATTTTAATTCAATATTTAATACAGTTGCGTAATTTTATAATTATAAAAATTTCTACTTTTCTGAACATACACAACTATTTTTAAAAAGGTACATTTTCATTTTCGGGTCCTAAAAAGTTGCAAAGTGAGTGAGTGAATATTAAGGTCCCACTGTTTACTTACTCAAGAGATATCATAGCAAGAGGGGAAGGGGAATTTCAATGACAATGTGTTATGCATTTAAAAATGTTCAAGCCTGTCATTGACAGAAAAGAAGCAAAAAAATTTCGGAACAGCGAATTTTAAGTTATACACTCGGAAAAAGGCCGAGCAACGCTGGGCTAAGTGGAGGAAGGGGATGGGGTGAAAGTCATTTTGAAAAAGAGTATTAGAAGTGCTGATTTTATGAAGGAAAGGGAACATTTTTATAAAAGTAGAGAAAGCCCGAGCAATGCCAGGCCATGCAGATAGTATGTAATATGGGTTCCCTTGTGAAAATAATGTGTATTATGCAGATCAATGTTACAAAGAGTAAGGCTGCCTTAACTTGTGTATTTAGAAATGGAATCTTGTATAGTAACAGGTGTGGTCGGCCTTGTAAGGAATGTGTTTCTAATTTTATTAACTAAAACCTGGTGCAATGTTTTCATAAGCTCATAACAAGTATTGTTAATTTGGAGTTGAAAACAGGATTGGAAATACTTAAGGTTCGTGTGGATATTTTGTGGACAATAACATGCATAGGTTGCCCTTTGTCGCTTTTGGGATTGAGAATGATCTTTCTTACTTTCATTCTACTTAGAAATTGGAAGGAAAAGAAAAAGGGAAATTTTTTAAATGTATAAACCCGGTACAATATAGAAATTAATGTTTGGTTGGAGGCTTAAGCTTGTGAAAGTAATGCATTAATTATCCAGGTCGCATACTCCTGTTAATTAGATAAGATTCAAGCTAATAATTACTTAACGTTTTCTGTACCAAAATTTCTGAAAACTCTTTAAGATTAAAACTTTGGCTTCTACATATACTTTGCTAATATATGTTGTATAATTATTTTAGATTTTGTGAAATACTTTTAGTAACTTGTCTTTTATATTTTAACATTTTTTTAGTATTATTTGTGGTTATATCTTGTTATGGATAGTAATTTTCAAGCATATTAATGTGATTTCTAAAACTATTTTTGTGGGAGTTGTATTAGCAAATGCTCTTTTCACGTGACACAAAAAAAAATTTCTCCCGTTATCTCACTCCTTGCCATGTATGCATGCATGTGTTTTTTTTGTTGTTGTTTTGTATTTTAATAGTTTCTCTTCAGCTACATTGTCCTGGAACGAGGAATGAGCTTTTAAGGGGGGGGGAGGTGTAAGCGTTCGAAATGAAACCACCTGCTACAGGGGATGATTAGTCCCCCCCCTTGGAATGTGAAGATTCACCATGTGGTCAAAAGATGCAACTGGACAGGGAAAAGAAATTCTTTTTCCCCTCTTGGAGTACGAAGGAGTGAAGTCATGTACTGAGTGTTACTAGTTGGATTGAGTGTTTTTCTTTAAAATAAACCTTAATATTTAAAATTTAGACCCCATGGTTTTAATTTGTTTCCAAGCCCATTGATTAGAAACAAACTTTAGTAATATAAAATAAAATATATTATACATTCTGAAATATATACATTTTAGAATGTGATGCAATTTTTATCAAATGATTATTTTTGATAATTATCAGAAATACCTTTCAGAATTTCTATTCACAGACTGCTGCAATCGAATTATTTCTTTTTTCGTTTTCTTGATAGCTTCTCCCACAGAATACATCTGGATATAAAAAGTTAAAAACATTATCTACACAAAAATCTATTTTTGCCCTCTTAAAAGAATAATTTCAATAAATTAAAAGATACACTGCAATTTAAAGATTCATCTTTAAATTACAGTGTAGTTTCAGAATTATCTATATTTATTATGCATGTTTAAATATTTCTAATAGAATATAAATTCCAAAAACTCCTTTTATACTGAAATGTGAAGTAAGAAAAGTTCTTCATAAAATTATAAAGACCAACAAGTGATGGAAAATAATCAGACATAAATAACAATTTTTTTGACACCTAAGTTAAAAAAATATATATTAATATCTTTTTATATTAAAGGAACTAAATCAAGAAATTAAGTCACTGCTATGACCACAAATTCCTAATGACAGGTTTTCTAAATAATCATTAAACAATATTATTTAGCACTTACAAAATTATGCAATTTAATAGAATGTTAAAATTGTAAAATAACATTTTGGGAAATAAGAATCTATTATATAATGAATATTATTTAAATTAGATAAATGATTCAAAGCACTTATGCTACTTTTAAAAAATACTGAAATATAAAAATATATTACTTAAATGTAAACTTTATTTTTATGTTTAATGAAAATGAAGACAAAAATAAAGTTCCTAACTTATTTTGAATCTATAAAATGATGATCTCAAAAATAAAATCAAAGTTTAAGCAACACTTAAACCACACAAATATTAATTTTATGCTTTTTATAGAATTTACCCTGCAATTAACTTTTTCCACATCTCACTTGTTGAAATGATTATAAATGAATAAAAGGAAATCTTAAAAGTTTTATTTTTATACCATTAGGTGAATTGAGAAGTAAAAAAACTGGATGCAATTATAAAATATCCTCAATGGATTGATAAAAAAGGATTATATAACAAAGTCTACAAAAAAATTTTCATGAATTTCAGATTGTTTCTTTAAGTACGTGATATTTTAGAATGGAAATTTAAGGAATAAAAGAACCATTTATTTTTCAAAGTGAAAACATTCATCCAATTCATAATTATTAATAAAAAATGGCTTTCCTTAAAGAAACAGTATCTACAGACCTCAAAATTTAAATCAATGGCTTGAGATTTTGACCCTGTACTATTACTTTCAGAAGCTTCAGTAGAAGTCCTCTTTCGTAACATGTCTCCAGACCTTTCTAAAATTAAAATACTACAACATAACATACAGCAATTATAAATAAGTTGTTTATTTAAATATATAAAAAAAATACTCCACTTTTAAAATTAATTTTTAAAATGAAAGCAAGGGATGCCTTTCAGGTTACTTTACAAGTTATCATTTGAATATAGTTAGTATAAAAAGAATTTGGAGTAATTAAAACATTTAAATAGAGGCTCAAAGCATAATTAATATGGTTATGTTATGTCATATGTGTAAAGAGAATAAATATTTGATTATATATGTCTTATATTCTTTATAATTAATCTAGTTAGAAGAAGATTACACAATTAGCACAATCAGACAAAAAAAATATTGCATCTAATATGTAACACAAATTAAAATGCTTGAGAATATATAAGTAAAAGCACTATGACCTTTATTGACAAAGATTAAAAAGTTATTTAGCATACATTCTCTAAACACCCAAATCACTAACAGATAATAAGAACAGAGTAAACACAACCAGTACTGCAATTACCCAATTTTTTGAAAATTTATTTCTATTAGAATTGAAACACCAACTACAAACAACTGAAAGAAACAAACTTACCATTATTCCTGGAAAGATTTTTATTTAGAAAAGCAAAGACAGAGCTTTCTGGACTCTCCTGTGTTCCAATATTCTTACTCCTTTGTTCTTCCTTTTTTTGTTCTGAACAGAATCGCTCCTCAACAGATTGCAATCCTACAGCTTCCCGCATTTCTGCACATTTGTCTAATGATTTACCTGAATAAAATTCAATTGAAAATTATGAAAAGTTCGTAACAGTCTAAAAATTCGATTCATTTCCCAACATTAACAATACAAATTTTAAAAGTTAGAGTAGGTATTACCTTTAGGTAAGACTAGTGCTTCAACAGGTTCAATTCTCCCATCAGAATCTTTACCCAGACCTTGTCTGTAAAAATAATGACACTCGGAATAAAAATTTTAGATGTAAAAAAAATCAAACAAAAAATCAAAAAAGGAAATCTTACATAAAATTCTTCTTACCCCCAAACATAACCCATTTTGGCCATGAGTTTCGATCCAATTCCCTGAAAGAAGGAGACATTGAAATGACTAGATATGTATATTCTTAGATGTTTTATTCAAAGAAATTTATTGAAATACTAAGAAATACCCCCTTTAATAAATTTAATTCCCTTATTTTAAACTTTGCTTTAGATTACTGAAAATAATTTCAAATTAATCCCAATAGAAAATCTTAGAAGAAAGAAAAAATATCATTCTAATTTTTTTTTTTTTTTTTTAATGCAGCTTTCATTTGCATGATGTAAAGAGAAAACAAAAATTCAAATCAAAGACCAGAATAAAGACATATAAGTCCTATAACTCCCCCAATTCAAAAAAAAAAAAAAAAAAAAAAGAAAGAAAGAAAGAAAAAAAAAAAACCCTACGATTTTTGTTTTTGTTTTATTAAAGCAAAATATTTTAGATTTTCCCAAAAAAGAAATAAATGTTGCATTTTACACTAAAGAAATACCAAATGCTAAAATTAGCACAAATTAAAATAACATTCTTCATAACTTATAAGTGATAAAAAGTTGCGAATGTTATACCTTTAAATGTAAAAATGGTACATCAGCGTAAAACGTTTTTTCAGAAAATTAAACAAATTAATTTTTTTAAAATTGCAATTGTAATATATGAGTTTTTAACAACTTAAAATGAAAAATAACTTTTCATTTTTATATATTGTAGATGTTTTTTTTTAAAATTACATAAAATACTTAAACCCTTATATTTTTTTTAGATTGATATGTTTAATTATCCTAACAAATAAATAAATAATTGAACTGAAGACAAAATAAAAATTCACTATTTTTTATTTTGAAAATGGAGTTGAATTTTGTAAAGTCTGATAATTCACTATGAAAATAAGAAGAAAGGATACAGATTTACTCTGCATTATAAGTTTTTATTCCATTAATATGAGCCATACAAATTTTTAAAAATATAACTTTTAAATTTTAGTAAAATTAAGTACAGTTTAACCTTTATTTAACGAATTTGTATTCATTATATAGCGGTTCATCTTTCAAAATACTTTATAAACCCACATAAAACAAATTTTAAATTCATAAACACTATACATTAAAAGAAGTATAACTATTCAAACCTTTTCGTATCAATATTTATTTATTTTATACTTCGTCCATAAAAAAAAAAAACTGCAAGAAAAAAGAATGTCGAGGAATATACTACATTTTCAACACTAGGAAAATGATTTTATATTAAAATTAATGAATTTTAAGGACATTCTCTAATTTAAAATATACAAGTAATTTTAAACATACATTATTTTACAACTAGAAATTCTAAACACATATACATTACATGCGTCATTCAATTTAATTGTACATAAAATCTGTTAATTTTGCTTCAGGTTTTTTGTTTAAAAATATGCTTTGTTTGATAATACACCACACATCTTTGGCAATGCACAAAAAATCCCTTCAGGCATATTTATCAGTATCATTTCTGAAATTTTTCTGGCCATCCATTACTACCCAGAAATTGGTCGCACCCCAATGCCTTAGTAAATTGAAGAACTTTCTCTATTACAAAAGGTCCAAAGATTGGAAAATTTTTATCTCACATTATATGTATCCACTTCAAAACTGCCTTGTCAACATCTTCATGGATACATGTTATTAAATATTTTGAACAAGAATTTGATGAATCATAATTTCGTGACTTATTTCAATTTTTTATAATAGTTGATAAGCTGTTTGGTGGAATACCAAATTTTAAAGCAATATCCTTTTTCTTGATCCCTTTATCTACTTCCTGAAGAATTAATTTTTTTTTTGTTTCATGCAATAGGACTTACATTTTGACATTTTCGAACTACAAGAAAGGATGTTACCAGAACCACTTATCAACACTACAAATGAACAAGGACATGGAAACACAAGACAACTCCACTGAGGGTGAAAGGGGATATTGAAGATGTTTCTAGTGAATTATACAATGAGGTTAAAAGGTTGCAAATCTTGGATGAAATGCCTAGAATTCTATTGCTCTCTGCGAGTTAGATACCTAATAAAACCTGTTCAAGATTTATGACCACCATAAAATGTGTTAAAAGAGAGAATAACTTGAAATGTCCAGAAATACTTTCAAAGTAAGGAGGAAAAAAAACTGAATCACAAGAAAAAAGTTTGTTACATAGAAAATACACTTTGCTATTGGGAGGTTAATTTATGAAGGAAATCATGAAATGTTTTTGGTTCCAAGATAAGTTCATCGTATAGAAAAATTTGCAATATAGAGAATCATAATATGGAGGTTTGCCTGTAATTAAAATTTTTATCGTTTTACTTTAAAAATATATAATTTTGAGAGGTGTTCTCAACATTTGGGAGGTACATCCCAGTTTATTTGAAAATAATCAATTTACAAAAATTTATTTCATAAATTGAACACCTGGACAATTTCAAGTAGCACTTCATTCTTTCATATTTTTTATAAAACAGACAGCTGTAACAAGGTATCCCAGAAATTAAAATAGTTACGTAGTTTTCAAATGAAAATCTTTGTTAATCTATGAGGTGCGACACACACACAAAATGAGACTAAGTGTGTAGCTTGAATAAAAGAGTGGAGTTGACAACATCATCATCTCACACACCTACTCTATTTATATGGTAAATTTCGACTTTAATGATCATGCCTGTTGGGAGCGCTGCATCATTGAGTGAACATATGTAACTTCATTCTGTGGGGAAAATGTCTAATGTAAAAACCAAACCAACATCCTTTCTAGTAAAACTTAAGAAATCAGACATGGAAACATTTCAAATGTTAACCAAGGCTTATGGACATAAAACTTTGTCCCGTGCACATGTGTTTGAATGGCATAAACGGTTTTCAGGAGGAAGGGACAGTGTGGAAGATGATTAACATATTGTGCCCACAATTCAAGGCAATGTTAATTATCTTTGATATTAATGAAATTGTAACAATTGAGTGGGTTTCCAGAAGTCAGACTGTTAATCAACACTACTACAGAGAAGAACTAAGACTTCATAAAAAAATAGGGAAAAAAAAATGGCCCCAGTTGTGGAGTGACAGCTGGCAGTTACACCAAAGCAATGCACCTTCTCACAAGGTCCTATTTGTCAAGAAATTCTGCCCAGTAAAAATGTTACTGTGATGGGGCATCCTCCTTATTCACCTAATTTGGCCCCAAGCGACTTTCTTTTACTTCCTACAGTCAAATCTTGCTTAAAGGGAACCTATTTTAAGGCATGCAAACTAAGGCAAAAACAGAGAATCTCCTGAAGGACCTTCCAAAAACCATGATCCAGAACTGCTACCAGCAATGGCAGCACTAAATGCAGAAGTGTGTTAATGCTAAAGGGGATAATGTCATGGAGAATTGATTTTGTAAATTCAATGATTTAGTGGACTAGTCTAATCTTTTTTTGTGTTACACCTCATGTAACTTAAACATTTCCTTTTTACTTATTTTTAGAAGAAAATAAAGATAATCTTTCCAAAAATAAAACAAACCTTTGTGTGTTGTTCCCACTGACCAATAGGTGTATTTCCAGACACTGTCTGAAAATTCACTTCTTTTGGTATTATTGATGGATCAAAAACTTCTGCTTGATAAGATGTATCTTCATCAGAGCTGCTGCTTTCATCATCATCTGATAAGAATAAATCACCTGGAAATCACATGCAAAGTAAACTATTAAAAATAATAACTTTTGGAACAATCATTACAAAATATTCAAAAATGAATAATATAAACCCATGAAATGCATGTCAGTTGCAGAGAATTTTACAAAATACAGTGAAGGCATGGATATATTCATGTGTGATTTATATAAAAACTGAACTTAAATTTTCAAGATATGCAAAGTAAATTGATGCAATGTAATACTATACAAAGAATTGTTTATATTTATTTTAGTTAGAGCATATAATACATACATAAAGTAAAAAGAAACCAACTAAATTAAAAAGATTTACTTTTGTTATACCTGACTTAATCCCACACACACACACACAAAAAAAAACAACCAACAAATACTTTTGAATCCATGATCTTACCTTGTATAAGTGGAAGACAAAATAAAATTTTACTTTATTAAAAAAGACCCTTTTATCGTAATTTCTACATAGAATAATATGTACTGTATAATGTGTACTTTTAACACAAGAAATAAGATCAAAATTTATGGGTCTTTATAATATGTCAGATATAAAAATGATAGCTTTAAAAATAAAGAAAAGAAGGGCATAAGAGAACTGGACTTCTACATATATCTCCTTTTTTCAAAATTACAGCCATTTATGTCCTTTTGAACATAAAACCTCTTGCAGTCCAGTACAAAAAAAAGTTGCGCAAGTAGCAGGAAGAAGTCCATAGTTATTTTGAGAGCAAACATGAAGAAGAGAGATGTAACCAAAAAGAAGCTCCACAGTCATTACAATGAGGACACAGTGGAGAATCAGCCATACCAATTTTTAACAGATGGGCCGTCAAATAACCATGTTTGGTGATGACTATAAAACATGCCAGTCCCTCCACCCTAGGGAGGACAGAAAGAACATGTCTCTGACCATCGAGTAAACAAGTCCAAGATTTACCATCAGCCAACTCTTTAATAGTGGACATTTTTTTATGTTGGTTTTTATACCTGAGAAATTAGTTACCTGGCATTATCAAGAGGAATAGGTAGACAAGGTTGATACAGCATCAAAGCTCCTTTGGCCAACTTGCTGGTTTGTTCATTTTTACATATGCCTCAATAATGTTTATTTAAAAGAAAGGACATATTTTATGAACTTTTATTATTGAATAACATGAAAAAATTCTCCTATTTGTTTTTCATTACATCATTGAATTTCATTTCCTTTTTTTCACTATCAAAATTACTAGTCTATAAATAGATAATCATCTTTCATTCCATCTTGATTAGATATACTACATTTTTAAATGACTTTTTAATTATGACAGATTTAATCCTCTCCCCCCCCATCCCATGCTCTAATTACCAACTGACACCATATACACATAAAAGTTAAGAGCTTTGTAAAAAAGAGAACATGTTATACAGTGAATATACCTAAAAATGCAGATTGAAAGTACAGGTGCACATTTTAAGTCAGAATATACACAGTACATAATATTTTATATTATAATTTTTCCAATTAACTCTTTTAATGAATATATATAAAGAAAAACTCTTTCTCTCTCTATATATATAAATAAAAATATAATACGATTACATAACATGTAGTTCAATAGCTATTTCAACGAAAACATTTTTAAAAAGCAATGAAATACAAAAATAAAGTATATTTTGATACAATTTTTAAATCAATTATATTTCAATAAAAGTAATACTAATCTCATAAGAAATAATAATGAAAAACCAGTAATATTTTATACCTAAGGGTAGAATTTCATGAGCATCTAATGTTTGAGTGTTCCCTGAATTGATAAATTTGATGCAATACTTTTGATCTTTTAAGCAATTTTCTACCACAGCTGTATACCACAAACCATCCTTATATTTGGCTAAGCATTTTGAATCTCTATGAACATTGCTAAAGGAAGAAAACAATATTCCTTTATTACATTTGTGCTTAAACAAGATTATTTTTCTTTTAGATGTATTCACATTAAAAGTGATTTATCTTAATATAACAGTATTATTCCTTCTATCTAGTTAAAAGAATGTATTTTTATAAATACTTTTGTGTAAATCATTGGAATATAATATTAAGCATTTTATTCATCAATTAAAAATAATTTTAGCTAATTATATATACTGCAACATAATTTACATATCAATTTGTACATGTAAAACAGTCAGAATATAACAATGATTTCAGCAAACCTTGCAGTAAATGACCATCATACAGACTGTATAAATTTAAATTTTCATATTTTAACCTAATCTTTTTATATTTTCCAACATATCAAAAAATTCTATTTTGGTATTACATTCTCAAAACTTTGGCACTGCAGTGTATGCAAATTTTGATGAACAGAAAAATGGAAATAATAGAATGGAAAAATAAATTTTAGAATTTATAAATGTACAGTGAAAAAGTTTTCATTCTCTTTTACATAAATCTATGATTAACAAATGATTTTATTAGTGGATAAGCATTTGAACGGCTAATTATGAATTTTCACATTTACTAACAACAAAAATTATACCTCATAGATTACTTTAAAAACTATTGATTAGGCTTTATTCATCTAACATGAGCATGAATTAATAGAGAACAAAACTGGACATTGAAATTACAAAGGCTAAATATTACAGAAAATATAAAAAATAATTTTAAGTAGATTATATGTGCATATATATAACCTAAGAGCTATCAATTCTTATTAGTTTGAACAATTAACTTTGGGTGACATTATACTTTTTCATTGAAAATGAAACAAGGAAGATAGAGAATTACCTATAATCCGGTAAAGTATATTCTTCCAAATCAGAGAACTTTACACCATATCCATGAGAATATCTAAATAAAATTATAACAAAAGTTTAAAAATATTGTTTATGAAAAGTTGCAATAATTTCCCAATATAATTAGATGCAAATGTCAGAAATCATTGTAAAAAGAGCCATTTTGTAGTAAAAAATTTATATTTATTTTTCTCTTTTTTTTTACAAAAAAGAAAAAATCATTGTAAAATTACTTACCTACATTTATCATCAGAAAACTTGCAGTGCCCATCTAAAAAATATGGGCATGGTTTCATTTGATCACTCAGAGGATTACAAAACATAACTTTCACCTGTGTATAACAATAAATAATTTTTTAGAAATGTTAAAACTGCCTTTCCTCACTGAAGTATTTTGTTCTAAAAAAGAAGAAAGTCCCTTGTTCATCATATCTTCAGAGATCTACTCCTATCACACAAACATCAGATTAGAAATTATTTTTAACATGATTTCATCAACACTTTTGTAATTATTTCCACATTTTACTGCTCTAAAGCTCTTAAGGCAAAAAAGAAGAAGAAAAAAGATAGGATTTAGATAAGTAATTCTCAACCACTGTGCCATGGCACTTGTGTGTAACGCCAAATTCTTGTAATGGGCTGCTAAATTTTTTAAAATTATTAGAGAAAAAAATAAAACCCAGAACCTAACGATCCAACCATTTTATAGAAATAAACTAAAGGTACTGGGAGTACATTTAACTTATCCTTTTGTGGATAGATGGATATAAAAATATTTGATTGGGATCGTAATGCATTTGTGATGACGGATACATCTGTCTATGAATTAAATTTGAATAAAGATGAAAGATTGATTTCGCCCTGTAAAAATCGAGATTTAATTTCAAAACATTCTGAAAAGTCAATTATTTCATTTTGAATTAAAATTAGAAGCGATTATCTCATAATAGCAGAAAAAAAACTTACAAAGCATTGTTACAATTTCCTAACCTTATTTCTGTGAATTCAGGTTTTTTGCATTAACAAATATAAAAATGAAAAAAAGATATAGACTTTTAAATGTAGATGAAGAAATGAGAGTGGCATTATCATTTTTACAACCAAATATAAAAGAAATTATCAAAAATCATCAAGCTCAAATTTCACAGTAAATGTATTGTTATAATTAATCACTCAATAGACATTTTGTTGTCTTTGTCATACATATTATTTTATTTAACATTGAAAATTGTTATCATAAACTATTTAATGTACTGTATTATAGATACGTAAAATTCTTATAAACTTACTTTATTGTTTGTGTGCTGCCAAATTTTGAAATTGTTATAAGTGTACAACAACAACGAAAAAAAAAAAGGTTGAAAATTACTGATTTAGAACATATATATAAAACATGGATGTGACTAAATAAGAAATACCTCTTTTTCTACTAATGGAAAGGAAACATAAATATTAAGAAAAGATGTCAGAGTAATTTCATGTTTTTTTTAGCATGAACATTGATGCACAGTAAAAAAGTTTCAACATTTTGATGTATTCATAAAGTTAGAATGAAAATATGCATTTAAATAAGATTCTCTTGAATTAGAAATAACCACACCCCAATACATCATGCCCTGCTTAAAAGACACACCACAACTTTCAATTATCTTTATAACAATTTTGAGTTTCATTATACCAGAACAAAAAAATACAGGGCTTGCAAAAATTCTTAGAATCTATGTTTAAAAAATATTACAATTATTGTGCTTTTGAATGATTGGATAAATAAACAATTACAAAGAGATAAATAGATACGACAAGGTGACTCAAAAAGCTACTTAAAATACTACTAATAATATTTTAAAAAGGTAGATGAATTTCCCAATTAAGAAGAAAAAATAGGGAAATAAAGCAAAAAATTACTGAAATTCACCCAAATTCTTAATTCCTAACTATTTTTAAACAATTTAAAAAAATATATATATGAGTTGAAGAGTAATGAAATCAAGGAATTGTTATGAATATGCAAATATTAGTTGAAATAGGTTTCTGATTAGAAAATTGGGACATAAAATTAAAAATTTGTGATGAAACTTCCGGTAATTTTAATTAATTACAGTTGTGACAAAAAATAAATTAAGCAAAATACCATAACTTCTTGTAAACTTTCTACAGTCTGACCCTCCAAATCAGAAGAAAATATAATAGCATTGTGGTATCCCCTTTCTCCCCATTCCTGCAAGAAGGGGGCTCTACATTTGTTGCCTTCCATGGAAGATAAGACAGCACAAAACTCCTCTTGAACAGCAGCATCAATTTCATCTTCAGCATTAATTTGGGGAGCATTGCCATTTTCCAGTTCATTGATTTCTTTCTGAAATTAAGTGAAATATTAAATGATGACAAAATCCATTTCCATGAAATCAGTTCACTTAGCCCAACCAAACTACTTTTATAAGGGATGGAAAAAGCAGTTTTTTTATTTTACCTATTGTTAATCCAAAATAGATGGCAAGGAATTGGTTGGCAACTGATGTTAATTCTAAATATTTTTACATTACTTTTCCTTATTAGGGCAAAGATGAATAGTGTCCAGTTAATTTTCAACATGGGTAAATATAGTATGAGATTACCCAAATGCTGTTCATGTTTTTTACAATGTCCTTGTTTTTTCTGTACTGAATTTTTTATATAATCTTAAGCAATTTCTAGCCTTTTGCTGCAATGAATAACGTAAACAAACCTTATTTAATTAATTTTTAATCATTTGAGTAATTAACGTATACTAATTTACAAAATAATTGCTTTATGCACATTTTGGTATTAACTATTTAAATCAAATCTAACCAGTTTTATAATTTTTACAAAATTGGTTTTGAAACGAGATTTCTGGTTGTAGTAAAAAAGAAACAGAAAAATTTGTTTTTTAATTCTAATAAAACCATGAAATTAATAGAAGTAGTCAAAGTAATCCTTATTTTTCTTCTATTTCTAATGTGATAAAATTTACATCCATACCTCAAACTTCTGTTGTTTCTCTATTTTGTGACAAAATATATACAGTCAAACCTCCATATTACGAACCTCTATATTGTGAATTTTTCTGCATAGCAAACTTTTTCCTGGAATCAAGAACATTTCATGATTTTCCTTGTAAAATAACCTCCCTATAGCGAAATGCATTTTCAATATAACCCACTTTTTCTATCGAAATTCAATTTCTTTTCTCCCTTTTTTTAAAAGTATTCCTGGACATTTCAAGTAATTCTTTCTTTTAACTCATCTTATGATGGTCATAAATCGTAAACTGGTTTTATTAGTACCTTCCTAGCCATGAGTAATAGAATTCTGGATGTTACATTCATGAAGTGCAACCTTTAATCCCCATCATCTAGTTCACTGAAAACATCTTCAATATCCCCTTTTACCCTCAGTGGAGTTGTCTCATGCTTTTGAATTAGTCTATGTTCATTTGCAGTGTTAATCAGTCATTCTGGTAACTTTGTTTCTAGTAGTTTGAAAATGTCAAAACATAAGTGCTTTAGCATCAAAGAAAAAAAATTACTTCTTCAGGAAGAGGATAAAGGTGTCAAGAAACTTCCCTTACAGTTTTTCTTTCTTTCTTTTTGATAGGTAAGATATATAAAATAAATTTTATTAATTTACAAAAAGGTGTGTATAATCATTTTTTTTTTAATGTAAAGTGTTTATGAATTTAAAATTTGTTTTATGTAGTTTATAAAGAAAATTGGAAGATAAACCTATATTAATGAATTTTCCATGTAACAAACTTTTTTTCGGGATCAACTGTATGCACTGACACATTACAGATTTTAAATTCATATATAAAAAAATAAAGATTGAAATGATATGGTTTTTGAAATGATTGACATTAAATTCTGAAAAACTATTCAAAGTTAGATTAATAATTAGTTTTTATGCTTTTAACAACAAATTAAACACAAAATTTAAAAGTTAAATGATGATCAAGAAAATAGGAGAATTCCAAGAAAATAATGAATAACAGAAAAAAATGCAGCTTATATAATGATAATCAATTTATTTATTAGAAACGGTACACTTACTTGAAATTTGAGAAATTCATCCTCAATACCATCAGATTTTGCATCTTTACCAGTTCCTTCACTATTAGTAGTTTGAGATTGTTCTGGACCACCTTAAATTAACACACAAATAAGAACATACAATATTTAGAAAATATAAGGATAGGTTTTAATTTATACATATGTCAATAAACATCAACAAAAGATATCTAATGTTCCATTTTTCAAGGTAATAAAGCATAGCCGAAATGAAGAGCTACTGTATTACAAACTGAGAAATCAAATTTGAGTAGCAAAATTTCATTTCACTTTTATAAGTTAATTGTTCCTGTAACAAAAATTACTGTTATTAGACCCACAATTCAGCTATCATATAATCATAATGATAAATTCAACACAGTTGTAAATCATAACTATCTGTATAATTTCATTTATTTAAAATCAAATTTTAATACAGACATTAAAAGTAAAAAAGAATCAGCAAATATTAAAAAAATAAGTCACAAATGTGTGTGTATGAGACATTTCTGATAAAATTATATAACATGCAAACAAACATATTTAATTTAGATAATCATTCAGAATTTAACACTTCTAATAAAACATTACAATTTGATCAATGTTCCTAATTAATAGTCTTAAAAATATATATTCTTTTTCCAATATAATACTAGAAATTCTTACACAACTGATAAAAAAATACATATATTAAACAAAATATGAGAAAAATTTATTTAAAAATTACATGCCACAAAAAAGAAATAAATAAAAGTAAAAAAAATTTTAAAACTGAAAAAAAAATTACTGCTTTACTTTAAAATTACTGCTTTAACTTTTAAAAGTAGATTTCTGAAGCTAAAAATAAATTTCCTTATTATGAATTTATTTTCAGCCTATGCATACAAAATTTTACAGCAATAGCTCTAATTATAAACATCTGCAATAAAATAAAAAAAATATACAATATAAATTTATTTTCATATACTACACACACACAATGAAGCAAAAGAAAATTATTGAACAACTTAAGTTAATAAAAGTAAATAAGTTTCAGTAAAATTCTTTCATTGATTGATTTATTGGTGGTCATACTATAAAACAACACAAAGAAGATTGGTGATGGACCTTATAATTTTGAACCTCAAATAAGTGATAAGGATGATAACTAAGATGACATCCCACTCTCCAAGCTTCCATACCATCCACTGTGAGAATTTTGAGCCTCAACAGATCCATCAACCTTCAGTCTGTGAGTCTTCAGTGGCACCAGGATTCAAACTCCTGAATTGAAAGAAATAACACCATGTCTGAAATTCTTTTATGATAAATCATAATTAAAATGTTTTATTCTTCCAGCTACTTTTCAACAAATAGCTGTAATTATTATTACTACACTTTGTCCTTAATAAAGTATTTATATATCCAAAAGGCATGCTTGTTATTTGTCATAACTCTCAAAAATTAGAAATTTGCATAAAAAATAAAATGAAACACAGTAATTTCATATATTTTTTATTAATTTCTTCTCAAACCAGATGTTGGTACATTAAAAAATGTCTCGTTACTTTCCAGCTGGGTTTTAAATCCTTTTATCCTAAAAGTCAGTTAAGCTGAATTTGTTCATATATAAAAATTATCTTACATTTCTTTTACTTTAAACAGTTTTCAGAAGCTAGAAATATCTCAAAAGAATCAAGGTCCATCAGAAATTTGTAAGGTAAACATTTTAACTTAATAAAGATGTTAAATTAATCTGTTTAGTTTTTTTAACGTAGTTTTACAAAAAAATAAATTTGCACCATTTATCATAATAAATAATATCCTGTTTTTATTAGAACATTTTGTGAAGCACAGACCTATTAAGCACAGCTATGTAGCTAATTATTTATAAGACATTAAAATAAATAATACTGTATTTACTCGAATCTAAGCTGCACTAGTTTTCCAGCATTACTGCTACTGAAAATAGGGTGTGGCTTAGAATCGAAGGCAAAACACTTGTTGGGTGGGGAAAATTGAACTTTTGTACCTTTCAAAAAGAAAAATGTAACCATCCATTCTGGCCACTAGCATCGATTACTTATTCCATTCCACAGCTGTCTTCAATTTATCCAAAACTTTGTTGTCTGCCTGTATTTAGGAAATTTTTTTGTATATGCTTACTTTTAATCATCTAAACATCAAAGATATCAGTAATAGTATCAAAACAAGTTCACTAGGATGCAAGAATGAAAAGTAAAGCAATTTTATTTGCATAAAAAAAACCAAAACAGAGCTGCGGCCACTTAATATTTGACACGGATGAAACAAAAATATGTCTATGGCGTAAGCAAAAAGGAAAACTTTTGCTTATAGCTATTCACCAGTCTTTAATAATTTTTTTACAATTTTCTAAAAAACATTCATTTAAAAAGATGTTGCATAACAAATGCATTAAATGGCATGGAAGATGATGCTGTACAGGAAAATGGCCATACCTTCACCAAGTCAGCTGTGACGATGGGAGTGATGAATCATTTTTGAAACATGATACTGACAGTTAGAGTAGCTATAGGTCTATCTATGTGTTTGAAAATTTTTAATTCTCATCAAATAAAAAAAAATATTAACTTATAGTTTTTCATTAATTTTTTAAAAAAAAAATTCTTAAGTACCGGCCTTTTACACAATTTTTAAATTCTTTCTCAAAATTGTGTATAAAGAATTGGGGGTACAACTTAGAATCAATAACAACATTTTTTCGCAAAAAACATTTTGAGAATTTGGGGTGCGACTTAGATTCGAGTAAATATGGTATTTATACTAGATTGGTTGATTGTTTTTACTGACAGCAGGGCCCGATTGTACCACATACTAACTAATTTATGTAAATAATTTGTTTCTTGTACACAAAACTCTCTAAATGCAAGAAGAGAATGATGGTGGAATGGTAAGAATAATGGGAAAACAAAGAAAAACTATAAGGATACATTACCTATGTTTACTAAGTTAATTATGGGGAGAAATCCAAGGCTATAAATCCCCAAATCCCTCAAAACCCTACATAAAGTAAGTTCCTGAAATTATTTCTAACATACATTATTATAAAAAGTACGCATACAAAACAATTAAATAAACAGTTTAAATTTATATTACCTTGTAATAAAGAAATAACTTCAGTTAATTTTTCTTTTAAATCCAAAAGTTCTGATATATTCTCAGCTGTAGCAGTTTTTAATGATACTTCAACAGACTGAAGCTAAAAGAAATGAGTTAAGATGTAAATATTATGGAATAACTCATAAATAAAAGAAATAATAATATAATGTAAACATATGACAATTCAAACAATACATTACAAACGTTATGCTCAAAAATGATTAAATATGTTAAAGCCACATCATAATATAAAAAAAAATTCTAATGAGAATATCTTGAAACATTACTGTTTATTTGTGAGTATTTCCTAATCTTAACAATCTTGTGAGCCATATCTTTAGCATTAACAAATTATCCATTACCTGAGATTTTATTAATTTTGAGATAATTTTAATTCTAGAAACAAAAGCATTCCAACAAAATACGAAGAATTGATTTTTTCGGAAAAGTTTTCTTCAATTCTCAAAAACTTATTTTCATTATGGAATTGTAATATTGAGAAAATACAAAAAAATTAATTTGTGCCAAATAAAACTATTAAATAACTCGAAGTTCTAATTTATTAAAGGAATGTTAAACTTCCTAAATAAATTGTGTGTGGAATAATATTAAATAATAATCCATAAATTTATTTTCTGATAATAAATAAAATTACCTGAAGTTTATATTGTGTAACTGGGTTTTCTAGTGATTCGTTCATGTTAATATGAATAAAATAACTAATTTTACACGGTTTTGTAAAATTGTTAATCAGATTCAACTGTTTAAAATTGTTAATTCTGAGAAATCCTAACAAAAAAATTGTCGAAAGCCTAAAAAGTAATTCACATACAACCACATTATTAAACGAGCAAAACACAAAAATTACAGCTATTTTTGTTTAGATTCTTAACAGTCCTACACTAAACTTTGTTCATATTGCGCATGCGCTACGCAACTAAAGCCCATAGGGACAGGAAGAATCCTAATGTTAAAAATAACCTGAATCACCAGGGGGCGCTGAGATCGTGAGGGAAAGGGAGAATTTCCCTCATTACCAAAAGGAAAAAATTTTAAATCGGGCGCCTCTCCGCCAAATTTTGAAAAATCGCCAATTTGGCGCGATTTTGCGTGTTGTGTTTTGGAGTTGCAACCCTACCACAACACGCAACACCGGAGCGCGAAATTCAAGATGGAGGAAGGAAAATCATTAAAAAATAGCGTTTTAAAGTTTTGAAACTGAAAATCGCTGCAAAAATCAGGGATTTAAAAATGGAAATAATTTCACTTACCTTTAAAAAATGCTGCTATTTCCGACATTTATGATGACGATGAATTGCCTACTGAAATAATACCAATGTGCTACTGCATATTTCTGAGAGCACCTTCCAAAACATTTTTACTTTTCCATCACTAACAAAACGGTGCACAAATCCATATTACTCAATTCAAACCAAAACCATTTCTTTACACTTCTAAACACATGATGGGTATCCTCTTTCACACAGGACTGAATTTTGCAGTACCATTCAAAAACGATCATTCACTTTCTTACCCGTTCTTTCTCTCAATTCCATACTTTTTCCACATTTCGGACATACATACGATGATCCAATCAAACCTTCTTTCACATGCACCATTCTAAAATAGCTTTCTTTCCAAACACAGGCAACATGGCAAAAAAAACATTTAACTATAGTAATCGTATCTTTTCATGCATCCATTCAAATTAATCCTAAGAGTATCGCTGAACATCATGGCAATCTTTTGAAATTTATGTGGAGAAAGAAATAAAAATATTACCCGTAAAAAGTAATTTCCAAATTGAAGCCGAACAGTGGACCCAACCGGAGCAAAAGAAATAACCGTTTCCTCATTAACGGAATTTTTAAAGTAATAAAAGCTTTCTGCTCATGCGCGAGAAAGACCATTGTAGAATTAAACTGTTAAAATAAAAATAAAAATAAACGAATTACGAATGCGTTAACTTGCCGCGATATCGTTAAAACTGTAAAAAGGAAAGAAATCTACTGCGCATGCTCAAAAGTTCGCCAAAAAAAAACGACTCTCCTTCACTAGAAAACAAATTCAGAAGGGTTACCAGATTTGTCGCGTTTATCGATTTGGCGAGAAAACACTTGGCGCGAGAGGCGCCCGATTCGACAAAATCAACCAAGTATAACGAGTATGTCCGTGTCATATTATTATTTGAAAAGGATATTTCCTTTGTATCTAGCTGTAAGTAATTTTTCATTATTTAACGATTATTAATGAACATCAACATTGTTTTAAAAACTTTTATTTTCTTCTGCAAATCGAAAGCAATTTAATATGTATTTCAACAGGAACTAATTGAAAATATTAATGAATAATTTAAATAAAAAAACCGCGTATTTTCTTTGAACTTATGGATGATTTCAGATTGATTGGTTTTCTTCTGCAAATCGAAGGCAATTTAATATGTATTTCAACAGGAACTAATTGAATTTAGTGTCAAACATGTAGCAATCTACTATCAAGGAGATACAATGCATATAGTAATAATAATTTTGTATTTCAGGTCAGTAGTGTGTCCGTTTTTTATTATTTGAAAAGCAAATTTTCTTTGGTTAGCGGTAAGTAATTTGTTTTTCATTATTTAACGATTATTATTTTACATCAACATTGTTTAAAAAATTAATTCCGTATTGCTTTTTGCAAAATAATGAATCATTTTTTTTTTTTTTTTTTTTTTTTTTTGTAAAATAAAAACCACGTTTTGTTTAGGGGTATGGATGAATTCAGATAGATTTTAGTTTTCAACATGCAGTAATTTTTAATCAAGAAAATTTAATCCATTCTAATAATAATTCTATTTTATCTTTTTTTCAGTATCAAAGGATAGTTGAAGGAATTCTTTATGGGTATCGAGAATACTTATTATTATTACATAAATTTGTGTGTTTTTATTATCAATTGTTCTTTATTTTTTTGAAAATATATATTACTTGTAAAATTTAGTAATGGATAGCTTTAAATGTATTGAATGTGATAAGACCTTACCTACAGTTTCAAACTTATATCGACATGCGAAATTGATTCATAATAAGGTAAGTACAATTAAACAGGTAAGATGTATTATTTGTAGTGCAGAACTCATTTCTAAAAAGACCTTGGAGGATCACATTGATTTGCTACATAATATTACAACAGAAAAGGATACTCGTACATTTGACACTTTTAAAGATTTTAAGTTATGGAAAGAAAGCATTGAGAAGCAAACTAGTTCATTGTATGTGAAAAATACTGGAAGTAAATCAGGGAAAACTGGTGGAAAAATAACCTACTTTTACTGTCATCGCAATGGCTATATAATGCAAGGGGTGATATGAAGAAAAATATGAAAATAGCTGGTAGCAACAAGATTAATGGAAACTGCCCTTCGAAGATGAAGCTATATGAAGACATTGAAAGCAAATTGACTGTGGAATTCACAAAAGCCCATGTAGGACATGGGATAGATTTGGGACAGATGAAAATAACTAGAGAAGAAAAAGAAGATATAGCGAAAAAACTAGAAAATAAAATCCCTGTCGAAGCTATCTTGGATGATATTAGAAATTCAATCAATCAGAAACTAGAAAGAATTTATTAGGTGCTTGTTTCATAGCACTCTAATAAATACTCAAGTGTGTTGAGTTTTCATTAATTCATTCTTCAGACTTTATCAATATCTACTGGAATTTTTTATTCTGCGTGTTCGTTCAACACCGGCGGCAAAGCTATCTCTACACGTTGTACAGAAATGCCACGTTTTCAGTATTTTATACAGTTATGTTGCAGTTAAGCATAATATAATCGATACGACTACGCAAGTATAAATATAAAAACAGAAATATAAATTATGAAGATCATTTTAAAAATTAACAGAAATTAAATGCATTCATATAAAATAAGTTTAACAATTATTATTTAAGTTTAACATTTATTTGAATAGAATTAATTTGCTATCTTGCCCATACCACGTTTCGCGGATTCGAAAAACAGTTGACAGGTGGAGCCATCCTGCGAGAGAAAATCTCTACAAAAACTGTCCTTTACATTACTCCCTTGCCAGTAACAAAGTTACGATATAAGAAAAAAATATATGGCAGGGACAGTTTCAGACTTATTGAACAGATTATAATTTCATTTTTTTTACAAGTTAAACTTATACAAACCGCTTTTAACACAATCATTACTAATCATTACATTACACAACACAAAATTACTACTACAGGATTGCTACAGAAGTCTTAGTGCACAAAATATGCTACAAGTTTAAAAATATTTAAACACGGCTACCTTCCTGTTTCATAAAAAATACATGGAAAAATACAACTAAAATGTTCAGCAATTCTTTAAATGTATATTTATACTGAACAACAATCAAATTTAAACAAAGTAAAAAAAAGAGTACATATAAGATATTCAATAACTCAAAAAAGAATAAACTACAGAATGCTTTTGCAAATACACAAAACTCAGTCAATATTTGAACGTGGGAAACTAAGAAGTACATAAATATATTTTGCGAAAAAAATCATTCATATTCCAATGAAAGTTAACATGCCATTAAAAAAACATTTCCAGTTAATCTGCAATAACAACACCTTAATTTTTTTGGACTATTATGAAACATATCAAATCCAATAGTGTTAAAAAAATCAATTTTCATATTTACATACACAATGGGTAATTTTATAATATATAACATACAGAAAACTTCCTATTTACAAGAAAGAATACCAGAAAACTTTAGTTTCAATTCACCACATAATTATAACTCCGTTAATCACTGATACAATCCATTTACCACAATTGAACATTTTTATGCAAAACAGTATCTACTTATACACATTTTATTTGATGCTAACACATATTATTTCTACACATAGGATTTGATGCTAACACATATTTATTTATAAACATAGAATTTGATGCTAACACATCTATTTATATTGATATCCTGAAAACTTTATGTTCATTATTAAATACATAATAGATAATTTTGTTAAAATACATACTTTCCAATGAAAAAAACACATTCTGTAACACATTTAAGAGATGAGATGCCCACAAATTGTAATACTAATGAGAGAATTTCTGTCGACAATGTAAAAAACAGTAGTAATGAATAATTATTTGTGACATAAATTTGAACTTTGTATAACATATATTAATTTGAATGTGAGAATATATGTGGAAAATTTTACATGATGCTCTTTAATTTCTTTTTATTTACAAAGCGTTTGTTTGATTTAGATTCTCGCTGTTATGAAATTACACACAATTCTACTTATGCTTACAACTTACTGATGAGGTTATATCAGGATAGTAAGAGAATAATTATTTAAATTTCACAATACTAGCATAAAAATCATACATGTATATATGACCAATTAAGAGTCAATTTTCAATTCTAAAATCCAGGAATAAACATACATTGTCATTTTATAAGAATATCTACAACATTTTTAAAGCAGTGTTTACTATAACTTTTTCACTATATGTACATGAATTGCATTACCAAGAGAAATATATTTAATCAATTAGATACATTTTTATAAATGGTGATTTTCAAATTTACTAATTTTTAATAACCGTTTACTAGTAATAAGTGAAAGGAATTTCAAACAACTTTAACACTTACATACATATTAGTTGCTATTTTGTTTATTCTCTAAATCTTACTGGTTTTTTTTATCTTTCTGCCACAGCTGGTAGTAGGTTGTTCATCACGCAATGGGGAAAGTTCTTTCCAATTTGAAATCTCATTTTTTTCCCAAAACTAGTTTGTTCATTTTGATTGTCCACTGCTAACAAATAGGCAGGTTTCAGTCTATCTACAGAGATATTAACTGCTTTATCTTTGATTAAGATTGTGAAATACTTATCATACTTTTTTTGTACAGTATATGGTCCTTCATATGGTGGTTCTAATGCTTTTTTAACTCTGTCGATACGAATAAACACATGGGAACAGGATTTCAAATCTTTATGCACAAAGCTATTTTGCTTCCTGTTGCTAGGAGACTTCAGTGGCTTTAGCTCTGCCATGTGTTGCTGTAATTTGGCAACAAAATTCTGTGGATCCATGTTAATAGTAGGGGGATCAAAAAATTCACCAGGTAATTTAATGGAAGTACCATAGACCATCTGTGCAATTGTGTAACTAATGTCAGGTCTTATGGCAGCTCTTAAACCTAACAACACAGTGGGTAATGACTCTGTCCACCTAATATTGTTGTGAGCTTTTATAGCACCTTTCAAGGTCCTATGCAAACGTTCTACTTTCCCATTACATTGAGGGTGGTAAGATGTTGTGTGGGCTACTTTAGCACCACATATTGCAGCTATGCTTCTAAATAGTTCTGCCTCAAACTGTCGACCTTGGTCTGTGACTAATTTGGCAGGTACTCCAAACCTGCAAATCCATTTATCATAAAATGCTCTCCCAACTATTTCCGCTGTTATTTCAGGTATAGGAATTGCTTCCATCCAGCAAGAGAATCGGTCAATGCAGGTTAAGCAATACTGCATCCCTTCTGAAGGTGGTAGTTTTCCAATGAGATCTATATGAACTACACTAAACCTTTCATCTGGTTGTTCGAATTCTCCTAATTTAGATTTTGTATGCCTGCTGACTTTACATTTTTGGCATCTAATGCAAGCTTTTGCCCATTCTCTGACTTGCTTTTTAATATCTGACCAGACATATTTTTCAGTCATCAGTTTTACTGTAGATTTAATACCAGGGTGAGCTAAGCCATGAATTAATTGGAATATTTGAAACCTAAATTTTTGTGGAATGTAAGGCCTAATTTTTTTGCGTTGAGATGTCACACCAAAGTTTTTTTCCAGATGGCAATGTCGAAGGTTTAAATTTTAGAGAATTGCTGTGCAATAATTTTTGCAACTCTTCGTCAGTAGTTTGCTCTTCTGCAATTTCCTCAAAGTTGATTTCAGAAATTGAATCAATTCTGGATAAGGCATCTGAAACAACATTAACTTTACCCAATACACGTTGAATGTTACAACTAAATTTTGAAATGTATTGAAGTTGTCGTTGTTGTCTTGGTGATGCTTTTTCATTTTTTTGCTTAAATGCAAAAGTCAGAGGCTTGTGGTCAGTATATATAACAAAATCATTCCCTTCCAGCAGGTGTTTGAAATGTTTCACTGAAAGGTATGTTCCCAATAGTTCTCGGTCATAGGTAATATACCTTGTTTGAGTTTCATTTAGCTTCTTTGAGTAAAAAGCTATTGGCTTCCAACCCTCATTTTCTAACTGCTGGAGTACTGCACCCACAGCAAAATCTGATGCATCTGTGCAAAGTGATAGGGGTAGTCCAGATTTTGGAAAGGATAAAAGAGCAGCTTCAGCAAGGTCAGTTTTGCATTTTTCGAAGCTTCTCCTGTTGTCATCAGTCCAATGCACTTTTCTGCGGTCTTTCTTCTTCGCTCCTTTTAACAGTTCATGTAGAGGTGCTTGAGTCTTAGCAGCATTCTTTAGGTATCTTCGGTAAAAATTTATCATGCCCAGAAACGTCCGCAGGTCATGAATAGTTTCTGGTAGTTTGTAGTTTATAATAGCTTGAACTTTTTCTGGCAATGGCCGAGAACCTTCTGCTGTGATCAGAAATCCCAAATATTCAACTTGGGCAGCTCCCATCACTGATTTGGAAACATTTATTCGAAGTCCATATTGCTGGAATCTTTCAAATACCATTTTTAGGTGTTCACTGTGTTCCTCTTCAGTAGATGAGGCAACAAGTACATCATCAAGATACGGGAAAACAAAGTCGAGTCCATACAGTACTTCAATAATGAAGCGTTGGAAGGTTGAAGGAGCATTCCTCAGTCCAAAACTCATAGTATTGAACTCGTACAAGCTAAATGGGGTGGTGATGGCAGTTTTTTCTTTGTCTTCCTCAGCAATAGGTATCTGATAATATGCCTTTACAAGATCTATCTTTGAAAATATTTTTTTATCCTTCAGGATGGGATTAAAGTCCTCAATTCTAGGAATTGGATACCGATCTGGTATTGTCTGTGCGTTGAGTCGCCTGTAATCGCCACATGGTCTTAATGTGCCATCCTTCTTATTAACCAAGTGCAATGGACTTGCCCATTGAGATTTTGAGGGTCTAATAATGTCGTTGTCCAGCATAAACTGGAACTCCTGCTTCACCAGCTTCAACTTATCAGGGGCTAGTTGTCTTGCCTTCGAATAAACCGATTGGCTAGTTGTTAGGATGTGGTGCTTTACTCCATGTTTAACAACTCTGTTAACCAAGTTTGGCTTGGTTAAATCAGGATACGACTTAAGCAGGTTGAAATACTTGGAGGCTGTATTGACTGTGCTGAGATCATTATTTTCTTGGATAGTAGTAACTTCTTTAATTTAAAGATTTGTTACTCCATCAATTAACCCTCTAACTGGATACCTTCTTCCTGAAAAGTTATTCCGAAAGCGTTTTACTCTTATATTGCTATTCCCTTCAAAAATGCAACAGACTTCAATTCTTTCCCCCTTTTAAAACTTGAGAGGTCGAAAGGGGACAACTTTATGACTTGGTTCGGCGTATTTGATCATTGAGAACCAGGATAGCAATCGTTTACAGCTAGCTGTTAAGTTGCCTTGGGCAATCTTGTATGAAAACCGTAGTTCTTTCTACTATGTCGTTTTCCCCATAGATTCAGTCACAGTAAATTTAAAACAAAATGCAGGGTAAAAAAAAAAAACATGAAATAAATGGCGTGTTAAAAGTTAAAAAATAGTTATATTTTCTTCAAACAAAATTTATTTTTCTGTCATTTTTTAAAAATTAAAAAAAATATTTTGGTATTGCGATTTGAACCAGAAAAAAGCATCCTGTATTCATTTTTGAATATGAGAGTAAGAAAACGCGCTCACTTTCATGTTTTTAAAAAAGTTATGAGGTAAAAAGAGTAAAGGCCCTATCTTTTTTTTTAAACAATAAGATATAAATGGTGCATATTTATGAAATGAAACAGATCTTTCTCTATTCAATTATATTTTTAATTTAGAATAACATAAAAAATGATTTCAATATACTTTTAATTTATTTAAATTTAAATCATATAAATGATATTTTTATGTTAACTGAATATTTTTCGGAAAAAATCTAAATTTTCATTCCTAGTACTCTCCTTTTCGAACTCCTTGTATTAAATAAAAATATCTTTTCTACATCGGCATTTGTGATGGACATAACACACATTCAGTCAATAATTTTTAATTTTAATGGAGGATATACTTCTTCAAATGCGCATGACAGTACTTCTAACCATTTTCTACTCAAGTTAAATTTCTTATCTTTATGTTTCTTTTATTACAAGGAAAAATGACACACATCGATAACTACATTTTCACACAATTCAGTCATTACAAATTCTATTGTGAGAAAAGTTCTCCCTAATTAATTTTGTCTTTCAAAACAGTACACTTAAAACAATTTTGTTCAGTCAAGTTAACCGACAGTTCCACAATGTATTCATACCAAATTTTAAAAACAAATTTAACACTGTAACCCCCCGTAGTTTAAACTCTTCTCATATGAACAGTAGAAAGACTATCGCGCCCTCTAGCGGCTAGAACAATCTTCAGTAATGGCCAAGCTTCGGAACTGTAAGGACGTACGAGCATGCGCTCCGACCCCTTTCAATTCTATTGTAACTGTTAGTTCTCTAGTTATGTATGTAAATGTTTGTTTTGTCTAATAAACGTGTTTAATTAACTAGTGGACTTAATTAAGAACCCCTTCCCCGCGTGTCCCTTTATTACATTGGGTCACACCCCTTATAATTTGACGCCCAACGTGTTTCTATAGTTAAAGAGGCTTGGCTGTTGCTCGCTATTAATTTTCAGGTTAACCGCTATTGTTCCGTTCTCACCTGTAGAATGAGCAAGTTTAACAAAATCGTTGGATTTATCTTCACCTGAAGAACAAGTAAAGTTTTTACTTTGAATTTTCTTTTAAGTATTATACCTTATAATACTAAATTAACCATTGCATGCCGAAATGCAAATTGGATTTAATATCCTAAAGAATTGTGTAAGTTTTAATTTCTTAAAAATTGACTTCATTGTTCTGACATAGAGAACATTCTTTACTGATTTAAATTTAGAACATCCTGTTCGAATTAAATTAAGAAATCTTTTTTTCTTATTTCAAGAAATGTAATTGTGTAATTTGCTAAACAGCGTAATATACAGTGTGTTGATCAATGTGTTTTTAAAATATACTTCCTGTATTGTTTAAACTAATAAGTATAACGTTGTTTACTTAAAAGCTTAAGTGAGAACACAAAACCAAATATATATGTATTTATGTGTATTATTTTCTCTGAATGATTACAATTCTTGTTCGAAAGCATTTAAGCTGGAAAATTTTTTGTATTGTTATATGCTATTTTCAAAAAAAAAATATTCATTTATGTGTATAATTTTAAGTGTAAAATGTGCATTATATGTTGAAAGATTTGTCTCAGTTAAATAATATATTTAGTGGTTTAAAAGAAAAAAGAATATATATATCTCCGTTTTCTCTTCTTGCTAGTATTAACTTTTAAGCTATGATTCATTTATGAAACTGATGAGATATTTTATGCTGCGTAAGCGAGAATAAATTTAAACAGGGAGAAATAGACAGTTCAAGGTTATTTATAACTCTGAGTTCTAATAACTTTTCTTTTTGAATACTAATAGGAAATTTTGTTTCGGCTAAGTAGAACTTTTATTTATGAGAACGTATATGATTCTTTTTACTTGTGGTATGATGTATTTCAAATGTGTTTTCAGATCATTTTGATGATTTTTTTAACTAAAAGTTTGATAGTAATTTTACTTTGATTGTGTATTGAGCTTGAAAACAACGAAAATAATTTTATTTTTTTTTTTTTTTATTTTTGTGATTCATGAAAATTTTTTTTCAAATTGCATATTGTAAGAAATTGAGATATTACTTTTATGTGGTATATATAATACTGTATTATTATTTCATTAATAACATTTTGTTAAATTAAATTTAAAGTTCAAAGAATATAAATTTGTAATTAATTTGAAGTGACATTTCACGATGGCCTATTTAGCAAAAGGTCGCAGGCAGGACCTCCTTGAATTGGCGGAAACGCTAGACATATCAATACAAGACAATTTTAAAATTCTTGACATAAAAGACGCAATCTTAAAAAGTGAAGGATATGATGCAGAATTTACGTGTGAATGCTTAAATCGCATTATTTGTGATAGAAAAGAGCTCGAATTGCGGGCTGAAAGAGAAAAAGAAAACCAAAGACAATTTGAATTGCAAAAACTCCAATGTAATTCTACAACTGCAGACTCCAATATGCCAAAGTTAGAACTCCATAAGCTATTACCGATTTTTGATCCAAAGACAAGTGATGTAACAATTTTTCTAGACCTCTTCGAAAGGCAATTAACATTTTTAAAAGTACCAATTCAACAGTGGGTGGTATACCTTGTTGGTCTTTTACCAACTGAAGTTTCAAATTTAATCACTAAAGAATCTTTTGCCGATGCTCAAGACTACTATAAAGTCAAACAAATTCTTCTAAAACGCTTTAAATTAAGTGCAGAAAATTTCGGCAGATGTTTTCCCGACACACTAAAGATCCTGTAAAAACCTGGCGTGACTTCTACTTTGACTTGCAAACATATTTTGATGGGTGGCTGAAAGAATCAAAAGTTACGACGCTTGAAGAATTGAAAGATTTGATTGTGGCGGACCAAATAAAAAAGAAAACCCCTCAAGATTACAAAGATCACTTTTGGACCAGTGGTGTAATTGGAACAATCCTCTACAACTAGTGGATAAGCTAGATTCGTATGAAGAAGTTAAAAACATGAGAAATAAAAACAATAAAAACTTTAGCAGGAAACAAAAAGAAATGAATTCCAGTCCCTGGAGAAGTAACTACACACAAAATCCTAAGTTGTCGTATGAACATTCTCTGTCTGGTTTCCTCAGTCAAAGTAGGCGGGAAACCGGGATTCCCAGTAACAGTTGGCGGAATCCCATTTCCAAAGACAGAATACCTGAAAAGAAAATCGTTGATACAAAAGAAGACAGAACTCCTGCATCTTGCTATGGATGTGGTGCTCCTGGAATCATTCGATCAAGATGCCACACTTGCAACCCAGTTCGACAAAAAGATGATGCCTTGTCATCAAGTCTGAATCAATCAAACTTTTATAGTTTTTCTAGTGAAAGTAATCCCATTAGTATAATCCAAATTTCCATTTGTAATACAGAAGCAGCAGTTTGTGCTGATACTGGTGCTACACATTCAGTGGCTGGTGAAAAATTATACCATTTACTTAAACAAAAAGGATTGAATTTTGAAGAGAAAACCATGCAGATGACTCTTGCTGACGGTCGTACTCAAACCACAGAAATACTGAAAACTTCTGTAGACATTAGTATTCAAGGAAAAGTCATTCCCACGGAACTATTAACTTTGAAAATGCTAGAGGTAACAGAACCCTTCTAGGCATAGACTTTTTAACAGCTGCAGGGATCGTCTTAGATCTCCAAAGAAAACAATGGTACTTCACTGAAACGTCTCACAGAAAATATAATTTTGTGAAAGTGCCTCCTAATATCAATGCTCTGCTCACTGTTGACCCTGAACCACATCTTTGTCAACTTCGGAAAAATGAAGGTACTCACCTTTCACTTCCACAACGGGAAGAACTAAATTCACTATTGAAAAGTATGAAGAATGCTTTCAACCAGGGGGAGAGCCTACACCATTTATTGAACATCGTATAAATACAAGAAACCATCTTCCAGTTGCAGTGCCACCTTATAGGATGAATCCTTCCAAGAAGGAAATATTAAAACAAGAAATCGATAGACTTCTTTCAGAAGGCATAATTGAAGAATGTGAATCCCCGTATGCTTCCCCAGTGGTACTTATACCAAAACCAAATGGAACATTTCGCCTCTGTATTGATTACAGGAAATTGAATGAAATTACAGTCGCAGATACCTATCCTCTTCCTAGAATGGATGACTTGTTACATCAAGCAAAACTCACTCCTTTCATGTCTACACTTGATCTGCGAGCAGGATACCATCAAGTTAAAGTGCATGTTGAAGATCAAGACAAGACAGCATTTGTATGTCCTTTGGCACTTACCGTTTTTACGAATGCCATATGGTTTGCGCAACGCACCTGCTACGTTTCAAAGACTGATGAACCGTTTTTGTAATGGTCTGGAAGACATTCTAGCACTACCTTATCTAGATGATATAATTGTTTTGTCAGAAACTTTTGAAAAACACATGTTTGATCTTAAAACTATTTTTGAAAGACTCTTACATTTCAAACTTAAAGCAAATAGAGAAAACTGCCATTTTGCCACTTCTCGAGTTAAATATCTTGGATTTTGATTACACAAAAAGGAATAGAAGTTGATCCAGAAAAAGTTGCGTCTATACTGGATATTCCACCCCTAAAAACGTCAAAGAACTACAATCTCTTCTGCAAACTTGTTCGTGGTTTCGAAGATATATTCAAGATTTTGCGAAGATTTCACGTCCACTAAGTTATCTTACAAAGAAGAAAGTTAAGTGGCAGTGGGGATTTGACCAACAAAATGCATTTCAAACCCTTAAAAACAGTCTTACAACACCTCCTGTGTTAAAGCAAGCAGATGGTACTAAGCCATATATTATTCGAACAGATGCTAGCAATTATGCCCTTGGAGCAGTTTTACTTCAAGGAGAAGGATCTGATGAACATCCTATAGAATACGCTAGTCGACTGCTAACCCCAGCAGAACGCAATTATTCCACCACAGAGAGGGAGGCCCTTGCTGTGGTATGGGCTTTGAAGAAATTTCGTGGTTATATTGAAGGAACAGAAATAACCGTGGCATCCGACCACCAACCTCTGAAATGGCTTCTAAACCTCAAATCTCCAACCGGACGACTTGCAAGATGGGCACTTGAAATCCAGTCTTTCAGATTGAAAGTACAGTATATTTCTGGCAAAGCAAATGTCGTTGCAGACATGTTATCTCGCCCAGTTACTCAAGAAGAAGAACCCTTTTGCGAAGAAAATAATATCACGATAGCTGATATGCCTACACGAAGTTGTAAGGACATGCGTGAGGCGCAGCTTAAAGATGATAATTTAAAGAAAATCATCGACAGTTTTGAATCCCCTCTAAAAACTGAAGAATATGCAAACTTGACTGAACGTGGATTTTTGATGAATCAAGGTGTTTTGTATCATTATGTTCCAAGCCCGTCGACTGCTACAACTGCAGTTTCCAACAGAACCATCCATCCCTCAACAAGAGCTACTACTACAACAGCTAATTATGTCTCCTCGCCGGGACGTCGTCGGATCCATAGGGGGAGATTGTACCCCCCGTAGTTTAAACTCTTCTCATATGAACAGTAGAAAGACTATCGCGCCCTCTAGCGGCTAGAACAATCTTCAGTAATGGCCAAGCTTCGGAACTGTAAGGACGTACGAGCATGCGCTCCAACCCCTTTCAATTCTATTGTAACTGTTAATTCTCTAGTTATGTATGTAAATGTTTGTTTTGTCTAATAAACGTGTTTAATTAACTAGTGGACTTAATTAAGAACCCCCCTTCCCCGCGTGTCCCTTTATTACATTGGGTCACACCCCTTATAACACTTGGAAATGTATCCAGTATTAAATTTTTCAGCATGCACAAATATTTCCTGCTGTAGGGAAGATATAGTATGAGATGTGGTGCGCGGTTGTGAAAGAATGTTTTCGTACGTGTAGACTATTTTTGAAAATTTAAATATCACTGAAGCTGATCATATAACTGCAAATGAGCCTTATTTTAATGTGTGCTGGTATCAAAGTAAAACACTTTACAATATTAAACAGCCTATGGAATTATACTCAATATCAAACTATTCGCAAAATGGCTTACAACATCTATTCAAATTGTAAAGAAACTGAAATATAAATATATCTTACTACAGTCAAAAATATTCATAATATGTAAGTATCCTATTTCTCCACTTGTTTCTGTACATTTTAAAAACTGTAGCTGAATGCAATTTTTTATATTTATAAACGAGACATAACAGCTCACACACTCGTAAAAATGTATTTATCATTTTTAAATATACTATTATAAAACGTATATGGATTGAAAGATCAGTTGTAAAATCCTAAAAGCTTTTAGAGGAGCTAAAAACATGTAATTTTGGATTGATCAAATTTTCAATATAATACACAAATATACATGTTATTAAGCAAATACATTTGAAAAATAAAACTTCCTTCTGAAATAAACGTAATTGAAAGAAAAATGTTTAATTGCAAATGAGTGGAAATACGTGTTTATCTAAGGGGTATCCCCAAAGTAAGGTAATCCTCAAACTTAAAACTCAAACTCAGAGGCACAACAATCCATGAGGGCCAGGAACTACTGTGCCCATCATAATACACGTGACCATTGGACGCTGAGATGCATGAACAGATGTCCGGATTTGGTGGTCTGTCTGAAGAGAGACCTTCAGTGTTTAAGACCCGAAGCAAGCTTAGTACTCATTTTCGACCCAATGTAGCGGGGATGAAAGGCAGAGTCGACCTTGCGCAGCCCGTTAATAGAATCCCAGACCTGTTTTGTGGGAGCACTATACACTACCCCTCGATCCTATTCGGTGAAAAATAAAATTTAATGTTAGAATCTTATATAAATCCCTAATGAATGAGGGAGTCCAAACTTTTTTTTCATGTAAACTGTTTAGACGGAAATGGTTAATTATGAACTTTTCACAAGTTGCATAAATTAAAATTAACCGTTATAGTTTACATAAATTTTTAAGGGTGCAAAAGGTGTATTTCGGCTGCACGAATTAATTTTAAAAGGAATACGGTTACGAAAAAGTAGTACAAATCTATCTAAAGTAGGGTTGGTTACCTTACATATTGTCAAAAACAACAATGTATTGGAAGCCAATTCCACAATTCGTTGTTATAAAAATGTATGGAACATTACAAGATTTATTTTTGCATTTGTAATTTATATATATATAATTTTTCCTGGGAACTTTAAAAGCTAGAGCGGCATTCATCAAAACCGTGGTTCTCTCTCTGTTTTTCCAGATCGCCCCTGACTAAGTCGGCTCTGTCATAGTCAGTGAAAATGCCGGATTTTGTTTGTCAAGATCATTTTATAGCAGACTGCATTTTTCATGTATTTTAGATGGTCGTTGTATATTTTCTACATCAAAATCTTAATGTCTGAATTTAAAATTACATAAAATTCTTGACATTCGCATCAATAAACATTATAATTTTTATTAGTATATGAATGTGTCATCACACGATTACATGACTGTTATTAACATATTATTTTAACCATTTAATTAATATTAAGTATAACATAACGCACACAAATTTTCTGAACTTTAAAATAAATATTTCGAAAACTACTTCAGATATACTCAAAATTTTTCATTCCTACCCTTTAGCTTCTCAGTTTTGCTTCTATCTAAAACTTTATTGTTTATTTCTCGGTTTTTTTAGTAGATTTTTCGCTCTTAGCATGCATTTTTCAACTGAATTGTATGAAATCTTCAAAATATATTAAAAAATACCAAAGAAGCTATATAATAAAATTTGAAATTTATATTATACTCAAAGAGTTGCTAGAACTTATGGTAAATAATTTTTAACTTTGCGATACATTTTTTTTTTTCGAAATTTCAAATGGAATTTCTAACATAAAATTTCTAGCTTTATACGGTCGAGATTTCAAAAAATATCCAGATTTTAATTACTTATTCAGTTAGCCTTGAAAAAAAGATAAATGTTGAGGTATTTTGCATAATTAGATATTTTTGAAGAATAATTCGAATGTTTTTGAATAGCTCGAATTTAAAATTGATTTTTATGTTTATTTATATGCATAAATGTCTACTGTAAATGTTTCCGTATATTTTTGATGACCATTTATTCAAACATTCAAGTTATAAAAAAATGTGGGAAAATCTTCATTCATGTTGTCTTTGATGTAAACTGAAGTTCAAGCACTAAAAATTCAAACATAATTTGGTGTATTTTAACAATATATAACTAGGCACTGTACGTAAACTTCCCTGAACACTTGGGCTTTGAAATCTAAAAAAAAATTACTAGATCTTAATTAGTTTTTTTTTTTTTGTTATTATTTTTATTAAAGTGTAAGAAAATGTTTCAAATGATTTGATGCAGTTTAAATTTATTCATTTTTAGTGGTTGGAAATTTGAAAAGATTTCAAATTTTAAAGTGTTTGGTGTTTTATTATATTTTTTGGGGGGCATCTTATAATGAAATAATCATGTTTCAAAAACTGAAAGCATTGATTAAGATAAGAAAAATGAAGCGAAATAATATACTTTAAAAAAGATATAATTTGTGTAACTATATAAAATAGCAGATTGCCCTGACACGCCCGAACTTGTTACAGTTTGAAACTAATATGAAACCAAAAGGGAATTGTAACATATTTTACTTATGCGTTGGGACTTTTGAAAACTTTTAAAATACAAGCTAGCAAACAAACACTTCTTGGGTTCTAAAGAAATTTCTCCCCGAATTTTTACGATTGCCCCAGGGTCAAAACACGGGGTTCCCTGCGAACCATAAAACTCCTGCTGTGTTGCTTCCTCCGTCCCTCATTATCTTTCAAGATGTTAAACCTTAAAAGGGGGAAAGGATTTCAGAAAAGTGCGGGTAATCCGCTTTTGAAAACGTTACTTGAAGGCAGAAAAATCAGTGCAGTCCATTTTCGAAGCATCTTTACACTGACGGAAGTTTCCGTACTATCCGGTTAGAGGGTTAATTTCCTGTTGTGCAGATCTATCAGCAACTGGAATTTTTGAAGGAAATCAGCACCTATGATTCCTCGCTTAACTTTGGCAATAATAAACGGCCACTGAAATGGGCGTCTTAGGCCTAGATCCAGCGTGAGAATTTTTAGACCATATGTTGGAATTTCAGTGCCATTAGCAGCATACAGTTTATATTTAGAGGCTTTGCACTCACCTTTCTTTTTTGTCCAAGGGAGGATCGAGACGCTATCCACAAGGAATTGACATTCGGTTTCTCTGTCCTTGACAAATAACCGGAATTTGCGGCCTAAAATGTCGGCAGCAGGACTCGCCGCGGCATCTACTGCTGGGATTCGTTTCCCGGCTCATTGAAGCTGCACGGCTGTACACATTTGCCAGGGAGGCACTTCTTCCCGAATCGGATATGGTAATAGCAATATTTTCCCTGAGGATTGTAGCTGCACCTTGATTTGCTGCGACTTCTACTCCTCTGATGGTGATGAGGTCTAGAGCTCTGGACTTTTCGTTGTAGCTTCAAAGAGGCAAGTTGTTCTTCAAGACTTACTAATTTAGACAGGAGTTCATCCACTCTTAAGGAATCTTTCTGAACCACTGCAGCATCAATTGTTTTTGGCACCATTTCCACGATCTTGTTAGCCAATGCGCTATTTTGTCATTTTCCAGTTAACAATCAATAAATCCAGGGTCACCAGTTATTAGGTGCTTGTTTCATAGCACTCTAATAAATACTCAAGTGTGTTGAGTTTTCATTAATTCATTCTTCAGACTTTATCAATATCTACTGGAATTTTTTATTCTGCGTGTTCGTTCAACACCGGCTTCAAAGCTATCTCTACACGTTGTACAGAAATGCCACGTTTTCAGTATTTTATACAGTTATGTTGCAGTTAAGCATAATATAATCGATACGACTACACAAGTAAAAATATAAAAACAGAAATATAAATTATGAAGATCATTTTAAAAATTAACAGAAATTAAATGCATTCATATAAAATAAGTTTAACAATTATTATTTAAGTTTAACATTTATTTGAATAGAATTAATTTGCTATCTTGCCCATACCACGTTTCGCGGATTCGAAAAACAGTTGACAGTTGGAGCCATCCTGCGAGAGAAAATCTCTACAAAAGCTGTCCTTTACAAATTCATTCAATAACACATTAAGATATAAAAAATATTAAAGAGGAATACAATATAAGCTCTGATGGTATTTTGGATTCAAATGATGTGGTAAGTGTAAACAAGTGGGTTGAAGGCCTGAAAAACAGAAGATTCTCCAATAGTTCTCTTCAAGGACCAGAACATTTTTGACGAAAATTTGTACCCTGGTATGAAAGCAGAAGATTTTCTACTTGTAATTATGAATGCTTCGCAAAAAGATATGTTAAAATTTTATGGAAATGATACTATATGCTTGGATTTTACACAGGGAATGAATGCATATGGGTTTGATTTAGTAACACTATTGGTTTTGGATGATAAGAGAGGGATTTCCAGCAGCATTCATTTTAAGCAATCGACAAGATTCTACAGTGTTAACACTGGCATTTGCAGCTATTAAGAAACATACTTGTATTTCTCCAAGAGTTTTGATGACAGATGATTCTGAATATTTTTTTAATGCATGGAAGCCAGTTTTTGGCATTCCTGAGAAAAGACTATTGTGCACATGGCATGTAGATAGAAGTTGGAGACGTAGTATTTCCAGGTTGATAACGAAGAAAGAAATCCAAGTTGAAGCTTACAAGACTGTCCGAAGTCTTTTAGTAGAAACAGATGAAGCAGCCTTCGATATAATGTTAATAGAAGCACTGAAGATGTTTGATGAAAAGGAGGAAATGAAAGGATTTAAAAGATATTTTGAACAAACCTACAGTAAGCGAAGTGAAGTATGGGCATATTGTCACAGCAAGTGGCAAGTGGCATGTAATTTACGGAGTTCCTGTCCCTAAAAGGGGGACGTACATCCTCATCAGAATTGATAAATTTAGAGCCGAATTAATGGGGTGACATAAAGTGAAAAATTAATAAATGAATGAAATAATTAAGATGGGCAGAACATATCTGCTGAAGGACTTCGTCCGCCACTGATGGAAGAATTGCCCTGCTTGCGGCGTTTTGATTGGTCGAGACCAATCAACGCAGAAAGTGGGCGTGGAAAAGAATTGGGTCGATCCGAAAATAAACGACCCGAAACAAGGAGATCTTGGAATTTAAATTAAATTCCAAGGTCCCATAGAAAAAAATTGGGGGGAGGGAAAATTTTTGAATAAAATTTAAATGAACCAACTTGCACATTACCAGTAATGATGGGATGGGGGGAGGGACCAAAAAATAAGAGAGTAAAGAACTAATCACGGTATAAGAAATTATATAACGCAATGAAGTCATATAAGTGATAAATACTTGGTAAAAATTGATAAAAGGAAACAAGGAATATCCAGCTCTCAAAAATAAAACGATCGTTCCGAAGAGCGATATAATTTATGATTGCTGGATGTGAAACGAATTTTATAAGAATACTAGATAGAAAGTGCCGTGCCTCCATCTGGTGGCCGGAAAGAAAAGCAGAAGCGAGAACAACTGCAAAATTGAATGACCGCGGTGAACTTCGCTTCAGAAGAACATTAAATCCGTGACTCTCAGCGCGGAGCTAGCATTTACTTGTTATGGTGAGAGTTTTTAGTTTAAAAGTAGGAAGTTTAAGCTTAATAATTTAAAAATTAAAATTAAATTTAAGTTCCCAATGAGAAATAAGCTACATTTAAGTCCTAAGCCTTTTGGCTTAGGGGAAATTTATAAAATCGTGATCAAGAAGCGCTCTAGGGCGCTTTTGAGACGAGGGCACTGCGGGATCGTATGCAGGCTGGTTAACTCATACCGACGGGACAGGGAAAAAGTATGACGTTCAAAGAATGGTAAATTTCGATAACCATAAAAAATAGAAACAACTGAAATTGAACAGTTCAGCGAAGCAAACTAAAATTGAAAAAATTGGTAAAACTTACGTGCTTACGAAGGAACGTCTTTCTCCATGGGAGGGTACAATGTGGTTATTGGACGGAGAAATTTTCAAAAAACATCATCATCCAACGAATGCCCTCTCCGGCGTCGCCACATGTATTCTGCTAAATAGTGGTCGAATTCGCCCTCCACATGCGCCGCATGGTTCCGTAACGATCTTTTTATCGCCGACCACGTCCCTTCGATTGAATTGGTGTGAGCACCGGTTTCAGGGTCCTTAAAAGTCAGACTGTGGTTGACCCGCAAATGCTGATAACCTTCATGTGACAGGCATTTGTAGGCCTTCCAACAGTCCGAAATTATAACGGACCCTGGTACCACCCACTCCTTTATCACACTCAAAAGTTCCTCTTTCGTTCGATTTGGCACCACTCTAAAAAAACATTTATTCGAGTTCCTTTCAACTTCTCCAAACACCCATATACCATTCACAGGCTTCCTCTTTCCGTACTTCATTTTACCAAACATGCTCTCATCAATTTCAACAATTTTTCCTTCACCCCCGAGTGTTCACTTTCTTTCAAAACCGCAACCATGCAGACCTCTCGGCAAAACATGTACCAATCAACCACGGTATTTTTATTCACTCTCACATCTTTCACAGCAAACTCATTCATTGACTTTCCAAGAAAATGACGCGTTAAAATTAAAATATCACACACACTTGAATGACTCTTAGAGAACCACGTACCTTTTCTTATACTCTTCAAACATCATGCGGATTCTCTCCTCCTTTCGTACGACATCTCCATTCATATCCATCAATCGTTCCCTTCCTTTCTCTCAGAACCATGTTTTTTCCACATTTAGGGCATTCATACCTGCTAGAAATTAAATTTTCACGCATACACCATTCAAGCAAATTCATTTGTCTCCTTTCTTCCAAAACAGCAAAAAAAGAAATAGTTAAATGTTCCATTCGGCTACTCATTCTGAAAAACCGGTACTCACACGAATTCTAAAAAGATCGTTCAACCGTGCTAAAGATGAAAATGGTTAAATTTTTCTGTATATATTGGTTTTAGGGTTGCCATAGTTAACGTAACTAACGGTAATTTTTAATTGCAGATACCTAACGGTAAAAAATAACGGAATTTTAATTTAAAGATGAAAAGGAAGGGTAGATAGCTTGGCGACGAAAAAAAGTTCAAAAACCGGAGGTGGGTTAAAATAGGAGCCAACCTGAGTTCGTCAGCGTGTGTAATTTCTTAAGATGACACATGCCAGCGGATCCAAAAATTTTCGATCCGTAACACATGACCGTTTGGATGATAGATTTGTAGAGCAAAACTTTGTGCCGGATCGCAAGTTTACTCCTTCTGGAGATGAGCTTTTTAAGCATAGCATGAACAGCGATCGCTTTTTTGCGAGTCTGTTCGATATGGTAGGCAAAAGTTAATTTTGCGTCTAGAAACAACCTTAGGTATTTTGCAACATTTACCCAGGGGACGGGTTGGCCAGAAATAGTTACGGGAGTAAGTCCAACGGGGAGTTGGGATCTTCTCGTAAACATGAGGCAGGCACTTTACTTTTACTTTCCAGTCGTTGAGCCAGAGTTCAAGCAAGGAAATGTAGTGTTGCAGATTAGAGATTACAACGGAAAATCTCTTATTCTGCGAAATAACGGCAGTATCATCAGCAAACATTGCTAAATGCGATGAATCAGTTTGCGGGATATCATTTACGTACAGAGTGAAAAGCAGAGGCGAACTTAGACTTACTTGCGGAAGGCCGCTTCTGATTGGTCGAGGCGAGGAGAGAATCCTGTCAACTCTCACTCTAAATGATCTATTGGATAGGAAGCTATGAATGGACTTGATCAAGGGAGCCGGAAAATCAAGTCGTATGAGCTTGATTAATAAGCCATCATGCCAAATTTTATCGAAGGCTTTGGCTATGTCCAGAAAAAGTATACCCGTGGCGTCGTGTTTTTCGAAGCCGCTATGAATCAACTCCGTTACTCTGAGCAGTTGGTGAACTGTAGAGCAATGGGGGCGAAAACCGCACTGCTGCGGGATAATCATATTAGAAGCAGCGCAGTGTTGATTCAGGCGCCGAAGAAGCACAAATTCATATACTTTGCTCAAGATACTTAGCAATGAGATTGGACGATAATTTTGAGCTAATTCCGGATTTTTATCCGGTTTTAGTATGGGGATAACCACGGCTGTTTTCCAGGAGTCTGGAAAATAGTTGTTTTTAAAAAGCTGGTTTATCAGCAAGGTAATAATTAATAAAAATTTAAGGGGAAGATTTTTAATCATACGATTTGTGAAATTTGATCTGGGCTTGATTCTCTGTACGTAAGTTAAGACTTCCGTTGGTGTGGTCGGTTCAATTTCCTGAACATGGGGAGTAGCTAGGAAGTTTTTAACTTCCGCGTGTGTGCGTTGATCGAAATTTTCTCGACCAGCGACGTGATTGGGTTCGAATTGCTCTTGCAAACTGTCTGCGATAACCTCCGCCTTTTCAATAGGGGTTATCGCGGTACTGCCTAAAGCCCCTCGCAAAGGGGGAATGGAACGAAAAGGCTTACATAAGAGGGAGGATTTCCTCCAAAGAGTGTTGTCAACGGGCGATAACGCCTCAATGTGCTTTTCCCACTGGGTGCGGGAATGGGATTCAATATCCTTTGCTATCTTACGACTGAGGGTACGGAATTCAGAATAAATACTAGGGCACCTAGTTCTTTGCCAAAATTTCCGTAACCTGTTGCGTTGATGAATTTTTGATTTAATCTCAGGGGAGAGGATTTTGGGAGCATTTTTAAATTTTGGTTTTGAAGCCTCAACGAAAGCTTCGGATAATTTTTGATTGAGTTCGCTAATAGCTAACTCGATATTTTCATTGCTGGTGATATCAATAGTGGGGAGGGTTTTTTTTTATTTAGAGCAAATTTAAAATTAAATCAATTAGTTGAAAGCTGCTCTGGATTTTTAATTATCGAAGTATTTAGATTTATTTCGAGAATTACGGGGTAGTGATTAGAGCTGATATCGCTAAGAACTCTGATACTATGGTTGTAGGGAATGTGTTTGAACACAGCCAAGTCGATAATACTTCCAAACCGCTGGCGCGGTTGGAGGTGTGTGGCAGTCTGCGGTGCTACCAGCTTCGCTCCCCTAAGGTTGCACAGCGAGACTCCGTATCGAGATGATCTGGCGTTGTGCCAATTCACATGAGCGGCGTTAAAAATCACCAGCAATGATGCAGTTACTGCCAGAATTAAATAATTTTTTAAAATCCTCTGATGGGAATTTTTGACGTACTTTAATTCTAACGTACGTCGAAATAATATTGATGGGAGGGGAATTTTTGATTTTAATTTGCACAGCAGTGGCGTCAATTCCTTGCATTGCGGGATGAAGAACCCTGTTGTGCACGATCTCGTTTTTACAATAAATGGCCGTGCCGCCTCGCGTTACGGTATGGGGGAATTCAATTCTATCGTCTTTAAATCTTGCGAATCTGGGGGTCGATACCCGGCTCGAGCCAGGTCTCTTGGACCAAAAACAAATCAAAGTTTTGCTCTATGACAAAATCACGGACTTCGTGGATTTTGTTATGCAAGGATCTTGCGTTCCAAAATCCAATCTTTAAGAAATTTTTAGCGTGATCTGGGAAAGTTAGGCCTGGGAGTGTCGAAGCCTACAATAGGCTTCGAAAATAATATATGTTTTATCCACGTCCGCAGATGCCGAGCGGAGCGCAGAAAGGGAGTTTTTGAACGCCCTGCAGAAGACTTGCTTATCAATGCAAGGAGTATAATCGATGATGACGAGCAAGTCTTTTAAGAGACCGGCATTTATGCTGGCATCTTTGCTAGGGGCCGGTGTAGGGGGGGGCAAAGTAGTAGAGAGGGGGCTAACATGCTCCCTGAGTATTAAATTTTGGATTACTTTAGAGTAGTCCAAATTAGGCGAGACTTTTCTCGCCTTGGAGATATCAGGGCGTGGAACCTGAAGTACTGCTTTTTAGGTTGATTATTCTTCGGCTTAGGGCCGTTTTTATTCTTATTTTGGTTTTTTCTTTTAGCGTTGTTTGGATGCTTGGGGCAACGGCTCCAGTTGGCCACGTGTTCGCCCGAGTAGTTCGCGCACTTCATCGGCTCGTCGAAAGATAGCGTGCAGTCTTTGGCTAAATGGGGCCCTGCACACCGAACACAGCGTGGCGGAACACTTCCGAGGAGTGAAACCATCCTTGACAGTGCCAGCATTGGTTAATTTTGTTCCCGCGATCGAAGGGTTTGACTTCGATGCGGGTGCCGAATAATTCTGTAAAATCGAAAATTTTTGGTGCATCCGCGCCGTTTTCGATTTGCAAATAGAAGAGGGGCATAGGAGCTTCATATTGTCACAGGAAATGGTATGGAATAAATACCAACATGCATATTGAAAGTATGCATAGGACGATAAAGCACATGTATCTCCAAGGGAAAAAAGTCAAATGACTAGATAAGGCATTGTTTAGTCTAATGAAATTCGCAAGAAATAGAGTATTTGATCGACTTATTTCTTTGGAGAAAGGTAAGGTTTCTTCAAAAATATCTCAGCTGAGGAAAAGGCATAAATTGGCCAAAGTTTAACCAGCATTCAAAATAATGAAGTTGAATGGTCAGTTAGCCCCACAAGAGGTAAGGTCATATATACTGTTAGAAGAAATGTTAAGTGCTCCATAGAATGCACTTTGATGTGTAGGGAATGTAACCACTGTTTGCATAATTTTACATGTATATGCATTGATAATGCAGTTCAGGGGAAGATGTGCAAACATATTCATTTTATTTGCAGAAAAAATTTGAATAAAATCAATAGTACTATACAAAGTGTATCAACGAGTCTGGTTTTGATAGCAAAATCTGTATAAAAATGAATTTTTGGTTTTAACATTAATTTTAGAGATAAAATGACTGGAAATTAAAAGAGGTGTTAATCTAATAATTTTAAATTTTGGAACAGCTTTACTATCGCCCACCCTAGAATTGAACTACAAAAATGCATCAAATGTTTAAAAATTTTCTTTCAAAATCAATAGAACTCTAATACTATTTCAAACCACATAAACATAAAATTTAATTTAATCATCCTAAAAGTCAATTATTTAAAAAATTATGATACATTTAAGCTTTTTTAAAAACTAATAGAAACCTTGTTGCATCAATAAATATATCTAGTTTTATTCCTTTCCTCACATATTCTAATATATTTGCATTACTACTATAGCATTACTTCTCGGATTCTTACTGTTCAATGTGAGCTAAGATTCTTCCTGCGACTCACAATCAGCTAGGATTCTTCCTGTCCACACAAATCCCTTTTTCCCCTATCAAAAAAATCCCTATTTTCTAATGATTTTCCTGCCCCCAACGCTATGTCTACGCAACCTGGTGAAGCTACTAAACAGATAACGATTTTCGATAAGATCGGAGATGTCAAACATGCGGCCCGCCGACTCTTTTTGAAATATTTTATACATCAGGTTTTTAAAGTTGTTTTCATTTTGAAATTTATTTCAGGTGAAGCGTTTTTATACATACATAAATCTACAATATATTTGCCTGTCATCTGTTTTTGTTTTAAAAGAAATCCTTTTTGAGATAATAGAAATGACCTTTAGATTAAAAATATTTTTTTATATATTATTAAACGTTTTCATTTTATCTTACTATAATAAATTACTTTTTTATTAAATTCTGAAATGCATTATTCGTATTCTTAACTATTCATGGTACAAGATTCTTTATGTGTGCGACTTATATTTCTATTCCTAATTCTTTGTTTGGATTGCACAATCAGCAAGAGGCAGTCAGAGATGTTTTTTAAAGTTTAAAAAAAATATTCAGGATGGGGTTGAAATAAAGGGTAATGTATACTTAATCGTTTGCGAAAGAATGGGGATTTTTATTTTTATTCATATTGAACTAAAAAGTTATTTAATGAAAATGTAATAAAATTTCAACAATGAGTAAAGAAAGATCAATTCAAAAGGAACGTCGTTAATTTCTAGAAAATTTGAAATAAAATATTTTCTGTGTCAAACATATATGCTTGATATCTAAAAACTCTATTTCAGTTGCTAAGGGTTGTAATTTTAAAAAGCATTATGACACAAATCACGATGAAAATCAGGACTAATACTTCGCAAAATTTCATGAAGACAAGTCTGAATTAAGATAAATTCTTCAAAAACAATAAAATATAATTAAACTTGTTGCAGACTATACAGATGCTACACAAATATATTATCACATTTAATCACGCAAGCACAGATCGAAATCATTTATTGAAAGGGAAATTCATAAGTGAATCAGAGCCAGCTCTAGCAGTTTTCCGTCCCGTGCAAAAATAGAAAATGCCGCCCTTCGATCTCTTTATCTCTCTCTCTATATTATTTTAAGTCTTAAGGCCAACGGCCATATTTTCAAAAACTATCTTTATCCAACAGGTGGCGCTGTTTGCAACTCGGATGACGTCAAAGCGATGATGTTTGTAAAAAGATAACCCTTCGCTACTATAGCAACGGGGTGTGGTTAAAAAATGATTGACAGATAGAGTCGGTTTCAGAACGCATGCATTAAAATAAACAAAAAAAGAGAGTTTTATAAAATTGCTGCCTTTTAGAATTGCCACGGAAATGGGTGCGCTGACTCTTTTGTTTTCAATTCCGTGCAAATATTTTGGGATACCCACGAGTGAATGAACAAGTACGTTTACATTTTCTTGGGTATCATAAACATTGCCCATAGGGTTAAGAATAAAGATGGAATTTAGAAAGGAGTTTTAATTTTTGGAGGAAGGATTTGATAGACCTCCAGTTTTATTTTTGTAGCGATATCTTTTTTATTTGTCTTAGCATATTTAATTCAAATTTTTTAATTCAATTTTTTTGTTTGATAGGTATGTAATAAATTTCTTTCTACTCATATCTTAGATACAAATTATATTTGAAATTGCTGTGTAAGAATACTCATCAGGGAAATAATCATTTTCAATTTGAGTCATTCACAAGAAAATGTTACTTTTCTAAGAAAATAACCTAGAGCAATTTCTTCACAAATACTTTGTATAATTCTGTTTTGAAACACATCTATTTCTTGTTTTACAAATTAATGTTATTATTTCCGATAAGCATGAAAATACGACAAAAATTTCACTAAATTGCAGTTGTCGTTAAACCTGAAAAAAAGTTCGTTATTTGGAAAATTTCGTGAAATGGTGATTTATCTTTCAATATAGCTTAAAAACCACTTAAAACCAAAGTTCGATAAATGAGAAATGTACTATTTGGAGATTGTTTGACGAAGAAAGTTATAAAATGTTCTCGGTTTCATGAAATAGAGAAATTCGCAAGATAGAGGTTCGCAGAATGGGGAGTGCCGACTATTTTATATTCATCGAATTAATTTCCAAATTAAGCTTCCTTTTTATTACACTTCCTTAAGTTGGGATGGAATTGAAAACCTGTTTCCTTGTTGAATTTTAATAATTGTTCTTATAGATAATCCGAGAAAAAGCATGAATATTGTTAAATTTGGAAACCTGGAATAAATATGAACATTTTTAAAATATTAACTTAAATGTTTTAAAACACTAGCGAGAGTTCTCAGATCTAAATTTATGTAAAACTTTTATAGACAGATATATATATATATGTATATATATATATACTGCTGGACAATTGCTAAGGACGGATAACGCTATCATCCATAGCAACCACAAAATGAAAGGAAGCAAAATGTGGAAAGTTAGAATAAGTGCGGGATATTAGTAAGAAGAAGTATGGGTATGCAATTTTTTTTCCACGTCTGTTCATCACGTGATAGCGTTCATAAGAGCTTTAAAGGTTTTGACGCGTGTGGACAGTTGTTGTTTCAAGTCAAAGTTTTACAGGAAAGATTTAATAGACGAACTTAAAATTTTTGGCATGTCTTCCCGACACCACATGGATGATTTTATGCGTGGCCGAATTATTGGAAAGATCGAAGAAGGGCGAAAAATAACAGATGTTGCCAGGGAGTTCAACATCGCTCACAGCGTTGTTTCACGGCTGTGGAAGTCATTTAAAACTACTGGAATGTGTAGTAGACGGCACGGGGGAGGTCGTGTTAGAAGTACGACGCCTGCAGAAGACAGATATATCGTCCTATCAGCAAAAAGGAACAGGCGCATCACAGCTCAGCAGGTGGCAAATCAGTTTCTTGCTGCCTCAGGAAAGCAGATCTCCCGAAAAACTGTTGCCAGACGTTTGAGGGGAGGAGGACTATACTCACGCAGACCTGTTGTGTGTGTCCCATTGACCAGACAGCACCGTACTGCCCATTTGCAATGGTGTCGTGAGCATCACAATTGGACTGAACAGGACTGGGCATGCGTACTATTCCCAGATGAGAGTAGGTTCAGTCTGTCATCGGATTGTAGACGCGAACTGATCTGGCGCGAGAGTGGTACTGCTTATCGTCCAGAAAATATCCAGGAAAAGGACCGATATCCGACATGCAGTATCATGGTGTGGGCCGGCATCATGATCAATGGCCGCACGCGCCTACATGTGGTTGTGAATGGGACTATGACGGGCCAACGATACATTGATGAAGTTCTACTTCCTCATGTTCGTCTTTTTCGTGGTGCTGTCGGTGATAAATTTGTTTTTATGGACGACAACGTAACATGTTATCGAACACTCGCTATTCAGGATTGTCTAGACAGCGAGGGTATTCAACGTCTCGTATGGCCAGCGCATTCTCCAGATCTAAACCCCATTGAAAATGTGTGGGATGCTTTGGGGAGGCACGTTGCTGGTCGAAACTATCCTCCGAAAAACAAGAACACCCTCATTCGTGCACTCACAGAGGAAGGGGATAAATTGCCTCAACAGCTGCTGAATAATGTTGGGCAAAGTATGGTACGACATGTGGAATGTTGCATCACACTCCACGGCGGACATATCCCGTACTGATACCTTTCTTTAAGGTGCCTGCTGACTTTTAGATGCATTGTTCCATTTCTCCGTACGCAGATCAAATGAACATTTTTTTTCTTTCAGTTGTTTCACAGCATTTGTACTTTCCAGAACAATAAATATTCTTTATTCTAATGTCTGAACAGTGTGGCAACTATATTTTATCCTACTAGGCCTCATGTCTCACTTAATGTTATGCTACATAGCAATTTGTGATCCGTCCTTAGCAATTGTCCAGCAGTATATATATATATATATATAAAGTATCTTCAAAAAATTTCAAATTATCTTGAACAGAAAAAAAAATTATTGAATAGAAAACCCTTTCATATCTCGACCAAAATGAAAATCTGAGATAAAATTTTAAAATTTCTAAAGGTATATAAAACAGAAATTAACAATGTCTGTAAATCTCTAACTTTTAAATATGTTTTTTTCAACTGCAGAAGGTTGTAATTTTCTATGAGACAAAAATCGTTTTAACCTATAATTATATCATATAGGAGCTAATCTCTGACTGCAATGTAATGGTATTAATAATAAATCATTATTATTGTTGTTACTAAAATCAATAACTGTATGAATCAGAACTTGAATTTTACTTTACATGTGCAGCATAGAATAAGTCTAATTGTCATACATCTATTTGATACTATTGGTACTGCAATTCATGGTTAGCTGTTCTGTGATTAAGGTTTAATTTTTTTTTGAAAAGTATGTAATTATCTTTTTATAGATCATGTCTAAGAAAAAGGATTTAAATTAATTATTGATATAGTTTTATTTTTTTAAATTGGTCTTTTAAATAAAATAACGTAGTATATATATACATATACATTACATACGTTCAAAAAATGTATATTAATCACTTGAATTAATGAAATTATATACTGATGTATAAAACAATACTTTGTTATAAGCAGATTTCAGCCTTTATTAGTATATGTATTTTTATGTTACTAATAAATTTGAATTGTGCGTTCATTGTAGATATTTAATTAACATAGTAACTCTTTTATAAATCAGTACAAATTTTATAGGATTTTAAAAATATGAAGAAGCTAACGAGCTCATTCTTAGGGACGATAAAAAAGAAGAAAAAAAATTCTTTGTGAGGAGTAGAAATTACTTTCAAACGTCTAAAGGAAACACATCAACAGCAAGAATGCACAAGTTTTTTTTGCATAATGTATGATGAGTAATATTCCTCTTTGAACAGTGAAGGGCAAACGGTCAAGCAGTCGTAAAAACCACAGATCGGGCTTCTTTCCCTCGCCCCTCCATTGTGGAGGGAACAAGAGGGAGACACCAGATACTTTTTTGGTCTTCAGTTGCTTCCCTAACCAGTTTATGTCGTCTGAAATGGAAGTCTTAGTACACAGTTTTGTCGTATTTTCATAAATACCAGAAATAATAACATTAATTTTTAAAATAAGAAATGGAAATGTGGTTAAAAAGATTATAACAATTTATGAAAAAAGTGCTCTAATGCCCATTTTCAAAGAAAAATGACGTTTTTTTTTAAAGACTTGTATCGAAACTTATTATGTTCTTGATGAGAGTTTCTTATAAGGCAATTCAGAAATTCAAAAATTTAAGTACAATTTATTTCTACCATCTACATTTTCTTAACCAGGGTACCACATAATGTAGCCTATTTTCTGAGTTACTACATTAAATAAAGCTGTTATTTGGTTACCCAACACACACACATGCGTAAAAATTAAACAATATGTTTGAAATGAATTAGAAAAGGAGCTTATAATTTTTTGGGGACAAAAATCGTTTTAACCTACAATTATATTATATAGAAGCTAATCTCTTATCGTTATTTAATGACATTAACATCAAATTATTATTATTATTGTTACTAAAATCAATGACAGTGTGTGACTTAAAACTTGAATTTTCATTTACATGTTCAACATAGAATATGTCAGGTGTATTGTTATGCGACACTTTTATCAACAATGTAATTCAGAATTCGAGGAATGCGTAATTATTCGAATCTCGGCATACACAGGAACAATGAATAGTGAGTGAGTGAATATTAACGTCGCACTGTACAGCTACACGAGGGCTTTTGGCGACGGACCACGTAATTTTGAACCATGGTCAAGTGACGTGGAGGATATCTGAGCTGGCACCCCCTCTCTCCTAACTACCTCACCACACCAACGGGAGGACGTTTGAGCTCTCGACAAATAAAGGGTGTTTTTTTAGAGGTATAGAGCTTTAAATTGCAATAAAACAACGATGTATTATTCGATTGACATGAATTTTTTTATTCGAAAGATAATCTTGTGGCATTACATTCTAAATATGATTTCTGGCATATAACTGTCACGGCTGGCTCGGATGTAGTCCAATCTAGACGTCCAATTTTAGATGACTTTTTCCAACATTTGTGGCCGTATATCGGCAATAACACGGCGAATGTTGTCTTCCAAATGGTCAAGCGTTTGTGGCTTATCCGCATAGACCAATAACTTTACATAGCCCCACAAAAAATAGTCTAGCGGTGTTAAATCACAAGATCCTGGAGGCCAATTCCCAGGTCCAAAACGTGAAATTAGGTGGTCACCAAACGTGTCTTTCAATAAATCGATTGTGGCACGAGCTGTGTGACATGTTGCGCCGTCTTGTTGGAACCACAGCTCCTGGACATCATGATTGTTCAATTCAGGAATGAAAAAGTTAGTAATCATGGCTCTATACCGATCACTATTGACTGTAACGTTGTGGCCTTCATCGTTTTTGAAGAAGGATTCCACTAGCCCATAAAGCGCACCAAACAGTCAGTTTTTCTGGATGTAACGGTGTTTCGACATACACTTGTGGATTAGCTTCACTCCAAATGCGGCAGTTTTGTTTGTTGACGTAGCCATTCAACCAAAAGTGCGCTTCATCGCTAAACAAAATTCGCTTATGAAAATCGACCATTATTTTCGAAATAAAATTGCACAATTTGAAAGCGTTGTTCAGGCGTGAGTCTATTCATGATGAATTGCCAAACCAAACTGAGAATAAATCACTTGACAGCTGTTAAATCGGTCGCCATCTTGGAAAGTAATGCCAACTTAAACTTCTATACCTGAAAAAAAACACTCTTTATAACGTGCATCGCTCCCATACACGGCGGATCTTTAGCGGCATTGGGCTCGAACTCGTGGTAAGGCCAGCCACGATCCGATACCTTAACCACTCGGCTACCGCTGCCACATGTCTATGTTCAAACCTCCTCCAGATGGTGTGGTGTGGAAGTTAGTAGAGGGGAAGGGCTAGCTGAAGTATAATTCTCGTCGCTTGATTCTGGTTCATAATTAGGAGATCGGTTGCCAAAAGTCATCGATTAAGGAAAAAGTGCGACGTTAATATTCACTCACTCAACCCTTATAAAAAGTTGTATTTTTATGTTATTAATAATTGTGCAAAATTTGTAATAATTGTGTGGTCATTGAAAAAGATATTTAATTAACATCGTGACTCTTATATAAATCAATTCAAATTATTGGAATAAAAAAATATGAAGTGACCGAAACTGATTGTTTGGAATAACAATAAATAAATAAAATTGCTTTGCTCCCATAAAAATAATTTTTCTAACAGGCTTCAGTAGTAAAAGTATGAGTTAATAGCCATTTCCTTGAAAGAACCGATTATTCTCACAAATATCTCTTTTTATAAAAACAAAAAGTTTTTCGTGATGCTGTAATAAATTTACTTCATCTTAAAGTGAAGTTAATAAAAGAAACTTCATCTTTACAACAGCTATATGACTAGTAGTGAAAGTCAAAGAAATTAAAAATGAGAGAATTTGTCTAAATTTGTGGATCGAACTTATCTATAATAATGAAAATGCCAGTTTTTCAGTCACAGTAACAAAAATTAGGTATAATAAACTGAGATGAGATTACAAGTATTTGCGATGAAATGCTTTAAATGACTATTTTCAATAGGAAAAAATATTCAGGAAAATATTCTTAAATATAGAAATTATATTTTTGCACTTTTACTTCGTCAGAATACATGTTAATTTTTTCCCCTAAGTTTTTGGACAAATATAGAGAATCAGTGGCGCACACAGGAATTTTTCAAGGGGGACGGGGTCGAAAGTGCACCATTCTTGTATCATGCTCATTTTGCTTTTGTCGATTTTCGGGAACAAAACACAGTAAAAAACTAATTATTGAATAGCAAGTAATTAATTAAATTTTAGGTACTATATACTTAGAATTATAATCAATCGGAAAAAAAATCAAGGACTTTGGAGGAGGTCCGGACCCCCAGGACCCCCCTCCCATCCTTGTGTGCGCCACTGTAGAGAACAAACGTTTTTGCTTGAAATAGTTCATTGATAATGTCAATTTTGGACAATATTGTTAACCATACTATTAAAAATGATTGGCATTTCTTGTAATGAATCCAATAAATTTTAGTTAATGAATTCTTCTAGGTTATTACGAGTTTGTTCAAACTGTATATACACTGTTTAACCGAATCTATTTTAGCTTCCCAACGGGTATCGCAAGATTGCCTTAGAGTAATGCTTCAGTAGAATTTCCCATCCTTCTAGATGCATTGAAATATCCAATCCCAATTTTTATAGTACATACTACTGGAAGTGAGATCACAAACTAGAAAATTAAGAGATGATTGGCAAGGTGATAGGTTTAGAGCAATTTTTCTAGATGTCTTTTATATTTCCGTTTTCACATTGTTAAATTTTTGTTACATACCAAAAGTTCAAATCTAATTTAACCCCTTAACCGTTTCACTAGAGTTTTTGTTATTTCTGGTGGTCACGGTAGCTTAGTGGTTATGGTCACGAGCTCGTTTGTCGTTGGGTCGAGTCCTGTTGCCACTAAAGACACGCCGTGTAGATGAGGCCATTCCTCCCGCTGATGTAATAGTTAGGAAAGAGGGGTGCCAGCTCAGGTGCCCTCCTCGTCACTCGACCGAGGTTCAAAATTACGAGGTTTGGGATCAATAGCCCTCGTGTTGCCTTGTCGAGCAACGTTAAACATCAAATGGACAATTCCGGAATTTTCACCCACTAAGAAAGTATACACTCCACAGCAGTGGTCATCAAACTGTGTTCCACGGAACCCTGGAGTTCCACGATACATGCCCAGGGGTTTCACGAGTCACAATAAAGAAAAAAAAATATAAATGTGTATGCAAAATGGATTCACGTTCTCTATGAGGTTTGTATCCTCACTAGAATTTAAAGCTCATTCCTGTCATTAAGAAATCGAAAATTTTATTTCAACATAATAACTTTATTTTGCAATAGTTTTTTAACTCTTATTATAATATAATAAAAGATATATATTAAAATGTGTTTTATTTATATATATTACCTTATAGATTGAAAAATTTTTATTGTTTACTATCCCGGGTTCCACGAGATAATTGTATACTCGTTAGTACAATGTCTTGCAAAACTAAATAGTTTTCCAATGGAAAGTGCACCTTTTGACATTTGTAGGGAAAACACCTGCAATAAGGGAGAGGTAACGACTTATCGACCTATCAACAGATTTGATGGCCAAAGTCTAAATTTTTTTACTTTTCCATATTTGTTTGATGGAAATGTTGGAAGCAGCAGTCATAATTATTTTTTATCAAATTGTGGCATTCTTCTCAAAAAGGTGGGGCACCCGTGTTCTTGCAGCTCTGTGAGTCGAAAAAGTTTGAAGACCACTGTGACTAAAAATAGAGTTCCTCCCTCCCCCACAGCTGTCCAGTTCAAACGATTCCCCTTCTACCGGTCATTCTAAAATTTAAGCAAAGACTAACAGTGAGCTAATCTCAAGGTCACTTGACCGTTGCCTTTTCGAAACGATGTCATGGGGAGTGGTTTCGTGACGTATAGTTTAGGGTTACCTTTTTTCAAATCCCCATTTTTTCATGTAAAAAAAAGCAAAATTAGTGTTTCTGAAGTGATTTAAGTCGTTATTCGTGTAGCAAAATATTCTTTTTCATAAAATATAGTGTTATTTATGTGTATTAAAGCAGTTTATTCACTAATTTTATTCTAAAGTAACATTTTAAAACTTTTGTACGTAGATTGCATACACGTGGCACCATCTGCTGACTTTGTTATAAAGCTTGCCAAATATGGCGTAAAAAAATTCTGGAAGCAAGGATATATGTGTTTTACGTAATTTAAAAAAATTTTCTAGACTACTTCTGACATTTCTACATTTCAAGGCGGATTTATATGAGTAATTTACGTTCTCAGCAAAAGTTTTACCCTTGAATAATGTGATTTCATTGTGCAAAAGTACCCTAACCATTCCGGTACATTTGGCAGGCCCCCTTTAAAAAATCAAAATAATTCGAAATTAAGGACGTAATTACTTGTTATTATTTCAAAGGAATGAAATGAAAGAGAAGTAAAACGTCTATTTAAGCAGTCCAATTTCTTCGAAAAAAGTCTACTAATGGTGGTGATCACAAGCATTTTGTTCTAATTTATAATAACTACACTCAAGACTAAAAATAAAAGCATCTCCTAGTAGTCTCACCTACACAAACTCCTTATTACCCTTGTTTCCTTGGATAGCTGAAACCGGACATCGTAAGAGTGAAAGGAATGTCAGCCAGACCTCAATCCGGGGATGGGCGGAAAGTTGTTAAAGATGTGTAAACATAGTTAAATTTTATGCTTTCAGTCATGGTACTACGCCCGAAGCTTCCTTCCTTAAGTTTCAACATAAAGAAAACTGTCCTTAAATATATAGAGTACAAAATAACGTAATGTTAAATGAAATACCAAACTCACACCCAGCAACAGAAAATATATCAAATTTTTGTAACAGAAAATAATATTTTTCATTGTTGATTCGAATGACGCTCCCTTAAAATTTGCTGCCCCGGGCGGGTCCAGCCCTATTGTCGACCGACATTAGGGTAACGCCCTGAGGTGAATATTTGTTTAAAAC
>BMAU01013693.1:0-20000 GCA_019973935.1 Trichonephila clavipes
AAACTACATGAACATTTAAATTGTTTTTAATATGCGACAGTAAAACTACAATTTTGAAACTTTAATTCTATCAAGCAAAAAAAAAAAAAAATGAATCACTAGAATAATTTTGATAACAAAAATTTTTCATTAACGAAAATGTATGCATTAAAAACTGCTTTTGAAAAACGACACTTTCCTCGTTAAGCAAAAAAAGTTATCTAAATAACTCTAAAATAATGCAATTGAAAATATCTAAAATGTTTGAATAATCTTTGTTGTTTAGATGAATATCTTTATTATTTTAATGAAAATAATTTTTCCTAAATTAGACAATTTTTATGTTTAATATCCAATCAAATTTATGAAACATAGCTGAAGAGTTATAATCAAACTCAGCTAATGAGGTTTTTCAAGAAATTGATAACCATTCATTAGTGCTAAGTCAACAACTGTATGTCTTACAATTTTTAGACTTAAAGGATAATTCACTGTGCACCGATTTGTCAAATTCCTTAATAATCTTTCTGGCCGTTTAACAAGTTTTTTAGCTTAAATAACTCCCACACAAACGATTTGCTTAAGGATCAAGTGGTATAATTTATTCTGATTAAAATAATTCTTAGAAAATGAATCTTAATTCTTAGAACAGAGAGACAGAACTATATTTACTTTTCAATTACATTATTTGCCTTCAATTGGAGGCGATTCTAAGAAAAGGAAATATATATATATAACTCTAATGTATTTTATGTATAAGTCACAAATATATCGACTTAATCTATTTAACTTTCTTTTAATTATTCACATACTTACTAATTACACTGTGAGTGATTCAAATACCGAGATATATATTTACTATATGTTCCCCAAAGCCAAAATCAATTCATTTAATTCTTACAAAGTATCTTTTTCATTCTCTTAGCATTTAGATTTTGCCATTTGTGCATTAACTTTATAGGTAATTATTTGACGAATAGCTGGGTATAACTTAATAATAGTGTCATTGCCTTGAGCAAGAGAGTTCGAGCTCTATCATTTACACTAAAATATTCCTATGTTTAAATAGGTCCTCTAGATCTGTGATGGAATCTATGATTTCTCTAATAATAGTTGGTCGGGATAGTTATGCCCGAATCAGAATCTACCTTTAGGGGATTTCCAACCAAACGAAGACAAATTGCAAATGAGTACGAATTAGAGACAGTGTTGCTTGCCTACCAGATGCTCTTAACATATCTGTGATCTCGTGGAGAAAGTAAGATTAAATTACCGATGTCTAGATTATTGAATAAAATAAAATTCTTGTTTCAAGCATGATTTCCAAGAAATACAATACGTTAACAACATATAAAACTCATTTTATTTATTATTTGAATTGTTTCGAATATTAAATCCAATGGAAATATTCAAAAGCTATTTTTAAAGTTTTTATAAGCATACTTCTTATATTCATAAAATGTTATATATATATATATATATATATTCTTAAAAGACATCACTTAAATTGATTTAAATCAGTTCTTTTCCCAAGTGAAAGAGAAAGCTTTAGAAATTATTTATGTTGTCACGTTTTCGCATAAAAAACAATTACATCGGGCATAAAAGAAATGCATATTTTTTGCTCAATTTAATGCTTTAATTTACAAAAAAGTATTGTGTTTGAGAAATCACTTTATTTTCTTTTTTGGTTAATGGAAACAATTATAAAGATTAACTTTTGCTGAATAGTTTTAATAACAAAATACTGCACGAATTGAGTTCTGTGGTTAGGTATACACTTCTCTGGCGCGATGATCTTTTATTACGAGTACATACTTTTCTTTAAATTTTGTCTTATTGAAACATAAATACATTCAATATATAGATTTTTTCTTTTCCAAAACACATGCCTGGATATCATTCTAAGAGATAAAAAATAGAATTGGTTTTACAGTTGTAAAATAAAACCCATCAAAATGCTTTTTTTCTTATAACTAAATTTCAGGTTAGACTCATTTTACATTTAAGAGGTGTTTAAAATCGCCCCCGCCCCGGGACGTTCTGATATTAAGAAGGGAAAATTTATAAAAGTAGAGAAAAAGCCAGTGCACAATGCCGAGCCATGCAGCTAGAATCAGTAATTATTGAAACTAATGACATAATTATGCATGTAGAAATCACTTTCAGCACGTGCGTACAAACACACAGAAATGTTGGCGCCATGAGAGAAAGAGAAAGCCCGTGCAACGCCGGGCCATGCAGCTAGTTTTACATTTAAGAGGTATTTGCTTCCCAAGTATTTTAAAACGGTTCAAACTTTACCAAAAAAAATACCAAAATTATCAGACCTTTACAAATTACTTCTAAAAATTGTCTTAAGGAATAAAATTAAAGTATCAAAAAGTTCTACTACCGAGCACTTTTTAATAAATCAACAATTAAATTAGTAATATATTAATGGAAATTTAAATCACTAAAATAAATTAAAATTTTTTTTGTCGTGCTTTTGTGAGCACAACTTCGTTTTATTTGATTCGATTCATGAAATCACAAATTGTATGTAACAGTTTTTCTCTTTCCGTCTAAAAGTTAACCAAAGATCTTTCATAAAAAATCTCTTTGTATGCATACAGCATTTACTGAACTTCAGCTTTAGTTTGTATCATATTGATTTATTTAATCTGGATCCACTGAATTATCCTGTTATAATGTGAAATGAATTCTATAAGTTTGATCGACGTATTTTCCTTTACCTCTTGAGATTAAATTAACTCTCACGTGGATATTATCGATATTTAATTGGGTCCGATATCTATACCAAGAATTACATATCGCGTCACATAAATCTGCAAGACTTTCTATCCATTGATTTCAATCAATTTCGCATTCCAAAACATACTGATTTCGATGCAATTAATCAAAATAATTATTATTATAAGATACACTATTTGTATCAATTTATTCTTGAAATTTTTTTATACCACTTTTTTCAGGGTAACTATAGGACTTAAAGAGACTCAAAAATTATTTACTATCCCCTCTTTATATTTCATTATGACAAAGTTCGGTATGAATAATTATTATACGAGTAATATGCCTTTATATATCACACATATATACCATAAAATCCTGCTTATAACGCGCATTTAGAACATGAAAAATAAGATCGAAATTTAGGAGTGCGTGCTAAACGCCGGGTATGAAAATGAGCTTTAAAAATTAAAAAAAAATTGAGCTTAAAAACAATTATACTTCTTTATACATCAGAGTGTTGTTTATTTAAAAGAAATAGCACTATATTTTTGGTACAATTAATCTATTATGGAAGTTTTCTTTTTCAGTTGGCTACGCTTTCTTTTGGAATAAACCATTTTGTTACTCTTTTATTTAAAGCACCTTTATTTTTTGGTATATTAATGATTGCCATTTCCTTTGCCACGTCCACTTATGTATATGGATATTTCAGCCAATTTAAACGCCCTTGCTGCAGCGCGATTTCCCTTTTCTTTTGCATATTGAATCACTTTGATTTTGAAATCGTCTCTGTGTTTGCTTCGTTTCTCAGGACCCAGATTTACTTCTTTGAAGAACACTGTGAATTGTATTGAATAGGCAACAGACAACGTAATAAGTCTCAAGCGCGTTCTGATTTGCTTTAAAATAAATCGTCTGTGTGCTTTGTACGTCGCGCGAAAGGGAAGGAGGAATCAACATTGACTGAAATGCGTGGAAAAACTTCACACGGGCACGACCCCCCCTCCCCCACGTTTTCTTGCGCTTAAGTGTTATAGATCGCCATTCCTCTCGTGTTGTTTTATATAGTGCAGAGTTAATAACCATTCACACAATCCCACAATTTTTTTTAAAAAAATTACTTTTTGAGTGTTTAAGACATTTTGTCATTTCTAAACATATATTTAAATTGCTCCTTTTAATTTAAATGTTTCAGTATTATTTTCATAATAACTCTTATATTTAAAGATAAAATAATGAATGTAGGGGTATACTTGTGATGAATTATTAATAGAGAAAAAACATTTTTTTTTTACTTTGTAGATTGGAGTTTTTCAACGGAAAGAAACTGTAAATACAACCTTTGACAATAAAGTTCGGTGAATAGTCCTGTAAAATTAACGTAATTGAAATATTAACGAAGGTTACCGTACTGTCCTTTGAAATAGTCACTTCCCATAGCTATGCGCACTCTTAAGATCTTCCATACAAGTCATGGAAACCTTGCAAGAAGTCTTCTTTTCCGATGGAGTTCGAAAGCCTCGTCACGTTTCGTTGGATGTTAGGAATATCGTCAATATTGATAACACGTTTTTCTCATCCCTAAATTCTGGGTAACTATTTGTTGCACGGATTCAGGGTTAATCTGTAATTCATCAGCTATCATGCATACAGCTAATTGACAATCTTTAGTGATTAATCACCTACCTCACTTTCTCAATGTTTTCATCACTGACAGTGATCGCTAGTCTTCTGCTACGGGAGTTGCCAGATACACTTTCCCGGCCTTCTTGAAAACAGGCAAACCACTCGTACACACACTTCATGGGCAGTGCTTGATCTTCATAATCACGTACCAGCATTGCATAAGTTTCCTTTGGTGTCTTGCTAAGCTTAAAACAAAACTTTAAATTGATCTTTTTTTGTTCATTTTCCTGTTCTGAGTTAAGAACCACCACACTAAACAAGCACTTTGTAAAACAAGTCTTACACAGAACACAAATAAGTCTCAAATGAACAATCGGAGAGGGGAAGCAGATGGAGCAACCTGTCACTACGCATGTGCAGTGTTTTATTTCGCTAGTGTTGCCCGATTGGCCGTTCTGACTTCATTCACTGAGCTTTATTGTCAGAGACTGTACTTTCTCATAAGGAAAATGTTTAAATTTATAAAGTAAGAAAAACCTCATGTGTAATTTTTATTATAAAATAAAAAGTATAATTTTAAATTCTAGAGCTTTCTAAGCAAAATTCAAACAGAAAAGAGTAATCTAAATAAAAAAAACAGATTGTGGAAGGTTAATACAATCAAAATGAAGAGCTACAGAGAACTTCTAAGTCTTTTAGCGTTTTTAGAAAAAAAATTCTTTTTGAATAATGTTTGTATCTTGAATATTTTTTGATCTAATAATAGTTATTTGATTACAGTAATCTTTTAACAAGAAAATGTGTTTTTAGAATGACATTTTTTTGTTTGACCTGCATATTCGTAAACATTAATCTACTTTCAAAGATGTCGTAACATATTTAGTGATTACATTATTACATGTCGTCTTCTTTAATCTATACTATCAAAGAGAGGAATTATTAGTCGAAAAATAATTTTCTTAAAAATAAAAATAAGGGGAGGAGGAGGGGTACCCCTTGTCTACCGAACGACTGACCAACCCCCATTGCACAGATTATACAACTGTTCATACTTATTGCTCTAATTATAAAACTGTGGTTTATATGTATTATGTAGTTCCTGAGTATGATAAAAATTGTGACATACACAAACAATGCCGTCCTTTTCAATTACAGTGGCGTTTCAATGGAAACTTGGTGAAATATTGGCGATACAGCCAAGTTGACATCACAAATAAATTTATTGCAGCATCGCGAAAAACTATGTTTTAAGAGAAATAGTTGTATTGGGGATACACGATAACCCCCAATGAAATAACACAAAGTAATTTAATTTACATGTACAATGTCCGCATATTAAGATTTTACAATTTAGCTTGAAAGAGTTCAGTATTAGATGAAAATAACCTATGCAAAAAATAATGTGGTTACCTCTTTTATTCAGATAATAGTACATTAAGTAATAGTAACATTTCATATGTATACAGAATACATAACATTGAAATACATGCAAAATTGAATTTCTTTATTCTACTGCAATTTCCTGTTTGTATATTTTTCTGACTCTAAAGAAGAAAAGGTAACGAATGAAAGGATTTTAGATATATAGCCCCAATAAAAATAATATTTGCTAGATTAATAATGAATATACAACTGAAAAAGACGAAATATATGAATGATTTATATGCACGGTAAAATTTTCCTTCACAAAACTCGAAGCAAAATGTCATAATACTAGATTTTGAATAGATGATAGCATGAAGAAATACGATATATTTTTTAACTCCGTTCCAAAAGGAACATTAAACTTCAGATTCTCTCTCTCTCACAGTCATGGCCTCAAACTGTCAACATCACAACAAAAGATGCAAATTTTGGGAAGCCGAAGATCTTTTTCACAGTACAGACATATATTTTTGAAATTTTGCATGTTATGCCTTTTTGAAAAAAAAAATCTATTATTAATATTCATTCAAAACATGTACTCCCGAGGATAATAATAAATGTCGAGTATAAAAGCACTGATATTTCTCATGTATAAAGTTCATTTTATATAGCCATTTTATTATGTTACAGTTATGCTAAATATCAATTTAAAAATCAAAACCAAAGAAAACAGGCGAAAAAAAAGCAACAGTTAAAACAGCGTTTCTCAAACTGTGGGGCGCGATGACCCTACACCGGGGTCACGGGCTTATCAAAAAATCCAAACGAAAAGATTGTTAAAAAAATTATTAATTTAAAGAATGCAAAACAAAATATACATTCGGACATTTAAAAAAAATACACATCTGTATACGCTTTTGTAATAAATAATACTTATAAATGTATAAATGTATCAGTACTCACAACGTATTTGATAATTAATTTATCTATACAAACAACATAAAACTGATCCTATTAACTAATATACTAACATAGTACTTATCCTATTACTTAAAAGCAACTTTCTTAAAATATCTGTTACTTAAAGTAGCATATACAAAATTGTATGCATATCTTGATAATTAGTACGATGTATAATTAAGATCGTGTGTATTCTAACTTCAGTGTCCAATTATATTATTGCATTCAATACATTATAATTGTATGGGGGCGATGAAAATTATGATTAAAAATTGGGTCGCAAATATTGAAAGTTTGAGAAGCACTGGGTTAAATAGATTAAGGTATCCGAATACGTTCGGAAATGTGATTTTAAAAAAGCACATAAATGGATAATTTTCATGATATTTAGTGCCACTCAGATTATAGAATATATGCATAAAATTGTTTTAAGTACATTTTAACAAAAAATATTTATTTAAATATAATATTTTGGCAAAAAATTAACTTAGAAAAATATTTTTTCCAAATGTTCTCCTTTGTGAAAAATGGTTCGATTATAATAATATTTTGCCTGTATATAGCTCAAACCTCTCTACAGAGGCTCAGCTGAAAATTTTGAAAAATTCACATTATTTTCAGAGTTACCACCAATTAAAATAATTATTCGCGTTTTTTTCTGAAAATTGCTCCCCTCTGTTGTCGTAAAATATGAATAAAACCACTTCTAAGTTATATATTTCTAAAGTTCTAGTTGAGCCTCTGAACAGAAGTCTGAGTTATATACAGGCAAAATATTATTCTAATAGAAGCCTTTTTCACAAAAGGAGAACAATTGGAAAAAAGATTATTCTTAGTTAATTTTTTGCCAAAATATTAAATTTAAATAAAAATTTTTTGTCAAAATGTCCTTAAAACAATTATATGCATATATTCTAATGTAAGTGACACTAAATATCATGAAAAATATCTATTTATGCGTTTTTGAAAATCACGGTTCTGAACGTAGCCGGATACCTTAAATATAAGAAGTAAATGCAACATTATGTAAGCCATTAAATGCCATTTTATATTATATTAAAGTAACTAACATCAGAAAACCTTATATAAACCTAAAAAGTCAAACAATATTTTTGTAAAACTATTTCTTTCTTTTGCAAAACATACATTATTTTACCTTAAAAAACTATTTTTAACTCTAAACATATAACTCTAAATAAAATATCTTCAGATAGGTATTCCAACAACACAAATATTTACCTGCAAGCATTTTTATTTTATTCACATAAACAAAATTTCAAACTGTGTCAGCTTCTATATCTTACCTTTTGCGTTTCGAACCACGTTCCAAAAGAATTCCGAAAATCTTATAGTTTAGATATAGTACTCTTCAACAGAGTGAAAAACTTTTCTTTTATTTATGTCTTTTACGAGTGGAATACATATCAGATTAATCAGCTGGAAAAGATTTGAAGATTTCTGACTGTCTCGAATGGTTGTGGAAAAAAAGTAAAATTCACTGGTTGAAAAAGAGTAACATTGTGTCTTTGCTTAAAAAATACTTGTGTCAGTTATAATTTAATGTTTTATGATCGAATCTGCTCTTGAAATATTTATACAACTGTAAGATAGATAAAAAAAATTATATATATATACATATATATATATATATATATATATATATATATATATATATATATATATATATATATATATATATATATATAATTAAGTAAATTCCTGCTTAGGTCAACAGCGGAAAATTTTATTTTAGTTAATTTTTATTAAAAAATTACAATATAAATATGTATATACACATGACAGAATCCCGATATTCTGTGGCAAAATAGAAAGCGATTTTACTTTCTACATAGAGTGATAATTTCCGTTTGTTACAATTTATACATTCATTTTCTCAGGGCATCCCAAGTAGTATTAGACCTCCAACGCGCTATCCATTGCACTACAGAGACACAACGAGCCATTTTCCTTTTTATATATGGTGTTGGACTTTTATTTTTGTTACTATGTATTCATTAATTTAATTTAATTAATGAATTAATATTTGAAAAAAGTACTAACTTCATGTGTCATCCACTAGAAGCTACAAGTTTAAAAAATGTATTTGAACTTGAGTGGATGAATAAAAAGTATATTTTATTAAGGATTGAGAGAGAAAACATGAACAAGATATAGTGAGTGAATATTAACGTCGCACTGGTCAGCTACACGAGGGCTTTTGGCGACGGACCACGTAATTTTGAACCGTGGTCAAGAGATGTGGACAACACCTGAGCTGGCACCCTCTTCTCTTAACTACCACACCACACCAACGGGAGGACGCTTGAGCTCTCAACAGATTTAACATGCATCGTTCCCCTACACTGTGGGTCTTTAGTGGTACAATGCCAGCCACGATCCGATACCTTGACCACTCGGCTACCGCGGCTATATGAGCAAGTTTATATATATATATATATGTATATATTCAAAATTACGAGGTCCGTCGCCAACAGACCTCATGTTGCTTTATAGTACGATGTTAATATAATTCTACTTTACTCATCCGCTAGCCACACTAAATACACTTTACGATTTTGGACCAAAGTCAAATGACGCGTTCGAAACCTGAGATGATGCCCCTCTCCACATTTTCTTATTGAAAGTGAAGATACTGTGCTCCGACGATATAAATTGCAACACTCCCTCTTGACAACAGGTCTTTAGCGAATGAATCAATTGTTTATTAAAGTCATTCAAGGCTATTGGCTACAGACTTCGTAGCTTTCAGACACATTCGAGTGGTGAGGGTAGACCACAGTTGACACTCTAATCTACCAAACTTTTACATCACATCAAAAGGTGGGCTTTGAGCCTGGACAGACTAAACCTGTGTCAGCCCCGTTAAATGACGAGAGCTCAGTGGAGTGAAGACTTGACAAGATGGCTGGACTAAAATATCGCTGGTAAATCTACTCGCTAAGATGACCACTAATTTTATTTTTTCTTTCTCTCTCTCTCTCTTTATTTATTTATTTTTTTTGTAGAATACTGAGTCAAAATAGGATTTTATAAAAATAAGTTACACCGGTATGTGTTTGTAAGAAAGAATTAAGTTTCGAACTTTATGAAAAAGAAAGGTGTATTTAATATCAATAATCATATATATATATATATATATATATATACTGCATTTATTTTTGTTTAAGAATCTTTGGGTTTGCTATTCATAATTTTTAAGCCAGTTAGAAACTGTTTTGTGAAAAAAATATTGAAGAGTGTTAAATGATTTTTGGTAAGGCAGCGTTTCTCAAACTGTGGGTCGCGCCCCTTAGGGGGGCGTGATAACTCTGCAAGGGGGTACGAGCATATTGAAAAGTCGAAAACGAAAGATTACTTAAAAAATTATTAATTCACTAAAAGTAAACAATCAAAATACATTCTGACAAAATAAAAAAAAATAAACATTTACACTGATATAATACATTTGTAAATGTATCAGTACTGCTCAATGTATTTTATAATTAATTTAACAATACTAAGTTGAGAATAAGTTTAAGGTATCCGACTACCCTAAAACCATGATTTTTTTCAAAAATTGACAAATTTTTTTATGACTTTATTTTATAGACCCTTTTATTAACTTAATAAAAATACCAAGTACTTTATTTTCCCTCCACTAGAACAAAAACTACAAGCGTTTTAGTACAAGCAAATGCCATAACTTTACACAAGATGTCAAACTTTAAAATGCGTTTTACTCGAAATGTGTTTTTTTCGAAAAACTCAAACGGGGACCGCGATTGCTCAAAAAGTTTTGAAAATAATTAGCTGAAATTTTTTGCTTATGTTCTACATAACAGTAGAAGTGTTTTAATCTTCAGATTTATCAATAACTGTTTTATTTCAAAACTTGCAGTTCTTTATGTGAATATAGTCAATGTTTTTTTAAGCAATTTCGTATAATGATTTAGATAAAGTGCTCTAGTTTTTGTAAAAATTAAAATATCTTTTATCGTGAAGGTCACTTCAAACAGGAATATAACAAAGTATCACATCAAAATTGAAAAATTGAGAATTTGTTCATAAAATCTTTGTACAGAGCGGGCCCCGTTTATGTAATTTTTCGTACATTTTTAACAGTTTTTCCCATTTTAATAATAATAATTTTTTTCTTTTACCAATTTTAGGATTTTTTTCCTTAAAATATACTAAATAAATATAAAAATCACAAAAAGATCTCCATATCTCCTCTTTTTCAAAAAAAAGTTGTCGCAAGTAGTCGGATACCTTAATAATTACCAGTGATCCCATGGGCTTGTCATGCATAAAATTATCTGTGTACAAAAATTAACACTAATCTTGATAATTTGTACAGTTTATAGTTAATCCCTTAACTGCAGAAACTATTATACACTATTCGCTCCCCAAAGCAAACTTCCACGTAAGCCATACCTGTATATTGGGGGGAAGGGGGCAGAAAGGAATAAATGTGTGTGTGTGTGAGTAAATCCTCTGAAGTAAGCAAAAAAAAAATCCTTTACAAACACTCTCAAGGTCAATGTTGTTCCACTCCAAAGCTTTTGGAATAATTTTATGGAAAGCAATGCACAAAAAAGATCGTACTTCGGAAAGACGTATATATGCGTTCGGGAAAATTAATTTTTTTGACTGAGCCAGTCGTTTATATTCACCAGTGGTAGCTTTAGCGGCAAAGTATAGTATTATGGAGTTCAATACATTGTTATTGTATGGAGGGGAGGGGGTGTGCGATGGAAATTATGATTGAATATTGGGTCGCAAATATATTGAAAGTTTGAGAAGTATTGAGGTAAAGAATGAATGAGAGAGCGAAGGAAGTTAATTCATTGCTCTCTATATATAGGTACTTGAGGTAACATCCTTGTCGATGTTTCATGATTTTAAAGTATCTTAATGTAGTGGATTACTGCGCAATTTTCCATTAAATAGCCTCTTGGGTTCCTTTATTATGTTAGTTGATTTGAGAACCTTATCTTAAGAATTAGCCGTGTGATATATAGAAATAGACATTACTATTTAAACAGATCTGGATAGGTAGAGACAGTATCAATGAATGAGGTTAAGTACTGGTGGATGTTAGTAGAATGATAAGTGCCTAATGGGATCTCATAGAGTGGTTGACCTTCGAGAAAGGTCAATATGTATCAATAAGAATACGGCAAAAGTCTTTTAGATAGTGGGGTTATTACTTACTTTATAGAGATAATAGGCTTTAGTAAATGGTACATCGCTCATTGCTTATAATTATTTTTCTGATATTTTTAATTGAGAAAAAATAAAATTGTTTCAAAACTTTCATTTCTATGGTCTCTACGAATTCAAGTGGCCAAGTGATCATTGTCGTGGCTAGCGTTGTCGAGTGGAGGGTTCGAAAGCTAATGCCATAGAAGACTCACCGTCTAGAGCGACTGCTGCACGTTAAATCTGTCGAGATTCAGAGTCCCCCTGCTGATGTATTGTGGGAATTTGGAGAGGTTTCACCAGAGCTTAGATGTCTTCCCCGTCACTTGACAGAGGCTTAAAATTACGAGGTCCATCGTGAAACAGCCCTATTATTGCTTCACTGAGCGACGTAAATTAAAATAAGAACTCTGAAAATTCAGTTCCACCACAAAAGTATTCCTTTCAGTTCTTAAAGACTAATGGACATTTTAATTATTTTAAATATATTTATTGTCATAGCCTATAGATGAATGTAAGATTTACTGTGAGTTGTATTTAATACGCATATAAAATGTTCTTATGAAGTAAAAAGTAAAAACCGTAGCCTTTACTCACCTAAAAAGCGAGCTTATTTAAAAGAAGTGTGCATCAGATATAATATTAATTGTTTTTATATTTTTACTTTTAATATTGTGGCATATTACAGTTTTTGTTATATATATCTAGTCTTAATTCTCTACACACAAACAAGAGATAAACATCCATCAATCATATTCAAAAACACACAGACCGTAGGAAAATCACACAATGAAGGACACATGAGCAACCGAGATTAAAAATTATAAAATGGATGTTGCAGTATAATAAACAGTGCTGACTTAGGACAGCTAATATATAAAATCTATACATATAAATAAAAATGAGGTGTCTGTTTGTAATTTGAAATTAACAGCTTTTTACTAAATGCATTTAAAAGTATATACGGTACTTACATGAAAAAATCAATTTTTAAAATTTTTGTCTGTCTGTCTGTCTATCTATCTGTCTTTCTGTCTGTCTGTTTGTTCCGGCTACTCTCTGAAACGGCTGGACCAATTTTGACAAAACTTTCACTGCCAGATAGCTACTGTTATAAGAAATAACTTAGGCTACTTTTATTTTAGAAAAAAAAATTAGGATTCCGAGATAATAAAATTAAAACCAATGAAATAGTGAGCAATATCCAATTCAAATATGGACTATTTATTTCAATAGGGACTATTTTTATTCAATAGGGATTATTTTTATTTAATAGGAATTATTTTATTTCGCGAGCCTTCTGTCGCAACGATTGCTAGCAGTTATATCAAACTTTTTTTTTTTGATTGGGTTGCTGCCATTTCCGACATTTCCCGTTCATGTCTTGATCGTACTGATTTTACAGTCCTTAACTGCATTGTCAAAGGTCATGCGTCCCTTTCACCTCCTTCCTTGCGGCTTCGTTTGTGTTCGCGTTTCACCCTACTTGCTACTTACACTTATTTTGATCCTAAAGATTTTAGTCCTCACCCTATCAACAGTGTCAAAGATCATGCGTCCCTTTCACCCCTTGAACAACAAAAAGCAAAGAAAAAATAAAACAAAATGAAACATAGATTCACAAAGTAGAAGAAAAGTTTTCGTAAACTCTGCGAAGAGAATAAACTCTTTTTTGTTAAATTCCACGTGGACGAAGTCGCGGGTAACAGCTATTTAACATAAAATAAATGCATCAGAAAGTGATATTAACGTATTACACATCCAGATAAAAATTATTTACACTATTTTTAGCGTTTATTACACGAAATTTGTAACAATGTGTTACTTTTGCTGAGCAGGTAGTTGTTTTCAAAAATCAACCCACAATAAAGTTACGGGGCGTCATAAATAATAATAACAATAATAAAAAAATCAACTATTATATCTAAGACTTAAAATTTAGCAAACATGGTTTTTTCGTTCAGCTGAGTTATGTAAAAAGCTTTTTTTTGTTTAATTTATACAATTCACGTAAAATTAACTCATTAAAAACTTCTTTATAATTTTCAGTCTGCATTTTTTCATTTTTAAATTCACCCGTGCGAAGAACGGGTATACCAGCTAGTAATTTATAGAAAAGTGGGGTTGAACATGTTTTTTTGGTCAGCCGACGTTCCCCCTTTATGTAAATAATACTGAGCAAAAACCTTATGAAAGTAATGGATAGGAATGCCTAAATCCATTACAGGATAGAATTCTAAAAATTGCACTTATAAAAATTCAGAGCCCACGCTAAATCTGAGTGCAATAAATAAGTTATTGCCAGATTCTGGACCCTAATACAGATTCAAGGCTTGTGAATGACTGAAATGTAGCCCTTAACAAAAGTATATATATATATATATATATATATATATATATATATATATATATATATATATATATATACCAGGTGTCCACAATTAAACGACCCTACTTCAAAATTATCTACAGACGAAACTATTGTTCATAAAGTTGTAAAATGTTGTGTACGACATAAAGAAGGGATGGGAATTTGTTTGAGCGAATAAAAAAAATTAGTTCAAAATTTCGCCACTAGAAGGCGTTTTTGAATGAAGACCATCCACAGGACACGGTAACACAATAACTGATACTCCTTAAAAAACACAATCTCTAAAATGAACTGCAAATTTTAATTAAACTTCTTCGATGACTAATATTCAAAGGATTTACACGAAGGAAGACGAAAATATGCAAATTTTTTCGACGTCACACAGCAACTGTTATAAAAGCAATAAACTTTCATGGAAGATTAGTTTATTTTCATTGTGCTCGGTATTGCTAATCAGAATGTCATTATGTTTACCAGATCGAGCGTTGTTAGTAAAGTTATTCTATCAAAACGATAATTTCGCAATAGTTGCTCTACGGAAATTTCGGACATTAAAGGGGTTGCGAAAAGGTCCATTGACTGCTAAAAATCTTCGATTGATGGTAACCAAATTTGAAGAAACTGGATTGTTTAATGTTCGTTCTGGAAAAGGAAAAAAAACCTGTTTCTGCGGAAGCAATAGAGAAAGTGGCACTTCAGGTGGAAGAGGACAAATCATCCAACGTGCTGGCTAGTACAAGTGTTCGCCGTGGGGCAGAAGCATTGGATCTGCCTCGTTCAACTGTCCAGAAGATCATGCGAAACATCCTCCGTTACTATCCATACAAGCTTCAATTTGTGCAGGAATTGCTTCCACATGATTTCGAGACTCGACATCTGTTCTCACTGCAGTTTCTTGCTCGTTTGGAAGTTGATCCAGAATGGCCTTGGAATATCCTCTGGACAGACGAAGTCCACTTTCATTTGGACGGTTCGGTGAATACTCACAACTGCCGAATTTGGGAAACAAACAATCCGCATTCCACCTTACGAGTTCCGCTACACTCACCAAAAGTAACGGTGTGGTGTGGTGTGGGTTTTCCGCTTCTTTTATTCTTGGCCCGTATTTTTTCGAGGAATTAGGTGCTGGAGGTCCAGTAACATGTTCTATCACTGGACAGCGATATGCATCGTTATTACGGAATAAAATTATTCCAGATCTGCAAGCACGTCAGTGCCTTTCACGCATAATTTTTATGCAAGATGGAGCTCCTCCACACATTACACGTTGTGTTACGGACGTTCTTAAACATCACATCACAGAAGAACGTGTGATCAGCCGCCAATTTCGTCATCTGTGGCCGCCCCGATCGCCTGACCTCAACCCATGCGATTTTTGGCTTTGGGGCCATTTAAGACAGCTGGTAAGTGTGATCAACCAAGAATTTTACCTGATCTCAAAGACAGTATTTCACGACATGTTCTTAACATGTCCCAAAATACACTGCGGTCACACTGCTATCTTACGATTTCAAATAGTAGCTGAAAATGATGGTCATCATGTTGAGCCTTTATTGTTGTAACAAAATTTGTAAACTGTTATAAATGTATGCTAAATATGATCTCCATTAAAAACGCCCTCTAGTGGTGAAATTTTGAACTAATTATTTTATTCGCTCAAACAAATTCCCATCCCTTCTTTATGTCGTACACAATATTTTACAGCTTTCTGAACAATAGTTTCGTCTGTAGACAATTTTGAAGTAGGGTCGTTTAATTGTGGACACCTGGTATATATATATATATATATATATATATATATGTATGTATATATATATATGTATGTATATGTATATGATTATATATTAAAAATTCTTATATTGGATTATATATATATATATATATGTATATATACCATAACTTTAGTGACACTAGAGTATATATGAATTAAATAATAATATGTAATTTTATCTAATAGTAGAATATGGAGGGGTAATTATAGCTAGGAAATATGTAAATTTATAGTAGTAAGCTATTATTAATCTAAGAATTTTTAATCCTTACTATTTCAAATAGCCTTATTCATATAACTATTAATAAAATTACTTGGATATTTCTGATTTAAGCAATATTTAGTAAAATGTTTAAAGTTATTTATTAGTTCTGATTTTTTTGACATTAGAAATTTATTCCGTTGTATATAATTAATAACAATATTTCTTTGAAAATAGAAACATGTAAATTACTCTCCCAATGAGTAACATATATATATATATATTTGTATTATTTTTAAAATTCATTGGTTATTGCACTTTTATTAGAGCATCAGTAATGTAGTATCAGTAAAAGCATAGTTTATTAGTGATTATCTTCTATATTTTTGTTGTAGAGAAATAAAAAATCTACTTAAAGTACTCTCTTCAGCTCACAAGATTAAAAACAAAAAAATTTGCTTGCTCTCGTATTAAATCCTTCAAATCAATAAATGATAATGAATGTCAGCTTTGCTACTTGTTTCGCTATAAGTGGGATTTTGAACAGTTTTTTTTAAAATTGTACACTTACCTAGAAAAGCAACGCAACATTTCACATTCCACTTGGTAACTCATTTGTGGACAAATATTGTTAACATATTTTTTTGTTAAGGATATTGAAATTTTTGAAGTGCCACTCATAGATCAACAAGTGCTATTAAGCCTGCAAGTACCATAAAAGCATGTCTCGCATTACATGAGAGATTCGAATACAAAATTCAATCAAAATTGTGGTATAAAATCATTAAGGGCCATCTTCAGGGAGCAAATGCATCCCCAGACTCAAGAATAAGACTCGAATTCAGGCATCGTTGAAGTCTTAAAACCTATAAATGCATTTTTAATCAACTTCATTCTATCGTTAAATTCACATTACAAGTTTAATCTTGTTCTCCAAGCGAAAATTTAATCAACTCTAGCATTTTAAATGAAGTGAATCTAAATTCATTAGAGGTAATATTCTTAGAAACTTCTACACATAAGAAGTAAAAGGAAATTACAAAATCTTAATTTATTTAACTACTTAAATTGTAGCCACAGAGACCTGTTGCTTAAAAAATGCTTTATTATGTACTGCTACTTTAAGATAGGATTAAATAATTCAAGCGGGAAGAAAGGCTGGTTAGCATTCAAGTACATAATTAATTACGCAGAAATTTTTCTTTGTTCTTGTTATCCGTGACAGTTATAGAGCATTTTAATTGATGTTAGGATTTTTCTCAAATTAATTCTACCTCCCTATGGACTTGGATGAAGTGTTTTGTATATAACAGAAAAAAAAAGAAGATTTATATTCATAAATTCATTTTTTCTTTGAAAAACGTATTTCTTGGGTCAATAAATAAGAGATAATAACATACAGGTACACTCTGTTGAAAGCGTTAAAGCATTTTTCCCCTTTTCTCCTTAGTTCACATAAACTCAAATATTGTTTACCTTATCTTGGTGAACTATCTATGCATATTTGTATCATACATATTTAAAAGGTGTGCCTCCCAAGCATGAATTTTTAAAAATATGAAGGTGTCTTTAGATAACAATTTTCAATGCGTTTATAAATAAAATAGCTTTTGCTTGCATTAAAAGTTTATTTTCTATCCATTTTATAACACGTGCTTCAAAAGAATTTTAGTGAATTGACTAAATTTATTTTTGCGATACTTTGTCAAACAAATCAGCTAAGTTAATTTACATTCATTATTTCCTTTTTTTAAACGGGTGTGTAACGTCAGTTTCCTAACATTTATTCTCAGTGTTACTGTTAAAATTTGTGGCTGAAATACTCATTTATCTTTGCTTTATTAAGTTCCTAATAACGTAACATCTTCTATTTTCTAAAAACAAGACATAGCGCTATGTTTAAAAAGTTAAAAGGGTATTACACACACATTACTTTAAATATGCAATAGCTTTCATTAGTTAAGTATGTTAAGTAAATTTTCAATTTTTGAAAATTTGTTTGAATATGATTGACTCAAAATCCCTATGAGTGTAGACGGTAGTAAGTAAATATCATATGTTACATTCAACCACAATTGGCGGTCCAGACGCATGTAAATTTGGCAATCATTGAAGACGTTTACATTCTGAAGGTTTTAAAAAGGTGCATTTGTGTGAACGCTTATACGAAACATTTGTAAGTTTTCCAGGATTATTTTTCGTAATATTTGTATTTATACAACGAATAGGAGATAGAACTATTGATGGCGTGCTGTCAGACGCATTGAAGAACAACAGTTAATCAATTTACAATTTCTACTTGAATGTGGCTCTTATTTTGGCGTTTATTACTCGGTAGTTTATTCCGGAAACAATTCAAAACAAATTAAACCTTTTTCCAAAACCCTTAGCTAGGTACTCCATAGGTTTCAAAACCTGTCTGTGATCAATATATAACTACAGTAGTCAAACGAAAATAATGTGTCTTGCAGATGTGTTAAATCTGTGACAGTAGCATTTAAATAATATCTGTGTACTACTGTTTACTCCTGACTGTACTCCTGATGTTTAGTCTATGTTACACTAACCATCCACTTCAGAGAAGCAAGATTAAATTGGTCGATGCAACGTCTTGTTCCCGTACGAGTTTATATATGGCCTGGAATCAAAGGGTAAATATGTAAGGGTTTGTAACGAACAAAGCACACGCAATGAGGTGGAGGAGATCAGAAAAAATCACACATTTAGAGATGTCCGTGATATAGTGTGTGTAAGCTGAAATTTACATAAACACAATGGGACACATTGCATAGAAATCTACATATTTGGAGGACTGCCTGTGATAGATTAGCGATATTGGGATGAGACCTAGCTCTCATTCTGATATTCTACCTAGTAGTAGTTGGGACTGATTTTCTTCTTGTGGATGATAATATCCAACCACACATCAAGACGAAATCATTGATGAGTACTTGGAGAGTGAAAGTTCTTTTCATATGCAGTAACCAGCGTATATCCTCGACCTTAATTAATAGAAAATTTTGGTGATACCTAAGGACGTGCTATCTTTGCTCATTTTCTTCCTCCCAGTACTAGAGAATTAGAAATTTCTATGAAATTGAGAAATAGTCATTGTACTACATCCACAATGGTTACTTACCTCATTGAAACATAAAAAAAAATTATCTGTGAAGTTTACGAGAATATCCGAGGTGGTTATATAACTAATGAATGAAAATTTTGTTTTTACCTTTAATTAATTTTTTGTTAGGGTAAAGGTTTAAATATTATTTTGTTATTGACCAGAATAGGATGACGTCCTAGTTAAAAAAAAATTTTTGATATATATATATGTATATATATATATATATATATATATATATATATATATATATATATATATATATATATAGCAGTAAATAAATTAAAAAGAAGACTAATAAATCCTAAAACATCTTAAGATCAAACCAAAAGAACCAAGAACATGGGACCCTTACAAATCAAAAAAGAGAAATTTAGCTAGAGTGGAAAAAAACTATGATTTCTCGAGCTGTCACTGGCTTAGGGCAGTGAAACAGGGTTAAACAGTGTTTTGTGAGAACTCAACCTTCCCCTACAGCGGAAATTTTCGACATAATAGAATAGGAGATAAACCAAAGCAAAGGCCCCAAAACCCACGTGGGTGAATATAACATCAATAGAATAGAATTGGAATATTAAATTATTAAAAGAATCCGGTCGAAATAGACAAATATAAGTATGTATAACCGAAAATATTTGCAAAATAATGAAAATGTGCGAAGAAACTA
>BMAU01013695.1:0-19720 GCA_019973935.1 Trichonephila clavipes
GTACAGGTTCGGGATGTGATCCGCCAGTTCACCTAGGGCACTAACTGCAATACTAACCTAAAGCAACCGTCTTTGGTATTCCAAAAGAACCCGTATTGGAAACCGCAGGAACTAATCACCCAGATAATTCCTCCAAGACTTCTCTGCTGATTTTTGATGTCTGTAAAAACATTGCTTCAACTTTTCGCTGTTCAACCTGTACCTCTTCAATATAAGATCTTTTACAAAATCATAGTTATTTGCCCTTTCGGTAGGTTCTCTAGCTAGCATATTAAAGAGTTCTGCTGGTAAAACCGCCAACAAGTAGGCCACCCAATCCTTCTTTGGTACTTGAGCTAATTCTGCCTTCCTTTCAAAATTAATCAAATATAAACTAATCTCATCATGTTTTTCATCAAATTTAGTTGTGATTTGTGTCAATTGAATCTTAGAAGGTCCAATTTCAACTCTTCTTCCAGATTTATCATTTAATGGTTGATTCTGCTGCGATAATTCTAATTTTCTCAATTCTAATTCGTGTTGTCTGGCCTCTCGAGCCATTCGCTCTTCTCTTTCCCTTTCTTCTTGTTTACTTCTTTCTTCCCTTTCTTTTTCTTCTTGTTTACTTCTTTCTCGTTCTTTCCTATCACTAATGACTCTGTCGAGAATTATCTTCAATTCCTCTTCAACATAAGATTCGCTATTTAGAATCAATTTTTTTATATCTACCACCTTGCTGGACTGATCTACTTCAACCCCCATTTCCTCACATACTGACAAAAGATCAGGTTTATTACCTTTAGCTAAATATGCCATGATTTAGGGACTAACAAGATCATAATGCTTTTTAAAAAGAAAATTAAAATAAGACGAGTAAGAAACTTATTTTTCGATATATTATTTAACTAAAAGTAGTTATCGATTTTGCACTGTACCAAAATATGCAGAAATATACATTTAAATTATAACGAATACATACATATTCAGCACTTTTGAAACTTTTGAAAAATAGAATTCGAGTGATTGAAATATTTACTTAACTACACTACACCAGAATAATCAAACAAGCACAAAAATAAAAAAATAAACATTTCAATGCAAAACAATAACATACACCTTAAGTCCAAATTATCTCTACATAAAGTCTCTTCAAAATTTAATTTGTCACTCATTGTCATTTATTTTCAATTTAAAAACAAATGCGAGCAAATATGTTAAAAAAAATTCTATCTATAGAAATTATTATTTTCGAATTAAGGGAGAAGTTGTATAATAGATGTTTATATTTTAAAAACAAACACATTTTTTTACTAAAAATGTTTCAATGTAATAAACTACTTTTAAATCCAAGAACACCATTTCAAATAAAATCTACAGATTTACTTTTTTCAGAAAAACCAAACACTTCTATTCGCAACAAAAAAATCTAACACAATAATGACAGTAAAATAATTCCGTTGGTATTCTGAATCCACAGAAATAAAAATTTTACTGAGCAACTTATAAAAAACAAATTCTTATATGATTGGAATAGCTACATAATTTATGCATTTAACCTTGAGAACTTCTGAAACGTAATGAATCAGCTTTTTTTTTCCTCTAAGTAAAGAAGTCATAAATATTTCGTTGACTCAGCAAAAATCAAAATTATTTCTACTTAAATATACACTTTATATATATATTTTCACTGCACCTTCCAAATCGTGCTATAATCACAATTTTCATAAGCTATTTATCATTCACTCTTCACAAATTCTTAATATTGTGTTTACAATGGAATTTTTTAAACTTTAGTTGAGAGAATCTTTTTAATTTATATCTCACACACACATAGAAAACACAGTTTAAATCAGAATACACTAACTAAAACTATAAAAAGTACAATTTTATATATTCCATTCAACCACAGACAAAATCAATTTTCTTCCTTTTTATAAGATAAATTTTTGTTTTTTTTTTATTTAAAAACAAATCATAAATTAACGAGAATAGCAGGGATAAGTAAAAGGCTTTAAAATAATCAAAATCCAGCATTTAATACAAAAAAGTGAATTAAGAATGATTTCTGTATTTAATTTGTACCCATATTTTTAATACAAAAATTGAGATCAAATTTAAAATACGCCCGAAGGTACTTTCAGATAGAAAAAGTACTTGCACCCCAACTATTTCTTTTGTTGTTAAAGACACTGTTTTTAGTTTCATCGTGCCATCGCTGCCACCAGTCTGTAACATCGTCTTGTAGTTGAATAAATCACCTCTAATTAACCGGATTTTACCGTTTTTATTTTTTCTTTCAAAACACATCACTATATTAATATTTTCATTTACAATTAAAAAGTTACAACTGGAACTACATGCAGCTTCGTCCATTTTACGTTCGAGACTCTTCTTCTCTCCTTCCCGCTCAAAGGCCAAAACAGTTCACAGCAGCGGCCTCTCTTTCTAGTCTATCGTGTGCTATGTGTCAAGCCTCCTAGTGTACTATGTGCCATGCCGTTACAATACTTTTATCGAGTGGTAATATGGTTGCCATCAGGATGACGTATATATATTATATTTAATTTTTATTTCTTTCCAACGCGGTATCCCTATTAATTTCAAAAAGATTTCAATTCGATTTCTTTAAATAATACGAGTTTAATTCGGCAGATGTTTTTAAATGACACATTCTTGTTAGAATAAACAAAAGTTGCGTTGTTGGAAAACTAAAAGTTCGTCTTTGATATTCATTGCCAATTTATTGACTTTTTTATTTGTCTTCAGTTTTATCTTGAGTGAGTGAGTGAGTGAATGTGGGGTTTTATGGCGCAAGAGCCAAACCTGGCTATACTGCGCCACACGTTTGTTAAAAGAATAAAACCATGTAAAAATACATATTAAAAATACAATTGCATAAAAAGAAATTTGATATATGTGCATGCCTGCATGCACATATATAAAATAAAGGTAAAGTTAAAACATTTTAAAAAAAGTCAAATTAAATATAAAAATCCAATTTTCTTTATAAAAGCAAAGAGGTTTTGGTGGGGTATTTCTCCCACCAAGTCAGGTAAAGTTAAATGTGATGAATTAAAAAAGGTGATGCGATGATGGTTAAAAACTGGACAATCGATTAAAATGTGATGAACAGTGTAAGAGACATGGCATGAAGGACATTCAGGAGCACGTTCTCCAAACAACAAATGCCTGTGTGTGAAGCGAGTATGGCCAATGCGAAGACGAGTCAATTTGACATCAGTTCTTCGCATTGGCATCACAGACCATGCTCCTATGACAGGTTTCACAGAGTGCAGTTTGTTATCCAACTGCTGACTCCATGATTCCTGCCAGATCTGAAAAATATGATGCAAGATGACGCGCTTCATATCCGATAGCGGAACTGCGAGCGGCAGATGGGTCGTTGCCGACTTTGCCGCGCTGTCCGCTTGCTCGTTGCCTATGATTCCTACGTGACTGGGTAGCCAGCAAAACACGATATCGAAACCCTTGCTGTAGAGTCGACTCGTAATGTCGAGTATTGTACATACCACTGGATGGCAGCGATCGTGGTAGTTTTCAAGCGCTTCTAGTACACTCATGCTGTCAGTATAGATGCAGTATTTACGGGGCATAGTGGAGTCGATTAATTGAAGTGCACGGTAAATGGCGACAGCTTCGGCAGTGAAAATGCTGCAAGAAGTGTCGAGCCTATAACCGTGCATAATATCTTCAATCACGACTCCACAGCCAACGTAATCTGCGTTTCGAACCATCAGTGTAGATGGCCGAATAACGACTATACTGACTGCGGTGGTAGGCGAAGACGCGTTGAAAGACGACAGGCGCTACAGTGGATTTACTGTAAGTGGCAAAGGGGTTGATATAAGGGAACCGTGGCGTATTCCAAGGTTGGAATATTAAAAAGGTTCCTTTGCTGGATATGCACGTTAGGTAGGTCGAGTTCAGAAATATGAAGCTTCATCCTATCCATAAACGGCCGGATGTTAGACGGCCGTGCATCATAAAGTCTCTTCATGCTGGTACTCATATACACATTCTGCAGAGGATGTGAAGGCACGGACAAGATCTTAAAATAATACGCAAGAGACAGCTTCCTCCGTCGAAGATCTAGAGGAAAGCTGATGACTAAACATAGAGACTCTGCACCGGTGATGTGCGAAAACGCACCCGAGCAGATTCTCAGTGCCATATGGTGGACGGGGTCAAGTTTTTGCAGAGTAGAGTTGCACGCTGATCCGTATGCAACACATCCGTAGTCGATGCGAGAGAGTACGATTGCCTGGTACACTCGGAGTAATGATGGTCTATCCGCCTTCCAAGAGGTGTTTGACAACACCTTCAAGAGGTTTAAAGACTTTTCACACTTCTTGCGCAAATTCAGTTTTATCTTGAACGATATAACTTATAGATGTCATGTACATTTTTTTTTTCTAAAATTATTTTTAAAGCATAAGTGAAAAATATCTTTCATAAAATAATGTATTGCTAAAGGTTTGATTCTAATTATTATCGAATGTTCTCTCTTTGCGAAAACGAAAAAAATTTGACTGTTGAATTTATTTGGAAATACAGCATGAGACGATTAAGTGAAACTCACGTTATGAGGTTTGTAAAGAATGTTGAAAGTAAATTAGATATGATTCAGATCTTAATGAGGAAAAATACGTGGAAACGAAAAGCCAATTGTGATTTCATTTCTTTTGAGATTACTGCCTCTTAGTACAAGCTTCTTGAGTAGAACTAAATCTCAATAGCTTCAATTGAGATTCATTTCTATTTTCGGTTTCATATCGGAAAATATGCACAAAAGCAGCAATTTTTAATGAGCGATTTTGCATCTCTCACAATAATCTTAAATTACTTTTTCTGAGAAGAAATAAATCTTTTTAATAGAAGGAAAATCTTTATTTTTTCAGAAATGGTATAACTCTTGCATCCTTATTTTAAAATGTCTCATTAATTTACTAAATTTCCTTAGCTCTTCCTATACGTTGGAATTTGTATTTTATATTATTTTGTGTTTCGAATGTTCTATTTTGCTGTATGTTAACAAATCTATACACATCCATAGTCTGTACATATATAGATAGATCGTCAAAAAAATTCCAACTTCACCAACCCACATTTACAAATCGATCTCTAGAAAAATATTTTCTTTATAAAAATTTTTTTAATATCACAGAGAGCAAATTATTGTATGAATGAGAAATCGAAAAAAATGCTAAATAAAACAATTTCAAATAGAATACATTTAAATATCTATTATCTCTTTTGAAATGATATATTTATGTATTAATGTAAGTAATTTAGAAAACTTGATTAATGTCATAAAATTTCAAATATATTCGAGAATGATTCGTGAGAGCTAGCAACCCAGTTAATAAAGCACTTGCTGGGTGAGTGAGTGAATGTGGGGTTTTATGGCGCAAGAGCCAAACCTGGCTATACTGCGCCAAACATTAAAGCACTTGCTGGACTAACAAGGGAAACTGTTCTATTTTTAATTTGTTGTTACCTTACAACAGAATCAAATGGACGTCATTTTTACGTTAGGAAACGCACGCAAGGTTTGAGGCTGAAGCAATTAAGTAATTGTTCTCGTTTGCGGCACGTTAAAAAAAAGGAGTTAAGAGGTAATTATGAACAAAGTGGTGCTTAAATTTTTACAAGGTAATACTTTTTGAAATCTACATATATAAAGAAAAAAAGCGACAGACTCGCTCGTTCCTCACGAGATACCAAGGACTATTAAACCTATTGTCTTCAAAATTGGCAAGGAAAAAAAATATTCCTTTTAATGAGTATAGGTCCTATAAGAATGGGTGCTTTGAAAATCAACACATAAGGGGGAGTTACGGGAGTGTTATAGACAAAAATTCATTTTCGAGCTGAGTGAGTGAGTGAGTGAGTGTGTTGGGTTTTATGGCGCAAGAGCCAAACCTGGCTATACTGCGCCACACGTTTGTTAAGACATTAAAACCCTGTTAAAAACACACATGAATACAATTATATTAAAAGAATTATATATGTGCATGCCTGCATGCACATATGTAAAAAATAAAGTTAAAGTTAAAACATTTTAAAAAGTCAAATTAAATATAAAAAACCAATTTTCTTTATAAAAGCAAATAGATTTTGGTGGGGAGATTCCCCCACCAAGTCAGATAAGGTTAAAATAGATGTATGAAAAAAGGTGATGCGATGATGGTTAAAAACTGGACAATCGATTAAAATGTGACGAACAGTGTAAGAGACATGGCATGAAGGACATTCAGGAGCGCGTTCTCCAAACAACAAATGCCTGTGTGTGAAGCGAGTATGACCAATGCGAAGACGAGTCAATTTGACATCAGTTCTTCGCATTGGCATCACAGGCCATGCTTCTATGACAGGTTTCACGGAGTGCAGTTTGTTATCCAACTGCTGACTCCATGATTCCTGCCAGATATTAAAAATATGATGCATGATGACGCGCTTCATATCCGATAGCGGAACCGCTAGCGGCAGATGTCGTCGCCGACTTTGCCGCGCTGTCCGCTTGCTCGTTGCCTATGATTCCTACGTGACTTGGTAGCCAGCAAAACACGATATCGAAACCCTTGCTGTACAGTCGACTCGTAATGTCGAGTATTTTACATACCACTGGATGGCAGCGATCGTTATAGTTTTCAAGCGCTTCGAGTACACTCAGGCTGTCAGTATAGATGCAGTATTTACGGGGGCATAGTAGAGTCGATTAATTGAAGTGCACGGTAAATGGCGACAGCTTCGGCAGTGAAAATGCTGCAAGAAGTGTCGAGCCTATAACCGTGCATAATATCTTCAATCACGACTCCACAGCCAACGTAATCTGCACGTTTCGAACCATCAGTGTAGATGGCCGAATAACGACTATACTGACTGCGGTGGTAGGCGAAGACGCGTTGAAAAACGACAGGCGCTACAGTGGATTTACTGTAAGTGGCAAAAGGGTTGATATAATGGAACCGTGGCGTATTCCAAAGGTTGGAATAGGAAAAGGTTCCTTTGCTGGATACGCACGTTAGGTAGGTCGAGTTCAGAAATATGAAGCTTCATCCTATCCATAAACGGCCGGATGTTAGACGGCCGTGCATCATAAAGTCTCTTCATGCTGGTGAGTGAGTGATTGTATTGTTTATGGCGCAAGAGCCAATTTTGGCTAAACTGCGCCAAACAACGTTTTAAGCATTAAAAGTATAAAATTAGAAAAAAAAATGTGTATGGTTTAAAATAGTAAGATCTCATTAAAAAATTTTAAAAGCTTAAGTTGATAAATATTGGTGGAGTTTTTCCCCACCAAGTCAAAAAATGTTTAATTCGGAACCAAATTATGTAAAATAAAATGGTATCACTCGATGTTGCTAAAACGGTTTTTTTATTGGAGTATCAAAGTTGTATTTAATAAAAGAATGATTTGGTTTATTAACCATCTCTCCCTTATAGGTGAAGCCATTCATATTTAAAACATATTGTGGATTCGGCTCAGGTTCATCTTCCACGTCATATATTATCATGTCCTCCTCATCCGTTGTGTACTCAGTAGGTCCAGATTTTCGAGGTCTATGAGGGGCCGTCTTAATTTCTATTTTTGGTTTTACAGTGTTGGATTGGTTTTTTGGGGGACGTTTCTTTCTACGGGGCTTTGAGGTTTGATTTGCATCCTGGGATGTAGCGGGTATGGTATTGGATATAGTGGTGGTCGGTTCTAGAACAGATAAATTATTAGATGTGGTGGGAGCAGTATCTATTAAAGGAATAGATGGCTGAGATTCTGATAACGAAGGTACTGTGACAAAAGATGCTGATGGCAAAAGTTGTGTCTGAGTTGATGAAGAAGGTTTAGTAACTGCAGCGACTGAGGAAGATATAGTTGGCTTTGGAACGGATACTAGTGGTTGTAACAATTTTAATGGTGGGCAAACAAATTTGGTAATATTTTCATCTGTTTGTGTTGTAGTGGTTGTAGTCGAGAGTTTGGTAACCTGAGCGTAGGATTGGGATAATTGTGGAGCTATTAGTTTTCGTGCTTCTAGGTATGTGAGATTTCTATTTGTCTTAATAATTTGGATTTCTTTTTCGGTTTTCCATTGTGAGCACAATTTTGAGTCTGATGGATGGGATTGGGAGCAATTAACGCATTTCGGCTCTAGAGTACAATCCGTGGAAGGATGCCCAACGGTTGCACATCTAGAACACGTCAATTGTCCTCTGCAGGCAGTGTGAGAGTGTCCGAATCTCTGGCATTGGAAACAACGCAGAGGATTCGGTATGTAGGGACGGATCTTGCAGTTTAAATAACCAGCCTTTATTGTTGTTGGAAGTTTTGGGTTATTGAACGTTAAGATTAAATGTTTAGTAGGAATAATCTCAGCATCTTTTTTTTTTTTTAGTGATTCTCCTGACCTGAATTACACCCTGTCCTGAAAATTCTTCAAGGATTTCAGTCTCAGGAGTGAATATCAGGTCAGGTTCAGATGACACCTCGACTCGAGTTAAGTGATTTGTGAGGACTCACCGTCAAAGGGCAATCTAAAAACGTTTTTGCCAACAAAAAAGATTTGTTTGCAAAGCAGATAAAGTTTCAATCAATAAATCTCCCGAACGTAGTTTTTTAACGGATTTAGGATCTCCGCCTATTCCTTGAATGGCTTTTTGAATCGCAAAGGGAGATTTTCTAGTCATATCATTATTAGATACCGATAGAATTAAAAAACGGCAATGCGTAGCAATCTGATCAATGTTAGTTGGGCAGGATGGGTTGGGGGTTTTAATAAATGCGTTTTGATTTTTTTCCTAATTTTACTTATTTTGATTTTTTTTTGAGAAAGGAGGAGGGTGAGTGAGTGAGTGACTTTTGGGTTTATTGGCGCAAAGCCAAACCTGACCAAACTGCGCCAAACATTCGTTTAAAAAAGCATTAAAAAAGTACTAAAAGTTTAATGGAATTTTAGTTAAAAAGGTAAAATTGAAATTAAACGTAAAAAGTCAATCCGAGCAAATTAAAAACAAAGCCTGGTGGAGGAATCCCTCCACCAAGTTCGAATGTATTCATAAAAAATCACTTTTTTATTCGAGACTTTCTGTTACGGGTTGGAGTCAACGTGCGAGAATATTCTTCACGTTTCCAACCTTCAGCCTGCCACCATTCATCCGAAAATTTTTCTATTTCATTCACGGGAGTTAGTTTTTGTGGTGATTCCACCTCTTCTGCAACGTCGTATATAAGCATGTCTTCGTCTGATGTATCCTGTAAAGGTGTACTTTTTTAGGTTTGTGAGGCGTCAATTGTGTGTCTATTTTGGAGGTAATACTTCTTTTAGGACGCCTTTTCTTGCGACTTTTAAAAGTTTGTTTTTGCATCCTGGGATGTAAAAGGGAAGGTATCGGTTATAGAGGTTGCAGTTTCAACAGCAGGACATGTTTCCGCTGGTAAGGGTGTGAACATTGTCTTCATCTGATGTGTATTGGTGATTGAAGGTGTGTCATTAGATGTAGGATTAGGTGGTTGAGGCTCTGAGACAGTAGCTACTGTTGAAGTGGATGGCAAGAGGTGTACTTGGGGAACTAAAGATTGAATTTCAGTTGAAAGTGCAGCAAATTTATTAGAAGTTTTAAGAAGGCGGGTTTCAGTTGATAAAGATGAGGCAGAGGTATTTAGGCTATTGTCAGGGGGCAGCAGCAGAAGAAATGGGTTCAGGTAACCGAGATTCAGTTTGTGTGGTTGGTTTTATTGAAGATGCGGAGGGCAAAGAGGTTTACCTGAGTGGTAGACGACGATGTGGAATTTGAAGTAATTGAAGGCGATGCATTTGGATGAGGTACGGATAATAGAGGTTTAAGTATTTGTAAAGGTGGGCACTTGACTTTAGTAATATTTTCATCTGTTTGTGTTGTACTGGTAGCAATGGAGGGTTTGGCAACTTGAGCGTAAGTTTGGGAGAACTGCGGGGCAATTAATTTTCGGGCTTCAAAGTAGGATATGTTTCTATTTGTTTTAATGGTTTGAATTTCCTTTTCAGTTTTCCATTTAGGACAAAGTTTGGAATCGGCGGTATGAATCTGTGAACAGTTAATGCATTTTGGTTCTAGGGTACAATCTGTAGAAGAATGCCCTACAGCTGCACACCTAGAACATGTGAGTTGTCCGCGGCAGGAATTTTGAGAATGACCGAACCTCTGGCATTTGAAACAGCGCAGAGGATTCGGTATATATGGACGTAATTTACAATTCAGGTAACCAGCTTTAATTTTTGATGGTAAGTTAGGGCTATTGAAAGTTAAAATTAAATGCTTAGTAGGAAAAAGTGACGTTTCTTTTTTTTTTTTTATTTTTAATTCTTCGGACTTCAGTAACCCTTGGTCAGAAAAGTCCGTCCAAGATTTCTGCTTCGGAGGCGCACAAAAGATCTGTTTCAGATATCACACCACGACAAGAATTTAAGGATCTATGAAGATTTACAATTAACGGACAGTCTAAAAATGTTTTGGTTAGCAAGAGAGATTTCGTTTGTAAGGCAGATGATGTTTCGATAAGCAAATCACCAGATCGTAATTTTTGACCGATTTGGGTTCGCCGCTTATTCCTTGAATAGCTTTATGAATTGCAAATGGTGACTTTTGTAACATTTCATTGTTAGGAAGAGATAGGATTAAAAAACGAGCATGTTCGGAAACTTTATCGATGTTGAGAGAGGGTAAAACAAGGCTTGTACCATTCATGAGCCGAGCATCATGAGTTGGGTAGGGTGGGTTGGGGTTTTAAAAATGCGTTTTGAGATTTTTATTATTTTGATTTATTTTGAATTTTTTTTTTTGAGAAAGGAGGAGGAGAATCCCTTTTGATTTCCAAAGGACCAGTTTGGTAGGGCTTGCCCTAGATTCAGCAACCAGTAGTGGCCTCGGGAGAGCCCCCCGCTCTGCAATGCAGGACCCCATCCAGGCACCACCTGGAACTACAAGACAGGCGGGATTATACACCAGCTGATAGAGCAGCCAGGACATGCTGGTTAGGCTGTCCCGGGCTCCTGTACTATCTGGCGGCCTGAGACGCAAAACTCAGCTTTTCTCCTGTACCCTCTACATGGCCGCTTCCTCCAAGACCCCACCTCACTAGTCCAAAGGTCCTCAAAGTTCAAAACCCCGCTCCAAGTGCCAGTTTTCCCAGGGAGCAGTCCGTTGTGTCATCATACCAAAGTGAAAAAACATCAGACACAACTTCATTCCACTCAGTCCTGGTCTGCCACAGGACTTCGTCGCAGAAAAAATAAAGATAAGAAGTTGAACACAAAAAAAAATCAATAATCGAACATAAAAGAAGCAACAAAATCAAAATATGGAAAAAATATAAGAAAATCAAATGAAAAAGAGCATAGTATAAAATGGAAACCATAAAACGGTAGTAAAAAATATCAATTTTTTTTTAACCAGAAAAAAAAAAGATGGAACAAAGTACATTGTTGAGTGTAGATCTGTGGTCTGGACGTGAAAAGAAGAAAAGGGAAACTGGAATGGCAAGAAAGAGGGCCGAAAAATAGAAGGATCACTAGGGTTCCCGGGTTCGTGAAGCCCGTGTTTACCAAAGACAGTAAACCCCTAGGGAGAAGGAAAAGATCACTGGGGCACCTCGGGAGCGTGAAACCCGTACTCACCTAAAGAAGGTGAGCCCTGAGGGGAGAAAGGAGGAGGAGAATCCCTTTTGATTTTCAGAGAACCAGTTTGGCAGGGCTTGCCCTAGAGTCAGCAACCAGTAGTGGCCTCGGGAGAGCCCCCCACTGCAATGCAGGACCCCATCCAGGCACCACCTGGAACTACAAGACAGGCGGGATTATACACCAGCTGATAGAGCAGCCAGGACATGCTGGTTAGGCTGTCCCGGGCTCCTGTACTATCTGGCGGCCTGAGACGCAAAACTCAGCTTTTCTCCGGTACCCTCTACATGGCCGCTTCCTCCAAGACCCCACCTCACCAGTCCAAAGGTCCTCAAAAGTTCAAAACCCCGCTCCAGTGCCAGTTTTCCCAGGGGAGCAGTCCGTTGTGTCATCATACCAATAGTGAAAACCCTTCAGACACAACTTCATTCCACTCAGTCCTGGTCTGCCACAGGACTTCGTGGCAGAAAAATAAAGATAATAAGTTGAACACAAAAAATCAATAATCGAACATAAAAGAAACAACAAAATCAAAACATTGAAAGAAATTGAAGAAAATCAATAAAAAGAACGTAATATAGAATGCAAACCATAATACGGCAGGAAAAAAATTTAAATTTGTTACTAGAAAAAAAAATTAAGTTGGGACAATGTTCATTGTCCAATGTAGGTTTGTGGTCTGGACGTGAAAAGAAGAAAAGGGAAATTGGAATGGCAAGAAAGAGGGCCGAAAAAAGAGAAGGATCACTAGGGTTCCCCGGGTTCGTGAAGCCCGTGTTTACCAAAGACAGTAAACCCCCAGGGAGAAGGAAAAGATCACTAGGGTACCTCGGGAGCGTGAAACCCGCACTCACCTAAAGGAGGTGAGCCCCCTGAGGGGTTCAGAAATATGAAGCTACATCCTATCCATAAATGGCCGGATGTTAGACGGCCGTGCATCATAAAGTCTCTTCATGCTGGTACTCATATACACATTCTGCAGAGGATGTGAAGGCACGGACAAGATCTTAAAATAAAACGCAAGAGACAGCTTCCTCCGTCGAAGGTCTAGAGGAAGCTGATGACAGTTAACATAGAGACTCTGCACCGGTGATGTGCGAAAAGCACCCGAGCAGATTCTCAATGCCATATGGTGGACGGGGGTCAAGTTTTTTGCAGAGTAGAGTTGCACGCTGATCCGTATGCAACACATCCGTAGTCGATGCGAGAGAGTACGAATGCCTGATACACTCGGAGTAATGATGTTCGATCCGCCCCCCAAGAGGTGTTTGACAACACCTTCAAGAGGTTTAAAGACTTTTCACACCTCTTCCGCAAATGTAAAATATGCGGAAGGAAAGTGAGCCGGCGGTCGAAAATTACTCCGAGGAATCGTACGTCGGGAACTACGGGAATTTGTATATCACGGATGCGTATTTCGGGGTCGGGATGAATACCCCGTTTGCGGCAAAAGTGCACGCAGCAACTCTTGCTCGCAGAAATACTATGACCGTTGGTGTCGCACCATTTTACAATGTTGTTGACGGCAGTTTGCAACTGCCGTTCAATCAGGCGCATGTCCGAACCTTCACAACTGATCTGTAGATCGTCCACGTATAGTGAAGCCTGTATAGAAGGCGATAAAACATTTAAAATGTGAGAGATATGACATATAAAAAGGGTGACACTCAAAATACTCCCCTGAGGAACTCCCTCAGCTTGGGTAAAAGGGAGTGCAGAAAGAGTGCCAGCCAGTCTCACTCTAAAAGTACGAAGTTTTAAAAAATGTTGAATAAAAGTAGGCAAATTGCCTCTGAATCCAAAATCAAATAAAGTGCGAAGTATCCCATAGCGCCAAGTACGATCATATGCCTTCTCGATATCAAAAAGATAGAAACCAAATGATTCCTCCGGACAAAAGCGTTTCGAATTTTGTTTTCTAGCGTAATAATATTGTCAGTGGATCTTCCTTTACGGAAGCCACTCTGAAACAGAGAATGCATTTGTTCTTTTTCTAACTGGTAAACGAGACGGGCATTGACCATACGTTCTAGTGTCTTACAAAGGCAGCTCGTGAGTGCTATCGGTCGATAGCTGAGAGGGTTCTTAGGATCTTTTCCAGGTTTTTAAAATGGGGATCACTATGGCTTCTTGCCATTGAGTAGGATACACCTGCTCCCTCCATATTCGGTTGAATAGGTAAAGGAGTGTGAGTGAGTGAGTGAATTTGGGGGTTATTGGCGCAAGAGCCAATTTTGGCTAAACTGCGCCAAACATTTGTTAAAAAGTTAAAAGTTTATAATATTTCTGGTAAAAAAAAAAATTTAAAATCTTAAAATTTATACATATAAAAGTTAATAACAAAGATGTTAAAATACAGATTGGTGGGGAGAATTCCCCACCAAGTTGGACAGGTATTGAAAAAAAAAAAGTTATTTTCTGTGTTTCGTTGGAGTTAAAAGTAATTGTCCCTTGTAATAGGTCTTACCATTCTCTTTCACGTAATCGGGATTGGATTCAATCTCATCTTCCACGTCGTAAACAATCATTTCTTCCTCATCCGTTGTAGACTCATCAGAGGCCGGTTTTAGGTCTATGAGGATTCATTTTTATGTCTATTATTGTTTCTTTCATTTTTTCAGTAATTCTTTTTCTTTTCCTCGATCGTGCTTTTTGCGAGTTTCTTGGCATCCTGTACGGTATTAGAATCAGAGGGTGGTGGAATAACGTACTGTGATGAGGAAGTTGGTATGATTGAGGAAGATGATTCAAGAGGGGTGACCATATTCTTGGAAGGAGCATCAGTACATGTAGGAATAGGTGGTTGAGACTCAGAGTTACTAGTGGATATTGAAGAGGTGGACGGCAAGAGTTGAGCTTGGGTGGAAGATGATGATGTAGAAACATCAGGAGTAGATATGGATAAATTTTTTTCGTATCGTGGATGAAAGGGTTGAAGTAATTCCAAAGGTGGACATTTAATTTTCGTTATATTTTCATCTGTTTGAGTAGAACTGGTTTTATTAGAGGATTTAGCAGCTTGAGCATAAGTGTGAGACGTTTGTGGGACTACTAATTTTCGGGCTTCTACATATGTTATATTTTTATTAGTTTTAATTTCTTGAATTTGCTTTTCGCTTTTCCACTTCGGGCAAAGTTTTGAATCAGCAGTATGCGGTTGAGAACAGTTAAGACATTTAGGCTCTAGAATGCAATCTGTGGGAAGCATGTCCAACAGATGCACATCTAGAGCAGGTTAATTGGCCGCGGCAGGAAGTTTGGGAGTGACCGAACCTCTGGCATTTGAAACAGCGCAGAGGGTTCGGTATATATGGGCGTATTTTGCAACTTAAATATCCGGCTTTAATAAGTAGTAGTAGGTAATTTCGGACTATTGAAAGATAAAATGATATGTTTAGTAGGTAAACGTGTGGAGTCTTTTAGTATTGTAATTCTTCGGACCTGGGTAACACCCTGGTCAGAAAGTCCCTCGTATTTCTCCTTCTGAAGCGTATAAAAGGTCCGGCTCGGATATGACACCCCGACAAGAGTTCAATGATTTGTGGGAGTAACTGTTAAATTAGAGTCTATAAATGTTTTGCCAGCAAGAAAGATTTTGTTTGGAGGGCAGATATGGTTTCTATTAGTAAGTCCCCAGAACGTAATTTCTTCACAGATTTCGGGTTTCCACCTATTCCTTGAAGGGCCTTCTGTATAGCAAGGGAGATTTCCGTGACATTTCATTGTCAGGTATTGAAAGAATTAAAAATCGAGAATGCGTAGCAATAGAATCAATGGCAGTTGTGGGTGATATGAGGCATTTACCATCCATCGGCTGAGCATCATGAGTTGGGTAGGGTGGGTTGGGGGTTTTAAAAAATGCGTTTTGAGTTTTTCCTTAATTTTACTTATGTTGATTTTTTTTTTTTGAAAAAAGGAGGAGGAGAATCCCTTTTGATTTTCAGAGGACCAGTTTGGCAGGGCTTGCCTAGAATCAGCAACCAGTAGTGGCCTCGGGAGAGCCCCCGCTCTGTAATGCAGGACCCCATCCAGGCACCACCTGGAACTACAAGACAGGCGGGATTATACACCAGCTGATAGAGCAGCCAGGACATGCTGGTTAGGCTGTCCCGGGCTCCTGTACTATCTGGCGGCCTGAGACGCAAAACGCAGCTTTTCTCCTGTACCCTCTACATGGCCGCTTCCTCCAAGACCCCACCGCACTAGTCCAAAGGTCCTCAAAGTTCAAAACCCCGCTCCAAGTGCCAGTTTTCCCAGGGGAGCAGTCCGTTGTGTCATCATACCAATAGTGAAAACCCATCAGACACAACTTCATTCCACTCAGTCCTGGTCTGCCACAGGACTTCGTGGCAGAAAAATAAAGATAATAAGTTGAACACAAAAAAAATCAAGAATCGAACATAAAAGAAGCAAGAAAATCAAAACATTGAAAGAAATTGAAGCAAATCAAATGAAAAGAACGTAATATAAAATGCAAACCATAATACGGCAGTAAAAAAATATCAATTTTCTTACTAGAAAAGAATTAAATTGGGGACAATGTCCATTGTAGGTCTGTGGTCTGGACGTGAAAAGAAGAAAAGGAAAATTGGAATGGCAAGAAAGAGGGCCGAAAATAGAGAAGGATCACTAGGGTTCCCCGGGTTCGTGAAGCCCGTGTTTACCAAAGACAGTAAACCCCTAGGGAGAAGAAAAAGATCACTAGGGCACCTCGGGAGCGTGAAACCCGTACTCACCTAAAGAAGGTGAGCCCCCTGAGGGGGCGGTGGTAGGCGAAGACGCGTTGAAAGACGACAGGCGCTACAGTGGATTTACTGTAAGTGGCATAAGGGTTGATATAAAGGAACCGTGGCGTATTCCAAGGTTGGAATAGGAAAAGGTTCCTTTGCTGGATACGCACGTTAGGTAGGTCGAGTTCAGAAATATGAAGCTTCATCCTATCCATAAACGGCCGGATGTTAGACGGCCGTGCATCATAAAGTCTCTTCATGCTGGTACTCATATACACATTCTGCAGAGGATGTGAAGGCACGGACAAGATCTTAAAATAAAACGCAAGAGACAGCTTCCTCCGTCGAAGATCTAGAGGAAGCTGATGACAGTTAACATAGAGACTCTGCACCGGTGATGTGCGAAACGCACCCGAGCAGATTCTCAGTGCCATATGGTGGACGGGGTCAAGTTTTTGCAGAGTAGAGTTGCACGCTGATCCGTATGCAACACATCCGTAGTCGATGCGAGAGTACGATTGCCTGATACACTCTGAGTAATGATGTTCTATCCGCCCCCCAAGAGGTGTTTGACAACACCTTCAAGAGGTTTAAAGACTTTTTCACACCTCTTCCGCAAATGTAAAATATGCGGAAGGAAAGTGAGCCGGCGGTCGAAGAATTACTCCGAGGAATCGTACGTCGGGAACTACGGGAATTTGTATATCACGGATGCGTATTTCGGGTCGGGATGAATACCCCGTTTGCGGCAAAAGTGCACGCAGCAACTCTTGCTCGCAGAAATACTATGACCGTTGGTGTCGCACCATTTTACAATGTTGTTGACGGCAGTTTGCAACTGCCGTTCAATCATGCGCATGTCCGAACCTTCACAACTGATCTGTAGATCGTCCACGTATAGTGAAGCCTGTATAGAAGGCGATAAAACATGTAAAATGTGAGAGATATGACATATAAAAAGGGTGACACTCAAAATACTCCCCTGAGGAACTCCCTCAGCTTGGGTAAAAGGAGCAGAAAGAGTGCCAGCCAGTCTCACTCTAAAAGTACGAATTTTGACAAAATGTTGAATAAAAGTAGGCAAATTGCCTCTGAATCCAAAATCAAATAAAGTGCGAAGTATCCCATAGCGCCAAGTACGATCATATGCTTTCTCGATATCGAAAAAGATAGAAACTAAATGATTCCTCGGACAAAAGCGTGTCTAATTTTGTTTTCTAGCGCAATAATATTGTCGAGTGGATCTTCCTTTACGGAAGCCACTCTGAAACAGAGGAATGCATTTGTTCTTTTCTAACTGGTAAACGAGACGGGCATTGACCATACGTTCTAGTGTCTTACAAAGGCAGCTCGTGAGTGCTATCGGTCGATAGCTGAGAGGGTTCTTAGGATCTTTTCCAGGTTTTAAAATGGGGATCACTATGGCTTCTTGCCATTGAGTAGGATGCATCTGCTCCCTCCATATTCGGTTGAATAGGTAAAGGAGACTTACTAGTGAATCCTCGCTCAAATGGCGAAGCAATACATAGGATATTCCATCAGGACCTGGACTAGTATTGTGGGCCGATGATAAGGCTCTCTTCAATTCAAACATGTCAAAGTCACAGTTATATGGTAAAGGTTGTCGGCACCTGAAGTTGATAGGTGTCCGCTCTAAACGATTCTTAGTCGCCTGGAGTGAGTGAGTGAGTGAATGTGGGGTTTTATGGCGCAAGAGCCAAACCTGGCTATACTGCGCCAAACATTTGTTAAAAGAGTATAAAACCATGTAAAAATACATATTAAAAATACAATTACATAAAAAGAAATTTGATATATGTGCATGCCTGCATGCACATATATAAAAAAATAAAGGTAAAGTTAAAACATTTTAAAAAGTCAAATTAAATATAAAAACCAATTTTCTTTATAAAAGCAAAGAGGTTTTGGTGGGGTTGTTCTCCCACCAAGTCAGGTAAGTTAAATGTGATGAATTAAAAAAGGTGATGCGATGATGGTTAAAAACTGGACAATCTATTAAAATGTGATGAACAGTGTAAGAGACATGGCATGAAGGACATTCAGGAGCACGTTCTCCAAACAACAAATGCCGGTGTGTGAAGCGAGTATGGCCAATGCGAAGACGAGTCAATTTGACATCAGTTCTTCGCATTGGCATCACAGGCCATGCTCTATGACAGGTTTCACAGAGTGCAGTTTGTTATCCAACTGCTGACTCCATGATTCCTGCCAGATCTTAAAAATATGATGCATGATGACGCGCTTCATATCCGATAGCGGAACAGCTAGCGGCAGATGCGTCGTGGCCGACTTTGCCGCACTGTCCGCTTGCTCGTTGCCTATGATTCCTACGTGACTTGGTAGCCAGCAAAACACGATATCGAAACCCTTGCTGTAGAGTCGACTCGTAATGTCGAGTATTGTACATACCACTGGATGGCAGCGATCGTGGTAGTTTTCAAGCGCTTCGAGTACACTCATGCTGTCAGTATAGATGCAGTATTTACGGGGCATAGTGGAGTCGATTAATTGAAGTGCACGGTAAATGGCGACAGCTTCGGCAGTGAAAATGCTGCAAGAAGTGTCGAGCCTATAACCGTGCATAATATCTTCAATCACGACTCCACAGCCAACGTAATCTGCTCGTTTCGAACCATCAGTGTAGATGGCCGAATAACGACTATACTGACTGCGGTGGTAGGCGAAGACGCGTTGAAAGACGACAGGCGCTACAGTGGATTTACTGTAAGTGGCAAAAGGGTTGATATAAGGGAACGTGGCGTATTCCAAGGTTGGAATAGGAAAAGGTTCCTTTGCTGGATATGCACGTTAGGTAGGTCGAGTTCAGAAATATGAAGCTTCATCCTATCCATAAACGGCCGGATGTTAGACGGCCGTGCATCATAAAATCTCTTCATGCTGGTACTCATATACACATTCTGCAGAGTGAGTGAGTGAGTGAATGTAGTGTTTTTATGCGCAAGAGCCAAATTTGGCTATACTGCGCCACACGTTTGAAAAATATTTTACATATGTTAAAAATACACAAGAAAAAAAAAAAATATAAAAATAATTACTATATATGTGCATGCCTGCATGCACATATATAAAATAAAGGTAAAGTTAAAACATTTTAAAGTCAAATTAAATATAAAAATCCAATTTCTTTATAAAAGCAAAGAGGTTTTGGTGGGGTTGTTCCCACCAAGTCAGGTAAAGTTAAATGTGATGAATTAAAAAAGGTGATGCGATGATGGTTAAAAACTGGACAATCGATTAAAATGTGATGAACAGTGTAAGAGACATGGCATGAAGGACATTCAGGAGCACGGTTCTCCA